>JARWKJ010000021.1:2210535-2245535 GCA_029959095.1 Rhinichthys osculus | reverse complement strand
AGCGTCAACTGGTCTGGAGCTAAAAAAAAAAAAAAACTCCACTAGACAAAACACAAATGTTATTTATTGTTATTTTATGTTTGCATCTCCAAATATTGCTGAAGCAGAATTATAGTAAAATGCAGATGTTTGTCTTTCACCACAGACACAGATGCTCTCTAGCGCCCCCTGTGTGTGTGTCAGATCATGACAAGAAGCCCGTCACTGCTGCTGATGCTCATTCTGCTGCTGGACACAGAGGTTCGTCAATTAACAAGCACCAATATGTTTATTCATCTTTTCTTTTTTTTCAGTTCTATGTTTACTAAATACTGTTATAAAATCCAGACAAACAACACAAAACTAGGGATGCACTGATGTATTTAAAAACAGCCAATGATCATATCCTGTCAATCACAACGTGTCAGACTGCAACTCATACGGTGTGTGTGAAGAAACCGTCTCGTATCGTCTCTGCCTGTTCTCTCTGATGCTGCGCTCTCGTGCTATCAGAATAATCCTAAATACGAGTTTCCTAGATAAACATTGCACATGAATGCCTTTTGAAGTCGCCTACTTGAATGTGATTGTCAATTTTTATTTTTGCTGCCGGTGTTGTATAATATTCAGTTCCTGTGAAAAACTGTTCCAATGGGCGGAGCATACACGCATATTCATGAATATGCACGTATGCTCCACCCATTGGAACAGAACTGAACAGCACGTATGCTCCGCCCATTGGAACAGTTTTTCATGAATATGTACGTATGCTCTGCCAATCTGAAAAGTTTCTCATGAATATGCATGTATGCTCCGCCCATTGAAATTTTTTTTTATGAATATGTGCGTATGCTCCGCCCATTGAATTTTTTTTTTATGAATATGCCCGTATGTTCCGCCCATCGGAACAGTTTTTTATGAATATGCGCGTATGTTCTGCCCATCGGAACAGTTTTTCATGAATATGCACGTATGCTCCACCCATTGAAACATTTTTTTATGAATATGCGCTTATGCTCCGCCCATTGAAACATTTTTTTATGAATATGCGCGTATGCTCCGCCCATTGAATTTTTTTTTTTATGAATATGCACGTATGTTCCGCCCATCGGAACAGTTTTTCATGAATATGCACGTATGCTCCACCCATTGAAACATTTTTTTATGAATATGCGCGTATGCTCCGCCCATTGAAACATTTTTTTTTATGAATATGCGCGTATGCTCCGCCCATTGAATTTTTTTTTTTATGAATATGCACGTATTCTCCGCCCATCGGAACAGTTTTTCATGAATATGCACGTATGCTCCGCCCATAGAACAGTTTTTCATGAATATGCACGTATGCTCCGCCCATAGAACAGTTTTTCATGAATATGCACGTATGCTCCGCCCATAGAACAGTTTTTCATGAATATGCACGTATGCTCCGCCCATTGAAACATTTTTTTATGAATATGCGCGTATGCTCCGCCCATTGAATTTTTTTTTTATGAATATGCACGTATGCTCCACCAATTGGAACAGTTTCTCATGAATATGCATGCATGCTCTGCCCATCTGAAAAGTTTCTCATGAATATGCACGTATGCTCCGCCTATCGGAACAGAACTGAACATGCACGTATGCTTCGCCTTTGGAACAGTTTCTCATGAATATGCATTTATGCTCCGCCCATTGGAACAGTTTCTCATGAATATGCACGTATGCTCCACCCATTGGAACAGTTTTTCATGAATATGCATGTATGCTCCACCCATCGGAACAGTTTTTTATGAATATGCACGTATGCTCCGCCCATTGGAACAGTTTCTCATGAATATGCATGCATGCTCTGCCCATCTGAAAAGTTTCTCATGAATATGCACGTATGCTCCGCCTATCGGAACAGAACTGAATATGCACGTATGCTCCGCCCATCGAAACAGTTTTTCATGAATATGCACGTATTCTCCGCCAATCGGAACAGTTTTTCATGAATATGCACGTATGCTCCGCCCATTGGAACAGTTTCTCATGAATATGCACGTATGCTCCACCCATTGGAACAGTTTCTCATGAATATGCACGTATGCTCCGCCCATCGGAACAGTTTTTCATGAATATGCACGTATTCTCCGCCAATCGGAACAGTTTTTCATGAATATGCATTTATGCTCCGCCCATTGGAACAGTTTTTCATGAATATGCACGTATGCTCCACCCATTGGAACAGTTTCTCATGAATATGCACGTATGCTCCCCCCATTGGAACAGTTTTTCATGAATATGCATGTATGCTCCACCCATCGGAACAGTTCTTTATGAATATGCACGTATGCTCCGCCCATTGAAACATTTTTTATGAATATGCACGTATGCTCCGCACATTGGAACAGTTTCTCATGAATATGCATGCATGCTCTGCCCATCTGAAAAGTTTCTCATGAATATGCACGTATACTCCGCCTATCGGAACAGAACTGAACATGCACGTATGCTCCGCCCATCGGAACAGTTTTTAATGAATATGCACGTATTCTCCGCCCATTGGAACAGTTTCTTATGAATATGCACGTATGCTCCACCCATTGGAACAGTTTTTGATGAACACGTATGTATGCTCCACCCATTGGAACAGTTTTTTATGAATATGCACGTATGCTCCACCCATTGTTACAGTTTTTCATGAATATGCACGTATGCTCCACCCATTGGAAGAGTTTTTGATGAATATGCACGTATGCTCCGCCCATTTTTACAGTTTTTCATGAATAGGCACGTATGCTCCACCCATTGGAACACTTTTTGATGAACATGCACGTATGCTCCGCCCATTTTTACAGTTTTTCATGAATATGCACGTAGGCTCCACCCATTGGAACAGTTTTTGATGAACATGCACGTATGCTCCGCCCATTTTTACAGTTTTTCATGAATATGCACGTATGCTCCACCCATTGGAACAGTTTTTGATGAACATGCACGTATGCTCCACCCATTGGAACAGTTTTTCATGAATATGCATGTATGCTCCGCCCATTGGAACAGTTTTTGATGAACATGCACGTATGCTCCGCCCTTTTTTACAGTTTTTCATGAATATACACGTATGCTCCGCCCATTGTTACAGTTTTTCATGAATAGGCACATATGCTCTGCCCATTGTTACAGTTCTTCATGTATGCTCCGCCCATTGGAACAGTTTCAGTCACAGGACCTGAATATTACACAATACCAGTATGCTGGAGCGTGAGCTCTTGAAGATCCGCCCTCTTCTTAAAAGGGGGCGGGGAGCAACAGCTCATTTGCATTTAAAGGGACACACACAAAATCTGCATATTTTTGTACTACTTTTTACTACTAGTTACAGCAGCAAATAAACATGAATGTACATTAGAAGGAATGTTGAAAGATTCAGAACAACTTCCTGAAATGAATCATGCCTCATGTAATCCATCAATCAGTGTTTCAACCGCGGAAAAACGTCAATAAAACAGCTTGAGAACGATATAACGTCACATTTACCTCAGGAGAGTTATCTGGGGTTCAGAGTTCATTGGTTAGCTATAAATACACTAGAGACAAGCTTATTTACTGTTAATTATGTGAATTGAATGTGTTTGAATACATTTGTCATGAAGACATGTTTATGAAAACTACCTTATGTACAACTGAGTTACATACAACATTTTAGTTTTTATTTGAGTGTGATTATTATATCTGAAAATAAATAGCAGTTGAATATAATAGTTTGGGCTCTGTTGTTAATTTTAACCTCTAATATTATAATTATGTACCAAATGAGAGGATTCCATGTATAGTTTAGAGCATTAGTTTCATTAAGAAAATCAGACTATTGGTATCAACAGATATCATTCTGAATAATTGGCTGAGAGATTTAGTATCGGTGCATCCAATAAAAAAATACAATAAATTACTTAACATAATAAAATTAAATTATCACTACAGTATCAGTTATTGTTAAAAAGTCGTCCACATATTTAAAATCCACGTTTGTTAATGTAAAAAAATTCTACTTTTGTTTGTTTGTTTGTTTGTTCATGTTAGTTTACAGTCCATTAATCTTTGATTTAAAAAAAATTATAATTAAATGTTGAATTTAAGATTAATAAATGCTATAGAACTAATGTTAACATATTAAACCTTATTGTGAAGTATTATGTTCCTGTTGAATACGAGCACAGGTGTGTCAGTGTGAGGATGTGCTCGTAGCGGCGAGGATGTCAGCAGACGAGGGGAGCGATATCCCAGAATCCCCTGCGGATCTGAGCGTGACCCGTGAGCAGATCCTCTCCGCCCAGTTTGAGTGTTACCTCAAAATAATGTACGAGCCTCCGCGCAGAGATCCAGGTGAGCAGACGTAAAAGTCAATTAGCAAAATAATTAAACAAGTTAAAATGGATAGAATTAAGTCCCCCTTTGGTGCAAATACAGCTTTTAATGTTGTTTATGTGTCTATGTGGTGTTTTTAATACGCTTTAAGACAAACCATGTGTAAGTTCATAAGTCGACAGCATTGCTGAGTATTTTCTGCTTAAAACTGCAGTGAACCAAAGACAGTCTCAAAAACACGGTTTGAAATCGCTGGTGTTTCTGACGTCACAAACTATTTAATTTAATTTAATTTCAGCTTTATTTCAATTAAAGGAAACTATTTTAACAGTAAATATGAATTGTTTTTTAGAAAATAACTCTTGAATTAAGTTTAGGGCCAAATATTGTAAGTTTAGAATTGTTATTTACTTCTATACTAAATTAGTTTTAATTTTATTTTAAGTTTTTGTAATTTTGTTTCTATATATATGTATATAGCTTGATTTAATTTTGTAATTTAATGTTATGTAATTTTTGAAAAGAATTTTAGTGCTTCATTTCATTTATTTGCAACACAAACGACCTTGTAACCAATCAGATCAACGTGTGATCGTCAACCAGTGGATCTCTGAGCTGAGTGAGTGAGTGGAGGCGGGGCTCATTTGCATATTCATAGAATACTTTTTAAGGAAAAAACACTTAAATATGTCATTTTGGTGATCAAAGATGAGTTTTAAGGGATAAAATGATTGACTACAGGGGACTTTAATGAATCAGTCAAATAAAAGGTGAGCATGGCAGATCAATAATCATTAACCTTTTCTGAAGAACTAAAGATGAAGAAGACATGCAAAACTTATATAGCAACATCTAACAACCACTTTCTAGAATAATTTCACAGTCTACATTTGTTTATGTGTAATCAGTTCCCGTATGATCTTAAAGCTCAGTTGAAATGATAATGGATTCGTTCGGCCTAATCGAGGGAAGTTGATGAAGGCTTGAACATAAATAAAAATAAGTGCATAATTGTGTTTCTCTAATTGAATTATTGTCTCTTTGCCTGTAGCTCTTGCTGGTGTGGAGATGAAACTCCCAGAATCCACTGCAGTAAGAGGATGAAAGACAGGAAGTGATGTTAGCATCATTTAGTTTGTTTCCTATTGAACACAGGAGATTTAGAAAGAAAACAAGTTACAGCAAACCATTTAAACATACTTAAAACAGGATACATTTACTGAAGCAAATTTGCCTAACATTATGGCTTTATTATTTTTTTTTTAAAAATTTATTGGCAACTTTGTTAAATATACATTTAAAAGAAAAACAGACTATCTGCTAATTGTAGTGTTGTTATTGTTAATTAAAACTATTGGCACTAAAAAAGTGAAATAGTTTCCGTTAACTTAAGAAAAGCTGAAATTAAATAATATGAATATTAGATGAAAAACTTAGAAATGTTGCAACTAAATTAAATGATGAAGCACTAAAATTACATTTTAAAACAAAAACCACTCGTTCACCAGGACCCGCCCACTCGTTCACAATCACCAAGACCCGTCCACTCATTCACCAGGACCCGCCCTCTCGTTCACAGGACCCGTCCACTCATTCACCAGGACCCGCCCACTCGTTCACAATCACCAAGACCCGCCCACTCGTTCACAGGACCCGCCCACTCGTTCACAATCACCAAGACCCGTCCACTCGTTCACCAGGACCCGCCCACTCGTTCACAATCACCAAGACCCGTCCACTCGTTCACCAGGACCCGCCCACTCGTTCACAATCACCAAGACCCGTCCACTCATTCACCAGGACCCGTCCACTCATTCACCAGGACCCGCCCTCTCGTTCACAGGACCCGTCCACTCATTCACCAGGACCCGCCCACTCGTTCACAATCACCAAGACCCGCCCACTCGTTCACAGGACCCGCCCACTCATTCACCAGGACCCGCCCACTCGTTCACAGGACCCGCCCACTCGTTCACCAGGACCCGCCCTCTCATTCACAGGACCCGCCCACTCGTTCACCAGGACCCGCCCACTCGTTCACAATCACCAGGACCCGCCCACTTGTTCACCAGGACCCGCCCATTCATTCACAATCACCAGGACCCGCCCACTCATTCACAATCACCAGGACCCGCCCACTCATTCACAATCACCAGGACCCGCCCACTCGTTCACCAGGACCCGCCCACTCGTTCACCAGGACCCGCCCACTCGTTCACCAGGACACGCCCACTCATTCACAATCACCAGGACCCGCCCACTCATTCACAATCACCAGGACCCACCCACTCATTCACAATCACCAGGACCGGCCCACTCGTTCACAATCACCAGGACCGGCCCACTCGTTCACAGGACCTGCCCACTCGTTCACAATCACCAGGACCCGCCCACTCGTTCACCAGGACCCGCCCACTCATTCACAATCACCAGGACCCGCCCACTCGTTCACCAGGACACGCCCACTCATTCACAATCACCAGGACCCGCCCACTCATTCACCAGGACCGGCCCACTCGTTCACAATCACCAGGACCCGCCAACTCGTTCACCAGGACCCGTCCACTCGTTCACCAGGACCCGCCCACTCATTCACAATCACCAGGACCCGCCCACTCATTCACCAGGACCCGCCCACTCGTTCACAGGACCCGCCCACTCGTTCACCAGGACCCGCCCACTCGTTCACCAGGACCCGCCCACTCGTTCACAATCACCAGGACCCGCCCACTCTTTCACAGGACCCGCCCACTCATTCACAATCACCAGGACCCGCCCACTCATTCACAATCACCAGGACCCGCCCACTCGTTCACAATCACCAGGACCGGCCCACTCGTTCATAGGACCCGCCCACTCGTTCACCAGGACACGCGCACTCATTCACAATCACCAGGACCGGCCCACTCGTTCACAATCACCAGGACCCAACCACTCGTTCACCAGGACCCGCCCACTCATTCACAATCACCAGGACCCGCCCACTCGTTCACCAGGACCCGCCCACTCGTTCACCAGGACCCGCCCACTCGTTCACCAGGACCCGCCCACTCGTTCACAATCACCAGGACCGGCCCACTCGTTCACAGGACCTGCCCACTCGTAAAATAGGGCCCTAAATGTAAATGTAAAAGTAAATGTTAATAAAGTGTGTGTATGTGTGTGTCGCCCCCTGCAGGCCCGTACTGTAACCGCACATGGGACGGGTGGCTCTGCTGGGGAGACTCCGCCCCCGGCACCGCCTTCCAGCACTGCCCCTCCTACTTCCAGGATTTTGATCCATCTGGTGAGATAATACTACTAATAATAATACGTTTATTTTATATAGCGCCTTTCTACAAACTCAAGGTAACATAATTAAACTGAAAAAGATAAACATGACAAGAATCAGATCATAAAGAAATATTATTGTAATGTAAATCTTCTGTTTTCTATGTGAATATACAGTAAAGTGTAATTTATTCCTGTGATCAAAGCTGAATTTTCAGCATCATTACTCCAGTCTTCAGTGTCACATGATCCTTCAGAAATCACTCTAATATGAGGATCTGATGCTCAAGAAACATTATCAGTGTTAAAAACAGTTCATATTGTGGTGAAATCCATGATACATTTTATTTTTCAGGATTCTTTCATGGATAGAAAGTTCAAAAGAACAGAATTTATTTGAAATAGAATCTTTTGCAACATAATAAATGTCTGTACTGTCACTGTTCATCAATTGAAGGCAATAATGCTGGGGTCCAAAAGTCTGAAACCATGTGTAAAAACGTAATTTTTTTTGTAATTTAAACCTGGAAAAATGTAGGATTTAGAATTTTTTTAACTTTTTTTAATATAAATTTGACAATTTGACAAAACTACAGCTCGCATTTAAGTGGCACAATAAGTATATATATACAAAAACGGTATATATTACTTCTTTAATATGGAGTTTCTTTCATGTCTTTTTAATTGAGAGCAAAATGAATTATACTGTAATTAAAAAGATTTTGATTGCTTTTAAAGGCAGTTTTAATTACAAAAATAAAGTTATTTTGATTGTGATGGAATTTATTGTGTTGGGAAAAGTTACTTTTAAAAGAAAAAGTAACTAGTTTACTTAGTAACTTTCTATAGAAAGTAATGTGTTAAGTTAAGTTTAATTAAAAAAAGTTCTATTTTTTTGCAAATGTAAAGTTTCTTTCACACTAAAAGTAAAAGGAACGAGCCTCAGGCTGAAGGAGATGCAGATGTATTCAACATGAGGACAGGAGAGCTGTCAGTCAAAGTTACTTGCTTTACTTACTGAAAAAGATATTTTCTTGTAAATTGCAAAAAGCAATGCATTACTTAAAAAGACTCATTTGATTAACTCGACTACGGTAACTTGTGATGCACGCAAACATGTCTTTTGACATTTTGCCTTTTGTTCATTCAGAAAAAGTGACCAAAGTGTGTGACTCAGACGGCCATTGGTTTCGTCACCCAGAAAGCAACCGACTCTGGTCCAATTACACTCAGTGCTCCGCTTACACTAAGCAGAAACTCAAGGTTAAGCTTCAGCTTAAATATGAAATCATTATATCATAATCCCGTCTGTTTTATAATCTGTGTGTCTCTGGTTTGTCCTGCAGCTCACGCTTGTGGCTTACTATCTGGCTATTGTGGGAAACGTCCTCTCCATCATATCGCTCATCATTTCCATATGCATCTTCTCCTACTTCAAGTACGTTAGGACAACAAACACAAACAAGACTAAATTCTACGAACATTTTGCTAATGTTCCCAAAACGTTATAACTCTGAACGTCCAGGTTTACAATGTTCTAAAAAAGCTTTTTCTTGGTTATACGAACATTAAGGGAACATTCCATTTCATCATTTTTCAAATATTATTGGAATGTTACTTTTGAACGTTCTGAAAAAAGTAACATTTAAAAAAACATTAGAAGAACAGAGAAAAAAACAATATATGAATAATACAGATGTGTGTTCAGTTTCTGACGGACTCCACACGCTTGAGTCTGTAACAACTGGACAAATAAAAAAGTGGAAGGGGACATGAGAATTAAAATTTGCCTTGATCTTATGGCATATAAAAGGTTAAAACATCTTGATTAAAACATCCTTCTCATTATAAACAAAGCATTTCTTTAATCAAGCTCCAAAAACAGCTCGTTTTGATATTGCGTGATCTGTGACATCACACATTTGCATATGCCCGCCTCCAGAGCAAGACATCGACCAATAGTTCCACCTCATCACACCATAGGCTCCGCCCACTGGCGTTCAGTCTCTGAAATGAAAGAGTGGAAGAACGTGTGTCCAGTTTAAACGGCTGGTTTGAGTTTCTGTCGAGGCTTCGGGAGATCCAGCGTCAGGAACAAGCGGATGCTTTATTTTAACGGCGTCCCGGATGGCGTCGCAGGATTATGTGTGTGTTCGGAGCGTTTGACTGAGACACAGTGTAATGGAGAGTTCACAGAGAAACTTCTGTTGACAGATGAAGCAGAGATTGTATTTATCTGACAGAATCTGCATCAGAAACCCTCAGTAAATGATTCATAATGCTTCGTCTGTAAATGTTTTCAATAGCAAGTGATACTGTTTCCTCTACAATGACGTTAGCCAATCATAACAGTGGGCGTTTACTGAAGCCTTAAAGGAGCCGCGCATTAAAAACGGATCATTTCAGACAGTATGAAGGTTAATTTTTCCGCATATATATTAGGGGTTTTTTTGTGCATAAAACTTGATCTACTCTATAAGTGAAACTCAAGGAACATATTCAAATAAGAAATAAAAAAACATGTCATGACCCCTTTCTGTATTTCTGAAAAGGCTTCATACATCACCTACTATATAAGGAACGAATGCGTGTGTTTGTGCAGGTGTTTGAGCTGTCAGCGTATCACTCTTCATAAAAACATGTTCACATCCTTCATCCTGAACTCCTTCGCCACCATCGGCTGGTTCTACTTCGTCATCGGCGGCCATCAGAGCAGAACAGACTCTGTAAGTCCACACACACACACACACACACACACACACACACATATATGATGATATTCATGTGATCATTATGAACTGAACTTGATGGTTGCTTTCACTTAAATATTTACTGTGAAACAGGGGTTTTCAAAATGGGTTTAGTTAAAGTTAGTGTGCACTTAAATTACTATATATATACAGTAGTGGCCAAAAGTAATGTCCGACTTAGGAAAATTAACATCTTCACCCTTTATCCATATATTATTAAAGTGTATTTTAGATTTTGTAAGTTTATTGTGTAGTTGTGCTTGGAGGTGATTGTTTTATTTATGATAATAATGCAATGAAACATGCCAAATTGTGCGACATAATATTTGTCCAGGCTGTCATACAAAGAAATTATATGCAAATCGAGAGAACCATCAAAATATCAATAACTGATTATTGTTTAGTGATTATGTAGTCAGTCAATGTGAGCTTTTTTTGTTGTTCTTTTGTTTTTGTTTGCCATATAATTTTGTCATATAAACCTTAACCAAGTTGTGTTGTGTTCTCCCTTCTTGTCTAAAATATAAAACGTATATATAAGATATTTCCCTCATACTGTATTTTGATTTAATTGAACTTGTAGGGTCATTAATAAATAATACAATGTTTTATAATAATTTGAGAGAAAAAACATTACAAATACATCTTAGGCTGTCAAAGTTAATGTGTGCACTTAAAAAATTAATAGAATTTTTAATTTAAAAAATGCCTAGATACAATTTTTATAATTATTCCAATGGTTTAATAAAATTGCTTTTGTTCAGTAATGTAATATATGTGACCCTGGATCCCAAAACTAGTCATAAGTCGAGCGGGGATATCTGTGGCAATAGCCAACAATACATTGTATGGGTCAAAATTGTCGATTTTTCTTTTATGCCCAAAACAATTAGGATATTAAGTAAAGATCATGTTCCATGAAGATTTTTTGTAGATTTCCTACCGTAAATATATAAAACATGTATTTCTGTGAGTGAATGCTGCACAATCGCCAACATAAATGCACAACTTTAAAGGAGATTTTCTCAATGTTTAGATTTTTTTGCACCCTCAGATTCCAGATTTTCAATAGTTGTGTCTCAGCCAAATATTGTTCTATCCCAACAAACCATACATCAATGGAAAGCTTATTTATTCAGCTTTCAGATTATGTGTAAATCTCAATTTCCAAAAATTTACTCATGTGACCGGTTTTGTGGTCAAGTGGCACAGATATAAATATTTAAAAAAATATATTACAAGATGTAGTGTTACAATTCCTGTCTTGTTTCCCGTGTCTTGTTTAAGGACTCTTATTTTGAAGTGTATTTTGTTCCTGCTGCTTGACTTCCTCTTGATTAGTTTCTCTTTTATTTGTTTCCATTGCTGCCTTGTTTGTTTCCATAGTCTTGTTTGTTTCCAGTTAGCCTCGTTAGTCTCCATGGCAACTCATTACCCTCACCTGTTCCTTGTTATCTTGTTTATTTAAACCCCTGTGTTGCCTGTGTTCTTCGTCTGGTGTTGTCTTTCTATAGCTGTTATGTTGGTGCGCTCAGTTCTTTTTTCTGGTAGTTTATTGAGTTATTTGTATTCTGATCGTACTTTATTAAATCCTCTGTGTTCGGATCCACCCCTCCCTTGTCGCTGACTTCGCAGCATGACAGATAGATGGATAACTTCCTTTATTTTTTAGGAAAGGGCCTCTCACAAGGGTATTGGCACATTTAGGGGTCCTTTGGCATTTTATGTGTGTGTGTTCAGTTTCAGATAGGCTGTAAGATCCTGGCGAGTGTCATTCACTACACCTCATGCTCCAATTTCTTCTGGATGTTGTGTGAGGGCATCTACCTGCACACGCTCATCATCGTGGCCGTGTTTGTGGGCGAGCAGCAGCTGGGCTGGTACTACGTCCTTGGCTGGGGTACGTACTGAACACGAGCCCGGGTCGCCCTTTACAAATCAACATCAATACATCTTTGACCTGTGTGTATACATTTGTCACGATTTCTCCTGTGTGTTGTGTTCTAGAACTTTTATTTTGAAGTATAATTTCTGATTCTCTGTTCACTTCCTGTAGTTTGTTCCTGTTTGCCTTTGTTTGTTCCCATAGTGATTAATTACCCTCACCTGTCCTGTTAGCCCCTTGTGTAAAAAGATACATTTCAAAATAAAAGTCCTAAAACACAGAACACACAAAGCATAGTAATCGTGATTTATATATATATATATATATATTAATCTAATTACATGATTTGCCAGTTAATTAATCTAATTAATCACACAACAATTTTGTTTGAGAAATTATCCCCAAAACATCATTTAAAGTGATTATTGTGTTAAAGGTGCAGTGTGTAAGTTTTAGTGGCATCTAGTGGTGAGGTTGTGAATTGCACCCAACAGAAGTTACGGTGGCCGACAGGAAGTGATGTCGTCGTCTGAGACCGCAGAGAGTAGCCAGTTAAACAATGAGGTTTCTTTACAAAGATTAAGAAATTAGGTTTACTTAATTATTCAGTAAAACTATGTTATTGCGAATATTATTGTTACTTGTTCATCATTGTGTAAGTGTTTTATTCGCTGACTTTAGCAGCTTCTTTGCAACGAAAAACAACAGTGACGAAACGCGTTTTTTTGCTCAGGGCCACCGTAGAAACATGTCGATGTAAGCGGACCCGCGGTGTGTGTAGAGAGAAACGCCTCATTCTAAGCTAATAAAATATAACGGTTCATTATGTAAGGTCTTTACACACCACTGAAAACATAGTTATGTATATGATATTGCATTTCTGTCAACAGATCCTCCTAAATGTTACACAATGCACCTTTAAATGAGAAAAACATCAAATAACTATAGAAAGAAATATTTTAATTGTTTTAACGTAGAATATATTACACATAAACTTTTAGGCTACAACAGCCATGATTTTTTTCATAAGCTGCATCTGAATTGGTATTTAGATCAAAACAGTTTGGTTACCAACATTCCTCAAAATATTTTCTTTTACGTTCCACAAAAGACAGAAACACAAGAGTGAGTAAATGTAAATAAACAGAATAAAACTATACCCAAAATTTAAAATAATTTTTTTAATGAAGTGATAATTCAAATCAGAAACTAAAACTTCCAGTTGGTGGCGGTAAATGTCTAAATGAGTAAGTCATTGAATCATTCATTCATTCGATTAACTTATTGTTCACAGAATAATTATAATAATAATAATGAATATAATGTTAACTAGACTTTGTTAAATAACTTCCAGCTTTTGTTTTCATCATGATTTATTGTGCAAGAAATGAAAGATTGATCACACACTGATTACCGTAAATTTTCTCAATGCAAATATAACATTAGAAAATAGTGACGTAGTGAGTTATTTCTACAGGTTTCCCAGTGATCCCTGCTGTCATGTACGCGGTGGCACGTCTGCTCTTCCTCGATGACAGGTAAATCTGAGATTTAACTCTTAAAATTAACCAGCATGAAGATATATATACACACATAACATTTATATCTGTGAGGAATCAATTTGATTATATCCCGGACGAGCCCCCATAAATGTTCCCCATTGACTTCCATATTTTTTTTTCAATGGAGACCAGCGAATATATAAAAATATATATTATATAAATATTACAGAAGAAAGACATTTATACAGGCTATGAACAACTTGAGGATGAGTGCATTATGACAGAATTTTTTTGGGCAAACTAACCCTTAAAATGTTTAATCGCAGTGACATTGTGTGTTTGACAGGTGTTGGGTCATAAACACAAACCTGCTGTACATCACACACGGCCCGATATACGTCGCTCTGCTGGTGAGCTTCATCAACATCATCTCCTCATCATCTTCTTCCTCAGGGTTTTTGTCTTGTTTTCCAGTACAAATCTAAACGTCCTTAAATCAAGATACATTTACTTGGGAAGCAATCTACTTAAGATTTTAAGTCTTGATTTCTGAGTTTATGCCTAAAACAAAAAAAAATTCTGTTAGTGGAGGTATAAAAAAAAGAAAAAAAGTCCCTTTAAATTAAATGGGTCACAAAACCACCAGTTCAAGTTCAAAAGACTTTATATATACAAAGACAATGCACTCATATTACTATGAATGGGAGAAGGTGCAATGCGCAATATGGCAGAATAAGTCCCGCCTTTTAAATAAAAGAGCCAATCGCTGATGGGTAAAGTCATCGGCGGTTGCAATGGAAACTTATTAGAACTGCTCTTATGACTGGGCAAATGCAAATTGGCTGAAATATAAGCTTTTTTTAACACTATTTGAGCATAAGAAACAACATTTATTGGGACAGTTCATGTCAGATTTTATTTCTGATTTGAAATATTTAATTTAAATATGATCATTTTTGAGATTTCAGGATCTGTTGAAGAGAACTTAAGAACTCTTACAAAGCAAAAACAAAAATTTTTTTGATCCATTAATGCATCTCTCTTACTGTATGCAATCTCAGTGTTTGAAGTGTCTGTCATAGGAAATCAACGTGTGCTGCCATGAATAATTAAGCTAGGTGTCTTCTCATAGGATAAGGACATGCAGTCTCATGAATAATTAAGCTAGGTGTCTTCTCATAGGATAAGGACACGCAGTCTCCATTATCTTTAATAATTAAAGTCCCCATGTAGTCAATAATTATATCCCTTAAAACTCATCTTTGATCACCAAAATGACATATTTAAATGTTTTTTTCCTTGAAAAAAAAGTTTATTCATGCCTTTAAATATCTTGAATGTAACTCGACACCCTTGCCTCATTTAGTATGCGCGGTTCTATGAATATGCAAATGAGCTCCGCCTCCACTCACTCAATCAGCTCAGAGATCCACTGGTTGACGATCACACGTTGATCTGATTGGTTACAAGGTCGTTTGTGACGTCAGAAACACCAGCGATTTCAAACCGTGTTTTTGAGACTGTCTTTGGTTCACTGCAGTTTTAAGCAGAAAATACTCAGCAATGCTGTCGACTTATGAACTTACACATGGTTTGACTAAAAGCGTATTAAAAACACCACATAGACATATAAACAATTTTGCATAAATAATTAAGTAAGGGGTCGTCTTATAGGATAAGCACACACAGTCTCATGAATAATCATGAGGCACCGATGAGTCAACAATGTATACTAGCAGTATAAGTTAACAGTATAAATTAACAGTATAAATTAAATAAGATAATGTATTTATAGTACAATGACCTCTTAGATCAAATTTGATTTCTAAATTCATGACAACTCTAAGTCAATATGACATTAATTCAAATAAGAAATATGACATCAGCTTACATCTTGAGTTTTAGCTCATTTTAAAGTATATTTTGTTTTATTTTAAAATATTTAAACCATCTTGAGAAAACATCACATCTTGTGACTTCGACACGATGAAGATTTTAAACCTGGAAGATGAAAATAGTGGAAAAAAACCCCTTAAAATAAACTCTTTTCTCCTACAATTAAAACTTCTTTGATGTGGAACACAGATCTGTTAAAATCATGTATTTTTCTGACCCCACTGTTAGATATTTGTTCTTGTTTTAAGCATAAACTCTCTTAATTTTGATACATTCCTCAGTAAACAAGACCTAATATCTAAAGTCGTTTTGCTTCTCAAGTACATGTATCTCGATGTAACCCTCGGGTGCTCTTCGGTCATTTTTGACCGAAAAATTTTACTTTTTTTTTTTTTTCTGCGTGCGAATGGTGCGAAACTTGGTAAAGGTTTTATCACTTGCTATGTGCACACACACACACAAAAAAATCATGGACATGATTTGAAAAGGTTAAATGGTCCTGATAAAGAATAGTCACACTTGTGTTTCTCGCGGTCAGAAATGACGCAGTTTCCTGTAGTGGAAGCGTTTGGTACTGCAGCCAAACAACATTTTTTTGAGATATCAACCACAAATTTGGAGCACAACTTAAGATTTATCGCTTTGATTTTCTCAGTTTTAGAGTAAAACATTTTTTTTTTAAAATATATATGTCATATAAAAATTTAAAATAGTATTTTTGCACATTTTTCATAACAATGAATGTAAAATTCTGTAACTTAAGTTCACTTTTTAAAACTTTTTTCACTTCAGCAATAATCTGCCAAGTGTCGTCTTTGTAAAGAGATCAAACTTCTTCAATCTGTTCCTCTAATAAAGCATTAAACATTTACCACAGTTTAAGTTGGAAATTACATATTCAGGTCTATGCTCAAAAAGTGAATAAATGGATTATAAATACAGCGTAAATATAATTTAGGGCCATAAAATCCCCTAAAAATACAAAATATTAAATAAAAAAACTTTATCGAACTAAAATATAGTGCATTAATTTAATTTAAATTTAATTTTTGACTGACTCACGAGGAGCACCCGCACGTTTGCACTGGAAAACAAGACAAAAACACGTGATTTTCTGCATTGAATCCCTCCATCCGTGTCTCTCAGGTGAACCTGTTCTTCCTGCTCAACATCGTGCGGGTGTTGATCACCAAACTGAGGGTCACACACCAGACGGAGAGCAGTGTGTACATGAAAGCGGTGCGCGGCACCATCATACTGGTCCCGCTACTGGGAGCCCAGTTCATACTGGTGCCCATGCAGCCGAGCGGACGCCTCTCTCTGGCCATCTACGACCTCTTCATGAACATCTTCGTGCATTTCCAGGTGACGTAAACCTACAGAATCAATCAAATATGTCATGTAAAATAAAGGACATCAGCATTTTATTAATGTGACGGGTAACACTTTACAATAAGGTTCATTATTTAACTACCTTAGTTAACATGAACTAAGAATGAACAATACTTCCTCAGCATTTATTAAAGATACAATATGTAATTGTTTTCGCCGCTAGGGGTCGCTAACCTCTTACAATAACACAGGCGTAGGTTGATGACGCAGTGAATAAGCGGAATCATGGAACTTGTCGTCATGCCGATGGATCTAATAATGTTTATGGGAAATAATGTTTATGGATGAGTGAATACATTGATGTTTTTATCATGACTGTGGTGTGAAGCGCGATCGCTAATGAGAGATGGATATCAGCGCCACACGCGAGTCCCGCGGATATAAAGCAACAGGACATTTCATTCTACCGAACTACACGCAAGTGCTGAATTAATACTCACACTGGTCAGTTTATTAGACGAATTAAAATTGTGAGGTAATGCTATCAGGGTTCTCACAGGTTCGTGTTTTTAAAGTTTGCGTAGAGAGAACTTAAGAGTTTTCTGTTAGAATGGTGTTAATAACGTTACGTTAATAATCGTTGTGATGGAAGTGAATCAATTAAAACTAACTTTATCTGGACAATAACTTTATTCTAGAGCTGCTGTAAAGCCTAAACAATCTCCGTTACTGTAATCTCCTATTATCACTCTAAAGCTGCTTTGAAACAATCTGTATTGTTTAAAGCGCTGTATAAATGAAGACTTGACTTGACTAAGTTTACAATAAGGTTCATTAGTTAACATGAGTTAATGTATTAACTAACATGAACTAGCAATGAGCAATACATTTGTCACAGTATTTATTAATCTTTGTTAATGTTAGTTAATAAAAATCCACCTGTTCATTGTTTGTTCATGTTAGTTCACAGTGCATTAACTAATGTTAACAAACACAACCTTTGATTTTAATAATGTATTAGTATAAAATGTTGAAATTGATTTGGACTAAAATTAAAGGTACAATATGTAAGAATTTTGTATCAAAATATCCAAAAACCACTTGCACAGTTTCATATATTTCTTTCAATTGTGTACTTACATTATCCTAAATGTTTCCAAGAATTTGTAAATTCATAGAAATTCACAATTTTGAATAATGCCCGTCCCTGGTCACGTGTCGCCTGTCACTGACGTCATATCCGCGTTATCCCTGGTTTCCGCTCGTACTGCCGTAGTAACCATGGCGACAGACGTGGACAACAGTGTAACGGCTAGCGGCGCGCTCACGCTGCGTTGTTGTCGCGTTCAAACATTATGGATCATGACAAGCAGACTTTGGGAGAAAAGGAGAACTAAAACGAGGATCAGTATCAGCATGGTGCTTCGAGATGCCGAGAGCTCCACAGCAAACTTCGACTCGACAGAGACGCCGCTCTCGCATGGGCTTTATTAGACAGGTGAGCATGTACCAGTGATGGAGTACTCGAGTCCTTATTCTCTGGACTCGAGTCCGACTCGAGACTCCATGCTCTGGACTCGTGACTCGACTTGGACTCGCGGACTGATGACTATACTTGGACTCGGACTCGAAAATATAAAATCGGACTTGAGCATTCATCAAATGAATGACATTGTTTCTGACTAAATAGGTTATAAAAAATTGATATAAGATGTTACACTTTTCCTGTTTCGGGGTCCAAGACCGGCCGTGATCTATTTTTTCCCTCACAGACACTGCTAACGCTCGCTCTCCTCGCTTGACAACACACTCACTGACGTCACTCACTTTAAGCTGCATTCTCGTGAGAGAGTTAACCTAACACTCATTTAACACTAGATAAGTTCCTCTACATCTAATCATCAATTTCGATTTTGGCACGCTTTGCAGCAGCTGAGCTGACCACTAAGGAGCGAATGTACAGTGATGTGACATTTAAAGGTACCAGATTTAAACTGTGCTTTCGTGCTATGGCTGGCGCTGAGCCAAAATCGGACGCGCTCAGCGCTTAATCCCGCTCATCATACAATAACACAATTATGTTTATTTTAGCCAACAAACTAGACGGCCACCTTGACTATGTCACACATCGCAACCACTCTTTTCCTGCAGAGTTACAACTGCTTATAGCACTGCATTTTCTGGGGGGTTTTTGCCGCAGTTACATTGGGATTTAGTTTGCTTTTCAAAATTGTTTTTCTTTTACCATATTCGTCAAGAAGAATGCATTTCTCCTCCTCTGTCCAATTAGGCTTTCTTTTTTGTTTTCTTTATCCATTCCAGTTGACTGATCATCATCCAAAAATGTATTTAAACAATTAAATAAATAATCGTGCCACAGCTAGTTGACAATGATTTGAACTAAGGTCAAAGGCAATTCTAGTGATATCATACACATTTCTAGCTGCAAGAAAGAGTGCCTGAAAAATGTGGCTTGATTTGGCTTAAGTGTATATAATTTCGACTCGGACTCGAACACGGGACTCGAGACTCGACTCGGACTTGAACTCAGGTAATGGTGACTCGACTTGGACTCGACTCGGACTCTTCTTTGGTGACTCGGACTTGGACTCGGACTCGACAGTTGGTGACTCGACTACAACACTGGCATGTACATAAAACTAATCAGTGTTATAGAGCTTCTGTAGCTCCGCCCCTTTTTCAGCGCTCGTTGTCTTTTGTCTTCCGGTCTGTATTTCCACAGATCTTGCGTATTTATGAATGAACGGCTCGTTTTAAAATCTTTCCGGTCTACTGACATGTGTTAAGACATCTGCTTTAAACATTACAATCCTCATGATAACTTTCGTTAACTTTACATTACGTAAATCCACTTCAGAAGCGAATTACTCCTGGACAGCGATGCCATAGTAAAGTGTTACCGTGTGACTAATTTAAAGAAATGCCTCCTTAAGCAGCTTCGAGTGTGTTTTTAATATCACCAGCACAAAAGGGCTTTTTTTCCATTTAAAGTCTATTATTAAACCGATGCATTTCTTTGAGACGATTACAGCAGTGTTATGTTACGATTATAGTAATGGGTTTATTATTATTATTAGATGAATCACATCAGAATCACTTTTTAAAGCTAAATTAAAAACCTATCTCTTCAAGAAGATATTTCTTTCTCTCTTATATTCGCTGAGTTTCAAACAGGGTTTTTTCTAAACATATTTGTGTCTGATTGTCATGATTTTTTTTTAGCACAATGGTGTTTTTATTGTGCTTTATAATTAGATTGAGATTGAGATTATTATTTTTAATTAGTTTATATTTTTATATTTTCTGTTTCCATTTTAGTTTGTTTTTAGTCATTTTGTTGTGTTTTGTGTAATTTTTATTATTTTTTTATGTATGCCTTTAAAACCTAAATGAAAAATTTATAAAAAAATGTTTAGTACAAAAATAAGAAAAGTTGCTTTGGTAATAACTAGGTTTAATTTTTTTATGTCGATTTTAGTCAAGGTTCATTTTGTTTTAAGTGGCTATAATGTTTCTAATGGTGTAAGTTTTAGTGAACACTAATAACCCTGTGTGTGTGTGTGTGTGTGTGTGTGTGTGTGTGTGTGTGTGTGTGTGTGTGTGTGTGTGTGTGTGTGTGTGTGTGTGTGTCTGCAGGGTTTCCTGGTGGCCGTGATCTTCTGCTTCTGTAATGGAGAGGTATGACTTCCTGTTTAATCCTCATTAATTACCCTAATTTCTCTTTATTAAAGCACTTTAGATGAACATGAACTCCTGGGGATTGTAGATCTATAAAAGAAAGTATTCCGTATGTAAGTGGAGTGAATGTTCTGCATGCAATAACCCCGATGAACAAACACCATTAGAGAAAGCGTCCAGTAATACACTGTGATTTTTAACTTTTTCTTTGTAATTATTTGATCAGAATCAAATGAAAATATGAGTTTAAAAAGTCAAAATTGTGACATTAAAAAGCCGAAATTATGACATACTAAGTCATAATTATGAAATTGAAAATATGAGGGGAAAAAAGGTCAATTAAGATGAAAGAAAGTTGACACTATGAGATTGAAATATTTAAAATATGAGATTTTATGGCATTAAGATGCCAAATTATGACATACTAAATCGAAAAAAATGGAGAAAAAAATTTAAGAGAAGAAAAAAATAAATTATGAGATAAAAATGTTTAAATATGAGATAGAAGTACAAATTGAGATTTTAAAAAAGATATGTGAAATGTGAAATTATGACATTAAAAAAGCCAAGATTATGACATACTAAGTCATAATTGTGAGATTAAAAGTCAAAATTACAGTATGAGATAAAAATCCAAATTATGAGATTTAAAAAATGAAATTATGAGATTAAAAAATCTAAATCATTAGATTAAAAAGACAACATTATGGCATATAGTTAAAATTATTAGATACACATTTTTTATTATGAAATAAAAAAGACAAAATTATGATATTAAAAATGCGAAGTTATAAGAAAAAAAGAAAAAAATCGTGACTTTCTAGATTTTCAACTTTTTGTATTTTTTTTTTAAAACTTTTTGTCACGTTTTTGTGACTTTTTGTCATGATTTAGCCTTTGTAATCTCATAATTGATTTTTAAAGTTATAATTTTGATTTAGTTCACCATAATATGCCATAATTATGACTGTCGACTTTTCATCTCATAATTATGACTTGGTGTATCTCATTATTTCTACACATTCAACATATATTTTCTCATGTGTGGAAATGGTTTGCAGTGCATGCTGTGCAGAAAACGATTTCTTTCTGAAAGAAAGAAAGAAAAAGAAGGGTAGCATCAGAAGCGCACGATCTGAGTGTGTGTGTCCGGTCCCGCAGGTGCAGTCGGCTCTCCGGCGTAAGTTCGCTCAGTATCGCTGTCAGTGGAGGCGAAGGCGTTTGGTGACCACAGATTCTCACTGTAACTATCACACCAACTCCTCCATCACCGAGACCAGCCGGGTCACCATCAGCCTCGAGCACGGCTCGTCCAACACACACACACTCAACGGCCAGAGCAACGGCAAACCCTGGCCAAACCCCGAGCCCGCGGTCAGCGGAGAAGTGCTCCAGTCCACTGAGATATGAGCTTCATCAGAAGAGATCCGGTTCAGACTCCCTGAAACCAAACACACACAACACAAGTCATGAGAACTTTATTTCTCAACGTTTTCACAATGTTTTTTCTTTGTTATGCGAACGTTACCATCATCCTTCCCTCAGGTCATTTTGACCCGACACTTATTTTTTTTAAATTGAGTGTTCATCAGAGGGGTCCGAGACCCTAGGACTTTTGTCGCACTTGAACCACGATTCGAGTTTTTGTGAGTTTTTGTGGTTGAAATTTTAAAAAGTAACAAATCCTTCCGTCGCGGGTCATTTTGACCCCCTTAGGAATGAATGGAATGCGAGGAATGCTTCAATACACATAGAAAACCTAAAAATGCTCAAAATTCAAACTAAAAATGCTAAAACTTGCTAAAAATGCTAAAACCAAAAAATTATTTTATAATGTCTACATGTGTATCTGAATCCATACTGAAGAGAAATTACTTTAGGACCCAGCGGAACAGCTCCTCTGCTCCATATAGAGCTATAAGCCCATCTAGAGTCAAGAAATATCATGTGTTATTATTAATTTCCCACAAGAGCTCGACAAAGACTCCCAATGTAAGATATTTAGAGCTGAATTAAAAGGGTTATGCATGAAATTGTGAGTTATTTTGAATTTAAGCTGAAAGAATGTGAGGAATGTTTAAATAAAAAAAAAATTTTATTGATCAAATCTAGTCATTTAAAGGTAAATAAAATAAAAAATAACAAAAAATTGCATTAAATAATAGACAAAATATTATTAATATTATTATCAAAATGAAATAAGGTTTCTGAACAAACAATAAATAAATAGTTTAATTTTAGGGTTTCGGGTCAGTTTGACCCACGAGGGAAGGATGATTAAGGGAACGTTCCGTTGGGAACATTACGTTTGAATGTTCTCTGTGCAAACGTTCTAAAGAACATCTTTAAAGACCAAAGAACTTTGAACGAACGTTCTATTAACGTTACTGGAAGAACGTTTGCTCAGAGCGTTCCCTGTTAGTTGTTTATGCACTAATATCACATCACATTTTACTTCTGTGATGTGACGTATGACTAGTGAAAGAGTTTGTGTTTGTTATGGATTATTCATACATTTATTGGTATCACGTTGTATTTGTACATTTAAACACATCAGTCTGACTGTAAAGTTGCTTTTAGCGAGATTTCTTCAGACGAAACTGTTCACAGATTTATAATCTAAATGCGCATGTGTTAATATGGAAAAACCAATGGATATTAAACAAAGCGAATAGTTCACTTATCTGCGTTCCGCTTCGTCTGTTGACCATGTGACCTAATTTTCGTCATCAGAACAGTTTGTGCACTACCTAGTGGACTTATCATCTGATATTATAGCAAACTGTACCACTGTATTTTTAGCTATCATGGGCTGCATCCAGAATCGCATACTCTCTTTAGTAGGTACTTGTTTTGAATAAGTAATTAGGGTACTTCATGGCCGCAAAAAAGTACTTTCTAGTACACCAACGTCTGTCTCCGTTGGTGGTCGTGGCTTTCGACTGTGCGTGAGGCGAAGTGGAATGCGGAAAACATATTGTTGTAAATAAGCTATATTATATAAGCACTTGTTTTCACTGAATGTATCTGCTTTATGAGCCCTTTGAGAGGAGTTTTTATTATTCTGTGTTAAAGCCTGTAAGATGTCGTGTCACATTTGCTTTTTGTGATTCTTGGAAAATGCAAACAAAACATTCCATTTGACTTGTTAATATTAGATTATCACTATTTGTGTTACAGTGAAACTCAATAAAAGTTCCACCCTGTTATTCTGTCTAATTTGTTATTATTCTGTCCACCCTGTTATTATTCTGTCCACTCTGTTATTATTCTGTCCACCCTGTTATTCTGTCTAATTATTCTGTCCACCATGTTATTATTCTGTCCACCATGTTATTATTCTGTCCATCCTGTTATTATTCTGTCCACCCTGTTATTATTCTGTCCACCATGTTATTATTCTGTCCACCATGTTATTATTCTGTCCACCCTGTTATTATTCTGTCCACCATGTTATTATTCTGTCCACTCTCTTATTATTCTGTCCACCCTGTTATTATTCTGTCCACCCTGTTATTATTCTGTCCACCATGTTATTATTCTGGCCACCATGTTATTATTCTGTCCATCCTGTTATTATTCTGTCCACCCTGTTATTATTCTGTCCACTCTGTTATTATTCTGTC
This sequence comes from Rhinichthys osculus, assembly GCA_029959095.1. Classification (NCBI taxonomy): domain Eukaryota; kingdom Metazoa; phylum Chordata; class Actinopteri; order Cypriniformes; family Leuciscidae; genus Rhinichthys; species Rhinichthys osculus. The sequence goes on along the minus strand of JARWKJ010000021.1, from coordinate 2,221,261 downwards.
CACCCTGTTATTATTCTGTCCACCATGTTATTATTCTGGCCACCATGTTATTATTCTGTCCATCCTGTTATTATTCTGTCCACCATGTTATTATTCTGTCCATCCTGTTATTATTCTGTCCACCCTGTTATTATTCTGTCCACTCTGTTATTATTCTGTCCACCCTGTTATTAGTCTGTCCACCCTGTTATTCTGTCTAATTTGTTATTATTCTGTCCACCCTGTTATTAGTCTGTCCACCATGTTATTATTCTGTCCACCCTGTTATTATTCTGTCCACCCTGTTATTATTCTGTCCACCCTGTTATTATTCTGTCCACCATGTTATTATTCTGTCCACCCTGTTATTATTCTGTCCACCCTGTTATTTTTCTGTCCACCCTGTTATTATTCTGTCCACCATGTTATTATTCTGTCCACCCTGTTATTTTTCTGTCCACCCTGTTATTATTCTGTCCACCCTGTTATTATTCTGTCCACCATGTTATTATTCTGTCCACCCTGTTATTATTCTGTCCACCCTGTTATTATTCTGTCCACCCTGTTATTATTCTGTCCACCCTGTCCACCCTGTTATTATTCTGTCCACCCTGTTATTATTCTGTCCACCCTGTTATTATTCTGTCCACCATGTTATTATTCTGTCCACCCTGTTATTATTCTGTCCACCCTGTTATTTTTCTGTCCACCCTGTTATTATTCTGTCCACCATGTTATTATTCTGTCCACCCTGTTATTTTTCTGTCCAACCTGTTATTATTCTGTCCACCCTGTTATTATTCTGTCCACCCTGTTATTATTCTGTCCACCATGTTATAATTCTGTCCACCCTGTTATTATTCTGTCCACCCTGTTATTATTCTGTCCACTCTGTTATTATTCTGTCCACCCTGTTATTCTGTCTAATTATTCTGTCCACCATGTTATTATTCTGTCCACCATGTTATTATTCTGTCCACCATGTTATTATTCTGTCCACTCTCTTATTATTCTGTCCACCCTGTTATTATTCTGTCCACCCTGTTATTATTCTGTCCACCATGTTATTATTCTGGCCACCATGTTATTATTCTGTCCATCCTGTTATTATTCTGTCCACCCTGTTATTATTCTGTCCACCCTGTTATTATTCTGTCCACTCTGTTATTATTCTGTCCACCCTGTTATTATTCTGTCCACCCTGTTATTATTCTGTCCACCATGTTATTATTCTGGCCACCATGTTATTATTCTGTCCATCCTGTTATTTTTCTGTCCAACCTGTTATTATTCTGTCCACCCTGTTATTATTCTGTCCACCCTGTTATTATTCTGTCCACCCTGTTATTATTCTGTCCACCATGTTATTATTCTGTCCACTCTGTTATTATTCTGTCCACCCTGTTATTAGTCTGTCCACCCTGTTATTCTGTCTAATTTGTTATTATTCTCTCCACCCTGTTATTATTCTGTCCACCATGTTATTATTCTGTCCACCCTGTTATTATTCTGTCCACCCTGTTATTATTCTGTCCACCGTTATTATTCTGTCCACCCTGTTATTATTCTGTCCACTATGTTATTATTCTGTCCACCATGTTATTATTCTGTCCACCCTGTTATTATTCTGTCCACCCTGTTATTATTCTGTCCACCATGTTATTATTCTGTCCACCCTGTTATTATTCTGTCCACCCTGTTATTATTCTGTCCACCATGTTATTATTCTGTCCACCCTGTTATTATTCTGTCCACCCTGTTATTATTCTGTCCACCCTGTTATTATTCTGTCCACCATGTTATTATTCTGTCCACCCTGTTATTTTTCTGTCCACCCTGTTATTATTCTGTCCACCCTGTTATTATTCTGTCCACCATGTTATTATTCTGTCCACCATGTTATTATTCAGTCCACCCTGTTATTATTCTGTCCATCCTGTTATTATTCTGTCCACCCTGTTATTATTCTGTCCACTCTATTATTATTCTGTCCACCCTGTTATTAGTCTGTCCACCCTGTTATTCTGTCTAATTTGTTATTATTCTGTCCACCCTGTTATTATTCTGTCCACCATGTTATTATTCTGTCCACCCTGTTATTATTCTGTCCACCCTGTTATTATTCTCTCCATCCTGTTATTATTCTGTCCACCCTGTTATTATTCTGTCCACCCTGTTATTCTGTCTGATTTGTTATTATTCTGTCCACCATGTTATTATTCTGTCCACCATGTTATTATTCTGTCCACCCTGTTATTATTCTGTCCACCCTGTTATTATTCTGTCCACCATGTTATTATTCTGTCCACCATGTTATTATTCTGTCCACCCTGTTATTGTTCTGTCCACCCTGTTATTATTCAGTCCACCCTGTTATTATTCAGTCCACCCTGTTATTATTCGGTCCACCCTGTTATTATTCGGTCCACCCTGTTATTATTCGGTCCACCCTGTTATTATTCGGTCCACCCTGTTATTATTCGGTCCACCCTGTTATTATTCGGTCCACCCTGTTATTATTCGGTCCACCCTGTTATTATTCGGTCCACCCTGTTATTATTCTGTCCACTGTCCACCCTGTTATTATTCTGTCCACTCTGTTATTATTCTGTCCACCCTGTTATTATTCAGTCCACCCTGTTATTATTCGGTCCACCCTGTTATTATTCGGTCCACCCTGTTATTATTCGGTCCACCCTGTTATTATTCTGTCCACTGTCCACCCTGTTATTATTCTGTCCACTCTGTTATTATTCTGTCCACCCTGTTATTATTCATTCCACCCTGTTATTATTCGGTCCACCCTGTTATTATTCGGTCCACCCTGTTATTATTCTGTCCACCCTGTTATTATTCTGTCCACCCTGTTATTATTCATTTCACCATGTTATTATTCTGTCCACCATGTTATTATTCTGTCCACCCTGTTATTATTCTGTCCACCATGTTATTATTCTGTCCACCATGTTATTATTCTGTCCACCCTGTTATTATTCTGTCCACCATGTTATTATTCGGTCCACCCTGTTATTATTCTGTCCACCCTGTTATTATTCTGTCCACCCTGTTATTATCCACCCTGTTATTATTCTGTCCACCCTGTTATTATTCAGTCCACTCTGTTATTATTCTGTCCACCCTGTTATTATTCAGTCCACTCTGTTATTATTCTGTCCACCCTGTTATTATTCTGTCCACCCTGTTATTATTCATTCCACCATGTTATTATTCTGTCCACCATGTTATTATTCTGTCCACCCTGTTATTATTCTGTCCACCATGTTATTATTCTGTCCACCCTGTTATTATTCTGTCCACCCTGTTATTATTCTGTCCACCCTGTTATTATTCTGTCCACCGTGTTATTATTCTGTCCACCGTGTTATTATTCTGTCCACTGTGTTATTATTCTGTCCACCCTGTTATTATTCTGTCCACCCTGTTATTATTCTGTCCACCCTGTTATTATTCTGTCCACCCTGTTATTATTCTGTCCACCGTGTTATTATTCTGTCCACCGTGTTATTATTCTGTCCACCCTGTTATTATTCTGTCCACCCTGTTATTATTCTGTCCACCCTGTTATTATTCTGTCCACCCTGTTATTATTCTGTCCACCCTGTTATTATTCATTCCACCATGTTATTATTCTGTCCACCATGTTATTATTCTGTCCACCCTGTTATTATTCAGTCGACTCTGTTATTATTCTGTCCACCCTGTTATTATTCTGTCCACCCTGTTATTATTCATTCCACCATGTTATTATTCTGTCCACCATGTTATTATTCTGTCCACCCTGTTATTATTCTGTCCACCATGTTATTATTCTGTCCACCCTGTTATTATTCTGTCCACCCTGTTATTATTCTGTCCACCCTGTTATTATTTTGTCCACCCTGTTATTATTCTGTCCACTGTGTTATTATTCTGTCCACCGTGTTATTATTCTGTCCACCGTGTTATTATTCTGTCCACCCTGTTATTATTCTGTCCACCCTGTTATTACTCTGTCCACCCTGTTATTACTCTGTCCACCCTGTTATTATTCTGTCCACCCTGTTATTATTCATTCCACCATGTTATTATTCTGTCCACCCTGTTATTATTCTGTCCACCATGTTATTATTCTGTCCACCCTGTTATTATTCGGTCCACCCTGTTATTATTTAGATTATTTCGTCCACCCTGTTAAGCATTTTTTACAATATTTTTTAAAAAATCAGTAAAAGCATACTAATAATTCAGTGACAATGAAAATACACCTTAGTATCAATAATGCACTTTAAAAGTAAATAAAAACACATTTTATACATTTGTATCTGAAAAGAAAAATTTAAAAATATAAAATGTAAACAATTCATACACAATATTTATATTTTCTGATAATGTATTAACTGATATGCTCATAAAGGGACAAATGTGCTTTTGAGTTGTCTAAGATAGTGTACAGAGTGCCCATAAATTACAATCATAAGTATTTGAAACTGTTGTTCATTTGTCCCTAACCAGGTGGACTTTTTTGTTTTTAAATAAATGGTTAAATTGATTTACCAGAGCTTGACCAAATCATCTTTATGTTTTACTTTTACTTCACTCTATCATGACTACACAAAAATTCCTTTTAAAACCTGTGTTATTTTCTACATTTGATGATGGCCATAATGCGCTGGATAGCAGGAAGACCCGTAACTAGCGTTAAAAATTCTGCACATGTTCTCCTCACTCTAGGGTTCCTGAGGAAGATACACGCATCCTTGTACATAAATAGAAGCACAGTTTTCATTTATTTATTTGAATAGCATTTCAGGATACTGTGAGTCATGTACAAAAAATGTATTGTTCTTATGAATGAAGAATGAGTGCTTTCCTGATACACTTGAACACACAAAAATCCTGTTCGTTTTTTTCTCTGCATTTCTCCTTTGCTCAAGCTCGTTTCCTTTCTAATAAACATGCCATTGTATATAATAACTACTGCAAATATTTTAGTCTCTGACGAATTGCTTTTGCTCTTATTGTAACTCGCTTTGGATAAAGCGTCTGTAAATGTAGACATTCTCAATCCATGAAGGACATTCATGCTTATCTTCAATGATTAACCTTGGTCTATGAGTCACACACACGTTTGACGTTTCACCATTATTATTTCTCCATATGACGTAGCATACAGTGTTTTCATAACTTTCTTGATCAAGGACAGTGGAGTTAATTTTTAAATGTAGGAGGAGTAAGATTTCAACCCGCAACCTATTGGTTCTGTCCATGTGTTTAACCACTCCGTCTCCACATATGATCCTTTTTAATCTTTTTCGCGTTATTAAGCACATTGCTATATTCTATTTCATCCTAATTTTTTGATTCGTCTGAAAATGACGAGGTCCCACCGAGATTTGAACTCGGATCGCTGGATTCAAAGTCCAGAGTGCTAACCATTACACCATGGGACCGGCGAAATTCACGAAAAAGTTTTTTAATACGTCTACACTTTTAATATAATTAAAGAACGTAACATTACAGCAGCTGTTTTAGCAAATATAATATGCAGATTACGACTTGCCTGTTATTTTCTCATCGTAAAGTACTTCAGATAAATACATAATAATTATATATATATATATATATATATATATATATATATATATATATATATATATATATATATAAATAATTATAATGTTTAACTACTGGTGGTATGATACAGCAATGGTTATCAACATTCTTCCAAATATCTTTTGAGTTCAGCAGAAGAAAGAAACTCATGCAGGGTTGGAACAACACGAGGGTGTGTAAATGATGACAGAATTTTCATTTTTGGGTGTACTGTCCCTTTAAGGGAAGATTATTTCATACGTTACTTTTTGAACATTCTTAAACAAGGCCTACATTTGACGAACGTCCAACTAAAATATATTACAAAACAGATTTTTCCATGTTTTCTCTGACGTTTTGAGAACGTTATTAAAGACCAAATGCACGAGCGTTCTGTTAACATGACTGGAATAACGTTTCTGGGATGGAAGGCCTCGTTTAAAACACAAGAGCTTCACCACCTTCAGCACTGCATGTTTTATGCTTCATTATATTATTCATAAACTGTGATTACAACATCCCTCAATAATTCATCTCAAACGCCTGCTTTATCTGAGGTGAAAAGACAAGCTTGAAGAGTGTGAACGACCGTGAGGAGATGTTTAATAATGGACAGGCTTCACTCTTAAAAATAAAAGTCTCAATTTTAACAACCTTTCCATTCGACAAAAGGTTCTTTAAATTATTTAAATGCTCTCCACACTAAGAATTTATATTTATTTTTTTAAGAACTGATCACTGAAAGGTTCTTTGCGCAACAACAACAAAAAAACATTGAAAGCTTTATTTTATATTATAAAATATAAAATGTTTTTATATTGAAAACATTATATTTTTAATCACACTGCTGTATGGACTCAGCTTTACTAGCACTGAAACACTGGAATCTTCTTAAGAGGATTTGCTGTGTGTTCTGTCAAGATGTTTTCTCAGTTATGTCTTTATTTATTCATATCATGATGTCATAAGTCAGCAGCCCAGTGTGCGCTAGTGTCTGCTAACACCACTAGATGGCAGTATAGATGAGAACATCACCACGTGTCTGGATCCTGGATACTGGAACAATCGGGACCCGGAGATAAAATCAGGAACTTTTATTCAACTCAACCTGGAAATAATAGGGTAAGTAGCAGTGCTGGGATAAACGAAGCTTTTCGAAACTTTTATTCAATTGAATCAATTGTTCGCAAAAATGATTCACTGTTTCGAATCGTTCTAAACGCCACACGCTGGTCAGAAGAACTGAGTAAATGCAGTGCAAACTAAACAATTACAAGTGTTTTATTGAAAGTGCAATCTATTAAATACAATGATCAAATTGTCTGATAACATTAAATATGGTGTCTCTATAATATGTGTTATTTTTTATTAAATATCAGGGCTTGTTTTGTGAGTTTGGTTAATCATGCCAAGAGACTTTTAACTACAACTCTTCCTTTTTATTATTCAATCAAATGTGGCATTACATGTCTACTAATTTATCAAACTGACCCGAAATAATCAACTCATGATTCACAGAGATGAGAGATTATCGCCCCCTAACGGCGAACCAATGGCATTGCCAAACAGTAATGACGTAACAAAGCCTCGTTTACTGAGATCGAACTCCGAATCACTGATTCGAAACAAATGATTCGCAAAGGTTTCGAAGCTTCTGGAAACAGTTCGCCCATCCCAGATACTTAACATGTGTGTTATATCTAGAGACACATGCTGTATTGTTTTCCCAGAGCAACTAACATAAATATTTTCTAAAAATTGTTTGCTTATGCGAGCGTTAGAGAAAAGATTAAGGGAATGTTCCATTTTAGAATTTGCAAACATTATCAGAACGTTAATTTTTTGATGTATTAACTTCTACAAAATGTTAGACGAATTATAGCCTACCGACTTAAACGTTTATGGCAACAAAAAAGTAACATGAACAATGTTTTGTGCAAACTTTTGAGAACGGTATTAAAGACCAGACAACTTTAAATACACGTTTGTTTATAACTTTGGCAGAACCTTGCAACACAATCATGTTGCAGTTTTAAAGTAGGATATTATTCGAATCAGTTTGAAACCCTCAAACTTCTTTTCTATCAACATTATTGCCAAATTATATTTAATAATGTCGAATTATAATTATGAACAACAACATTAATACCAGTTGCATTTATTGATTTAGAAAAACTGTTTGTCCAAAACTTGGAGTTAACAATATTAGCATTATTTTTTATTAAAAAATAATGTTCCATCTTTGTGACATTTTCTTTTGAATAAACAAACATATAAAATATTTTTTTTTTACAGCAAAGTGCATTTGTTCTTTGTGTTTTCACGGTTTGTTGGTAACACTGAATGGGCTTTTGTCTGAAACCTTGCAAAAATATGCACAAACATTTTAATTCAAGAAAATGACTTTTAAAATATTCAAACATAATGACATAAATAAAGAGCAATATTGCTTTGCAGGAACAATATTATAATATACGGAAACCGTATTTAACCCAACAGCTGGGTTATTACTAGAAATTACCCAATGATTAAAAAATGACCAAACATTTTTTGGGAAAATAACCCAACATAGTGACCCAATATGTGTAACCCAACGGTTGGGTTAAAAAATCACTTCTTTTTTTTTTTTACTGTTTAGCTAAACCAAAAAAGATGAAAAGAAAAGCTTTGTTTACTCATGGAAAAAAGCCTCATGTTGCTCAGATTACATTGATGCATTAAACCTTGCTCTCTGGTAAAGATGCATGATAGACTCACTCACTTAATAAATGTAGGATTAAAATAACCCAACTATGGGGTGGTATAGCACCTGTGCATAGGGTTAAAAGCCAGTTGGGTTATTAACCCAACAGTTAAGTTAACTATTTATTTTTCATTTATGACATTATTTTAATAAATAAAATACACTTTGTTTCGAAATACAGATTGTTTATTTGTATAAAACAATAAATATGTTTTATACAAATAAACTTATCATTGCATCTAAACCAACAACATGTTTATTAGATCCAATACCCACTAAACTACTGAAAGAAGTGTTACCTGTAGTGGAAGAGCCTCTTCTCAATATTATTAACTCATCTTTATCTTTAGGTCATGTTCCAAAAATATTCAAGCTGGCAGTTATAAAACCTCTTATTAAGAAACCGCAATTAGATCAAAATAACTTAGCAAATTACAGACCCATTTCAAATCTTTCATTTATGTCTAAAATACTAGAAAAAATTGTGTCCGCTCAATTGTGTCTTTCTTGCAAGAAAATGAGATATATGAAAAATTTCAGTCAGGATTCAGACCGCATCATAGCACAGAAACTGCGCTAGTTAAAATTACAAATGATTTACTTTTAGCTTCTGACCAAGGCTGTATCTCAATACTAGTTCTACTCGATCTTAGCGCTGCGTTCGACACTATAGATCATAAAATACTCTTGGATCGACTACAAAACTACACTGGTGTTCAGGGACAGGCATTAAGCTGGTTCAGATCGTACTTATCGGACCGTTACCATTTTGTTTGTTTAAATGTGGAAAAATCGAAGATAACGTCAGTAGACTATGGAGTGCCGCAAGGATCGGTGTTAGGCCCTCTGCTATTCTCAATATATATGCTGCCACTTGGTAATATTATAAGAAAACATGGAATTAATTTCCACTGCTATGCTGATGACACTCAATTATATATTTCATCACGACCAGATGAAAACACTAACTCATCAAAATTGACAGAATGTCTTAAAGATATAAAATGCTGGATGACGTGTAATTTCCTGCTATTAAATCCAGATAAAACGGAGGTATTACTTATTGGTCCAAAAAACTACCCACAAAATCTCTTACAATACAACTTTAATTTAGAAGGATGTCCTGTTACCTTATCGACTACAGTAAAAGACCTGGGTGTTACATTAGACTGCAACTTGTCTTTCGAAAATCATATTTCATATGTTACAAGAACAGCCTTTTTCCACCTTAGAAACATTGCTAAATTACGTAACATGCTATCTGTTTCCGATGCAGAAAAGTTAGTTCATGCATTCATGACCTCGAGACTAGATTACTGTAATACTTTATTAGCTGGTTGTCCTGCATCTTCAATAAACAAGCTACAGTTAGTGCAAAATGCAGCCGCTAGAGTTCTTACTAGATCAAGAAAATATGATCATATAACACCGATTTTATCATCTCTGCACTGGTTACCTATTAAGTTCCGTATCAATTACAAAGTACTACTACTGACCTATAAAGCCCTAAATGGTTTAGCTCCTGTGTATTTAATGGACCTTCTATCGCCCTACAATCCATCGCGTTCTTTAAGATCCCGAAATTCGAGGCTTCTGGTCATTCCTAGGATATCTAAGTCCACTAAAGGAGGGAGGGCGTTCTCACATTTAGCTCCTAAACTCTGGAATAGCCTTCCTGATACTGTTCGTGGCTCAGACTCGCTCTCCCAGTTCAAAACTAGATTAAAGACGCATCTCTTTAGCCAAGCATTCACATAATGCTTACCTTCTATTGTTGAATCAGATCGACTGCATTAATATTATGAACAGCAGCTACGCTAATTATTTCTCATCTGCTTTTCTGCTGTTATCTCGGGACGCAAGTCCCGAGGGAAATAGCGTTCGTCAGCTCCAGTTTGTATCCAGCCTTTCACGGAGACTTCAGATCCCCCAACACCTGCGATGAGACGACTCGACGCCTGTGAAGAGACGACTCGACGCCTGTGAAGAGACGACTCAACGCCGGCGATATGTTATGCCCTAAATTAATACATGATGATTAACTAACTATATTCTTCTATGTACATTTCTGAAATGCACTTTCTGTAAAGCTGCTTTGAAACAATATGTATTGTGAAAAGCGCTATACAAATAAATTTGAATTGAATATGTCTCAACAAATATATTTTTTAATTACAAACTAAATATTGGGGAGTCTAGAATTTAATGTAAATATACATAATTGTGTACATAAATTCAAAATACACAAGTGTACATGTAGCAAATGTATTTAACCCAAAAGCCAGGTTATAACTAGAAATTACTCAACGATGTAAAAAAAAATTACCCAACATTTTTGGAAAAATAACCCAACAAAGTGACCCAGTATGTGTAACCTAACGGTTGGGTTAAAAATTTTTTTTTTTTTTTTTT
>JARWKJ010000021.1:2140535-2205535 GCA_029959095.1 Rhinichthys osculus | reverse complement strand
GTTCAGATAAAGGTTTGAGTGACTCATCAAAGTTTAACGTGATAGAAAAATATTTATCTCATGTTATCAGTGCTATATTTCAACTGTAATAAAAATGTGGACTTTTATAAAGATCCGATTAACTTTTAAATGCATTATGTATTAATGAGGAGTCTCTCCATGAAAGACTCGCGACTGCAGATTAACGTGACTCTGCATTTCTCTCCGATATGTTAGGAAATTAAATGAAATGTGGAGGATTTTATCTTTGACAAAATGATTGACAGGTCAGTTTACTGTGACAGGATGATTGACAGAGAGCAACCGTTAAAGACAGTTTTGTATGACGTGATAGTTTGTCCTAAAGCTTGTCTTTCTTTACAAAAAGAGTAGCCTATATACTTTTAGTGTGTAGTATAAGTAGGCGAATTGAGATGCAAGCTTCTGTGTGGCATTTTGATAGTTAGTGTTTGAAAAAGGAAATCAAGATACTTCCTGTGAGATGTGTGTTACTGTGTGTTGGAGAATTAGTGTGTGTGATTTGTCAGATCACAGTGTCAGGTTTCAGAAATTGTGTGACAAGAATTTTGTGTGTAAGCGGTTGAAGGAATCTGTTAATACATTAACTTTGATTTGCATTGTGACATTATTATTTAATTATCTTTTGTTTCGAGTGAAATGTAGGCTAGGCATGTTTAGTGCAGTTAAAGGAGTAGTTCACCTCAAAATGAAAATTTCCTGATAATTTACTCACCCCAATGCCATCCAATATGTTCATGTCTTTCTTTCTTCAGTGGGAAAAGAAATTAAGTTTTTTGATGAAAATATTTCAGGATTTTTCTCCACACAATGAACTTCAACGGTAACCAAATTGTTGAAGTCCAAATCAATGCAGTTTCAAAGGGGTTTGAAGTGCTTCAACGGCTCTGCATGACCCCAGCTGAGGAATAGGGTCTTATCTAGCCAAACCATCGCTCATTTTCTAAAATAAATAAAAATGTATATACTTTTTAATCACAATTGTTTGTCTTGCGCTGGAAAGGTCACGCTGGACGTAGGCGTAAGTACCGCCCCATTGTTTTAAACATCCAGGATACACACACGAAAGGACCATTTTAAACAATAAACTGACACAAAGACAGAAATGTCATTCAGCATACAATAAAATTTGAACGATCCTCCTTCTCCACGCTTGTAAACAATGGGGCGGTACTTACGCCTACGTCCAGCGTGACCTTTCCAGCGTGATGACGTAATGCCTGGCGTCGCAGACCAGCACAAGACGAACAATTGTGGTTAAAAAGTATATACATTTTTATTTATTTTAGAAAATGAGCAATGGTTTCGCTAGATAAGACCCTGTTCCTCAGCTGGATCGTGCAGAGACCTTTGAAAATGCATTGATTTGGACTTCAACAATTTGGTTACCGTTGAAGTCCATTGTGTGGAGAAAAATCCTGAAATGTTTTCCTCAAAAAACTTTAGTTATTTTCCCCTGAAGAAAGAAAGACATGAACATCTTGGATGGCATTGGGGTGAGTAAATTATCAGGAAATTATCATTTTGAGGTGAACTAATCCTTTAATGCGTGAAAGCTAAAAATCCATGAAAATATTTATAAATTAATTTTTTTTTATTAAAGTCTGTAACCAAATCCTGCCGATACAGCAGTTTCCCGAGAACAGCATTAAAGAGGGTCTTCAGCAAACAGACGTACGGTCGACTGCAGGGTTAATCTACGTCTGGAGTTACACAAGAGTCCCTGCAAACACACACACACACACACACACACACACTAAACAGCTGGCGGGTCGAAGTCTGATGCCTCGGAGTTGCTTGAGACACAAATAGCCCAGTGTGGTCAAACATTGACTCGTCTTCGAGTCGGGAAACCTCACCGCTAGAGAGAAAAACCCTCCTGTCTTTACAAACCTCATTTATTAATAGAGTCCCGTTGCGTCATAACACTGTCAGCTTTAAAGTCCCCCGGGCCGGTAGTCATTCATTTTATCTCTTAAAACTCATCTTTGATCACCAAAATGACATATTTAAGCCTTTTTTCCTTGAAAAAAAAATCTTCATGGCTTAAAATAGCTTGAATGTAGCCGTCTGAAAACCCTGCGGTCAATAAAGGAGGATTTTATGTCTCTCTCTTGTTCTATGTTGACTTACGCACATGAAAAAAACATTAGAGAGCCGAATCGTCAGGACTGAGGAATCAGTCGCTTCTGCCAGAGCTAAACTTAGAAAATGACAGGACTTCATGCCAAACACTGAAGACACGGCCCTAAAACGACCAAACACAGACACACTTATCTGAAGGTGTGCTGAAAATCCAGCGTTTAATGTTGTTTATGTGTCTATGTGGTGTTTTTAATATGCTTTAAGACACACCATGTGTAAGTTCATAAGTCGACAGCATTGCTGAGTATTTTCTGCTTAAAACTGCAGTGAACCAAAGACAGTCTCAAACACACGGTTTGAAATCGCTGGTGTTTCTGATCATAGATATCCATAATAAAGGCTAGATGTCTCGTCCGCGCTGCTGGCCAATGGAGGTGGACGTCCGCACTGGCGGCCATCTTGCCACAGGCAGCTCGCTCACTCGTAACATTGTGTTTTAATGGTGCATGTACTTTTTAAATAAGCATAACTTGCTCAATTTTCTACCAATTTTCAAACGGTTTGGTTTGTTATAAACGTCAGAGATGTAGTTATGACACTGCATACTTATGAATAATAAGTGTATAAATAAATAATTATCCAGAATTAAAGCCACGTTAATAACGTTTGTAAGTAACCAAACCGTTTGTAAATCCGTCAAGATTTCAATGAGATGAGAGTATTTGTGTTGGTGCTGATCACTCATCTTACATCAGGCACCACAGAGCCCGCCAGAAAGCTCGCCTGTGACAAGATGGCCGCCGGTGATGACGATAGAGACTCCGCCATGAGACACATCTAGCCTTTATTATGGATATCTATGTTTCTGACGTCACAAACTACTTTGTAACCAATCAGATCAACGTGTGATCGTCAACCAGTGGATCTCTGAGTGAGTGAGTGGAGGCGGGGCTCATTTGCATATTCATAGAACCGCGAATACTGAATGAGGCAAGGGTGTCAAGTTACATTCAAGATATTTTAAGGCATGAATATTTTTTTTTCAAGGAAAAAACATTTAAATATGTAATTTTGGTGATCAAAGATGAAATTATTGACTACATGGGACTTTAAAATAGTTTTTTACATCTGTATAAAGCATTTTAGTCTTATTTCATCTCATATATCATGCATTTCTCTTCTTCTTCCTCCATCTTTAGACTCATAATCAGCTAGAATTAAGCTAATTGTCTAGGAATCAGGTCTTTGATCAGGTAAGTGTGATTACCCGACGGGATTCACTTAAAGTGCTGTAAAAATGCACATAAAGATTTTACAGAGCTTTATTTAGATATTTTTAACACTTTTCAACTGCTTGTCCCATTGTGTGTGAGCTCTGAATGAACTCTGAGTGTCCTGCGTTAGTTCCTTTCTCGTTCTTGCTTCAAGCATGTATATTGTTTATAATATTTACAAAAGATTGCATAAATAATTAACTCTGGTCCCTGTGGAGTTTTAAATGTTCACTTTAGGGGTGCAATGGATCACATTTGATTTTGATCTGTACGGATCAGCATGTGATTCACGGATTATCTCCTAAATTTAACCATCATTGAGTGAAATTATAATTTGGAATAAATAATAAATTATAATAAATGAAAAGCAAAGTTACCCCCCCCCCCCCCCCCCCCTTTTCGGATCATTTTTTTTGCTGATCCGAAAAGTGATCCGATCCGTGGCTCAAAAAACGTAAATGATCCGAACCGTGAGTTCTGTGATCCGCTCCACCACTAACTCCAGCCTTTTAGATGCAATATCTTGGTTGTCTTCAGACGATGATGATCACAAAGCGCATGAATAACGGATACTTCGACCCCCTGCCTCGATGTCCACGGATCCTCTTGATTATAAATGAAGATGACCGGTCAGGCAGTGCTGCTCTTGTCCTGTTTATGATGGAAGAAGAGCGAGGACGGTACATCGAGAACATTTAAAGATAACAGTGTTCTGCAGGAGATCACGGCAGACATAAAAACACTCACACACGTACATGTAAACACAATTAGCAGGAATGACATTACATACATCATGCACAGAAATAAACACAAGTACATGTTCTGATGATGATGAAGATGTGAGTGGTTGACTCATTTGTGTCTTCTTTATTAAGGATTTTTAGGAGAATTATCTGTCTGCAATACATAGGCCCTATTTGAAATTATGCTTCCCATTACACTGTAAAAAAAAAAAAAAAATTAGCGTAGGCTACAAAAAAAATACTATTTATACTTCAAAATTTCACTTTCATTCAATAGGGGTTTCACACTTGAAATAGTTAACCCATGCCTCAAAAAAATAAAAAAACAGCTTTTAAACAGCTCATAATTTACCCAGGGTTAAGGCCAATTTATACTTCTGCGTCGGGTGCGCGCAGTAGGTACGGCGTAGCATACGCATAGACGCGTACCATACGCCGTACCCTTCGCCGTAACCTGACGCGCACCTCCTAAAAATTTAACTACACGTCGCGACGACGCGGACCGCAAGATCTGTGATTGGTCAATTTTTTTTTTGGATTTACCATTTACCATTTTTAAATTCTAAGTACAGCGAAACTGTTAAAAAAACAAAAAAAATTACCTTTTCCACCTCGATAAGCTCCAACTCCAACATGATCTGCTCTCTTTCAGTCGACATTGCTTGTAACCTAAACTCAAAACAGCCGCGAGGAATCTTCTTCTTCTTGCCGCGAGGAATCTAAACACAGTGGAACATTAAAACCCTCCGCCGCCAACTAGCGTTTCGGCGCTGTACTGCAGAGCAACGCAGACCTAAACGCAGAAGTATAAATGCTCATGACGGCGTCGCCTACGTGCGTAGCGTACGGCGTACACTACGGCGTACACTCGACGCAGAAGTATAAATTGGCCTTTAGCTTAACTGTGCGTTCACACCGGACGCGAATAGCGCGTCAAATTCGCGTCTACCGCGTCTAGTTTGACGCTTGACCACTTTGTGTTAATTCGCGTGTCAATGGCGAGATTGACGCGCGTAACAACAATAGTTTGAAGCGAAATTTACGCGCGTCAGAGGCGAAATCCGGAGGCGAAAGTTTCGAAACCCGTTGGCGGCCATCTTTTTAGATGTTTATCGAGCATTAGCATTAGCATTATTCGAGAGAGTCACCGCTCGTATATGCTCTGGAGAGCAGAAACAGCTGCGTAGGGGCATCGTCGCTGTACTCGGGTCCACCAGACCCTCCGGAGGGTTTCAGGAGTTTCACAATTTGCTCCAGGAGCTGGGTTTGGTGGACCTAATGGTGAGGACGCTGACGAGGACAGCGTAGGCCGTATAAGCCCTCGGCCTCGAGTGGTCTATGCCTGTCCAGCCCGCGCTCTACAGCCCGGCGCGAGGTTCACCCTCGCCCGCATCCACCTAATCTGTCATTAGGTGTTCAAGCACGAAGTGCTGAAAACCTATTGTAATTGCTATTTGAAAAAAAAAAAAAACTAAAACGCATCGTGCAGCCCAAACCGTAAGGCCTAGAGACTTGAAACCTGGCCAGGTGCTAGGGCCTCAGTTTGGGGAGAACCTATCAGAGTATGACCCTGATTGGCCCATAGGTGGCGCTACAGCAACCAAAAGTACTAAATTGCTCATAACTCATCGACCGTTTGACCTAGAATCAAGATCACTGTGTTCCTTGGCTCAAGACGGACAAGATGTATATCTCGGATTCTCGATACTTTGAACGTGTTGAAAAGCTTTAAAACCATGTATTTCCTATGGTAAATTGCCTGTATTGGCTGTAAATGGTCTTTTCCATCTATTATGTCAGTGTTTAAATGTATGCTATATAAAACTTAATGTCTTTTGACGCTTTTGTGCTTAACGGCCTTAAAGGCCTTAACTGCTTGAACACCGCTAAATGCTGCTTGCAGCTTTAATTTATTTTTGTTTTGATAATAAACGAAGCCAGCCTCCAAAAGTGATTAATCTGTCCTGTGATTTTTTTCTCTCTCTCACACATCACTGTCCAGACACGAACTTATATGTTGGTTGTCTTTACATTATAATAATATTTCATATAATCTAGATATGGAATAAATAGCATTCAATACAAAATTAATATGTCTCATATATTGAAATCAAGTTTTATGTGATAAAATATTTGCTTTGTTGTGCATTAGAACCACAGTCATATATTACAAAATAATTTATTGAAGCATCCAGATACTTCACCACGTGACAGCAGCAAGCAGCTAGGCTCCTGATTGGTTAACGCGGCGCGAATTGACGCAGAAGTTCAGATTTTTCAACTCGGGCGGCAGACGCGAATTCGCGTCAAACGCGTGAATGCACAAATAGCACTAACTAAATAATTCGCGCGTAACGCGCTTAACGCGCCAGACGCTCAATTCGCGCCATTCGCGCGAACTTGACGCGCGAATGAGGCGTATTCGCGTCTACCGCGCCGCGCTCTACGCCTGACGATACTGATCCACTTTTGCGACACGACTGAAGCGTGGTGTCGCACCCTCTCCACATTTGTAAGTTGATGCGCGTTCCTCAAGTTTACCGCTATGGGCGTGGTTTTGACCCAGCGGCCAGTCTAGAACAAAGGCCCCTCGAGAGACTACTTCTATTGGATAGACGCGTCGCGTTTGACGGATTCATTTGCATAAAGCTGGGCATCGGCCAGCTTTTTGACGCGCAGCATTTTTCCAAATGAAGCGCCGCCTTCCCGGGATGCTTTGCGGGCGCGTTAAAGTCGCGTGACGTCACCCATAGGAATAAAGTGGAGTGCGGCGCGACTGAAGTGTCGCACGGACAAGTGGATCAGTACCGTCATTCGCGCCGCAGGAATTTTTTACGCGCGTAACGCGTCTTTGCATTGACTTAACATTGAAATCACTCGCGCCTGACGCGCTATTCGCGTCCGGTGTGAACGCACCATAACAGTTAATCATGTGTATTGACGTTATCCTGGGTTAATGCTGCCTTCACGTGCTATAGCCTACTATCGTAAATACGAGTTTTTAGTTACAAATTGGACATGAACGCCCACTAAAGTCCTGTTTACCAATGGAAAATTCGTGGATAATTGTAATACCCGCGTTCACAGCAGCTATTGCCTTGTCTTGTCATTTTATATATTATTAATAATCATTTGAAGTGTTTTTAATGTACACAGCGAAAGTTGTCAGCACTCTGACTATCAGTGGTTGTCAATGAATGGGAGGCTTAATATTATTTTGGCTTTAATAAGATTTTACCAATAGGCAAGAATAAACCGAGTGTCCTCCGTGATTCCTGTTCTTTCCGACAACAAAACACTAGAATGCGATGAGCTCGTTTACACGACTAGTGGGGAGTAGGAAATGTCCGATAGCACGTGATAGCATGTTAGTCTTTATTTGCATATTAGCGTGTCAGTGTCACTGATTGGACGAGCGCAGCGCGCGATCTGTTTAAAAGCTGCAGCGCACGTTCTCGTATATTAATACTTTATAGTAACCTAACGGCTATTTAAAACAGAAAGAAGAAGTCATCACCACGTTTATAAATTGACTTTTTTTTTCGACTAAAAAGGTAAGAATGAAACGATCTCTTCTTCACTTCAGTGTACATGATGTTTCCATCAGCGTTGCCGTTTGATTTTTTTCTCATCAAATGTTTAAACGATGTTGTGAATGTAAATAAAGCATGTTAATATACGGCACGCGATTGGTTGTCGGTTGCTCGTTCTCACGGAACCCGTTTTTGAAGCACTAAAAAAAGGCTAGACACTCGTTTTTTAAAAGTTTAACTATATTTTCATTCGTTTTTAGAGCAACACAAACAGAGAAACACGTCATTCTAGGGCATGTTTACACTGAAAACAATGGGAAAGTAGGTTATAATGGCGCTGAAAAACGCCTTCATCGCTGTGCTATGGAAACATTAAAATCAACACTAATGGCATTTTCAGACCATTTTACTTCCGCGATGTGACATGTTTCCAAGTGAAACTTAATATTTAATGATAAACATTGTGCAGGACTGGATTTCATTCATCAAGAGTTGATAATGGTGAAAGGATCTGGTGGGATTTCTTTCCGTCTGAAAATAAATGCCATTTTAATAAAAACATTACTTTGATGAGCGATTCCTTGGGGGAGGGGGAGTCTTTAAATTATAAAAAAAAATTCCCTCTAAAACGTGCAGTTGTGAAATGTTAAAAGAAACAGTCCAAGACAAAATGGTGGATGAAAACGAAAACATCTTTGTTTATTTGTCCAGCGATTTTGATTTTAAGCAACCTTTTTTTTCTCCCTCTGAGTTTGTTTTAATTAGTTTGGCTGTTTTTAAAAACATTTTTGAATTCAAGGCTATCAAACACTCTTAATTTTTAATGCCCCTTGTTATTTTAGTATCTTTACTATTATAGGTTTAGGGTTGTTTTAGTACTTCAACCTAAAATTTGGCATAATTAAGAATTCATAATGTTTTTGAAAGAGTCTCTTCTGCATTTATTCTATCAAAATACAGTAAAAATAGTGAAATATTATTAAAATTTTAAACAACTGTTTTCTATATGAATATATTTTAAAATGTAATTTATTCCTGTGATCAAATCATTTATAATGTTGTTACATAAGATTCTGTTTCAAATAAACGCTGTTCTTTTGAACTTCTATTCATAAAAGAATCCTGAAGAATAAAATGTATTGACAGTTTCCACGAAAATATCTATAAATTAAACGAACTACATTGAGTTACTACAGTAGCTTAAATAAGATAAGTTTACAACTTTATATTTTATTTCAAGTTAAGATATCTATTATATATTTTAATGTGTATATGTATATTAACATTTGAAGTGGATCAAAACCTTTCATCAAAGTTATACATTAATTTTTGACTACTAATATATATATATATTTGTTTGTTTGTTTTCAAGTTTTTCTTATTGTTTTAGATTTAGTTAACGGTAACCCCCCCCCCCCCCCCCCCCCCCCGCCCGTACTCCAGTCTTTCTGCTTAAATAATCAATGCTTAATTCGACGTGTCACTTGCTGATTTTCTGTAACCATTACGTCTGAGTGATGGTTGTTTCTACACATTATTTTTCTGTATAATAATAACCCTGTGCTGAAACCTCTAGCACATCCCGTTCCTTCATATCCCAGTGAAAGCTCTTCTCTTCGGGTTCTCCTGACTCACTCACACACACACACACACTCACACTCACACACACACACACACAGTGTGTTTGTTTTTCCAGCAGGAAGGTTGGAGTCGCACAGATCTCCTCCTGTGACGCCAGACTCTCCTTCACTCGTGTTTTAAGAGAGAGCGGATCTAAAACCACTCAGATGACGAGCAAGCGCCGAAAGCTCCTAAATATGCCTTTTTTGTTCTGTTTTTAAATGCTTTATTTCCTACAAAGGTAACTCTCATATTACACCAGAAGAGCACATCACATGCTGAACAATACAACAGATATTACACAAAGAAGAAAGAAAACCGACAAAAAAAAAGAACCGAGAGGGTGCTTCTCTATTCAATATATAGTTAAATAAGCATAAATAGATAGTTTTCATATGAAAATGTTAAATGAAGAGCATATTGCTTTGTTATTTTTAGATTTTGACATCATCTATGCACATTTTAATCTCCTTAAGCACTGTAAAATTCGGTTTGCCATTTGTGAGTTTACATTTGTGAATATGAAATTTACATAAAAATAAAATAAATTGTGCAATGACACCAGCATCCTTTGTCCTTCATGCAATGACATATTTAAAAGATAAAAGAAAAGTATTTAAAATATCATCAGGAATGAATATCTTGACATCTTTCCTGAAACACTGTGTGTCTCGGCAGGACCAAAACACTGTATGTGCAAACGTGCCTCGCTTCCCACCGATCGGACTTGACCTTTGACCCGGGAAATACTCCAGCCCCCCCCAATCCTGATCCGCCTCGCAGACACAAAGCTGACAAGATGGCCTAGATACACACACACACACACACACACCGAGGGGAAACGTGGAGAAAACATTAGAAGCTCGCTCGTCCATGCAAACTAATGCAATTATGCTGAATCATACGCACACTTTCCTATGTGTGCATTTATAATAAACAAATGTTTCTTGAGCATCAGATCCTCATATTAGAGTGATTTCTGAAGGATCATGTGACACTGAAGACTGGAGTAATGATGCTGAAAATCACAGGAATAAATTACACTTTACTGTATATTCACATAGAGAACAGCTGATTTACACTAGAATATTTAAAACAAAATGTACTGTATTTTTGTCAACAAGCGCACACATGTAACGTATAGACATTTCAACATCAGACACCGTTCCTGGTCAGAGGCCCACACACACACACACACACACACACACACACCCTAAACACCGGATGTGGCCCCGGCGGGAGCAACAATGTTCAATCCACGTCCCGGAGAAACGGACAAAAGAAACGCTGAGGAAAACGAGGTGAGGAACATAAAGAGCTTCAGGTTTCAGCTGTGTGCTAATGTGACTATTGTTTACCACACACATGTCTTTCTCTGTACATCTATACAGTGAACACACACACTCTCACTCTCTCTCAAACACGCACACACACACACACTCTCACACTCACACGTCTTTCTCTGTACATCTATACAGTGAACACACACACACACGCATGTCTTTCTCTGTGTGTGTTTGTCTGTTCACTTTATAGATGTACAGAGAAAGACGTGTGTGTGAGAGAGAGTGTCACACTCACTCTCCCTCTCAAACACACACAAACACACACACACACACACACACACACACACTCTCTCCCTCTCTCTCACACACACACGCACACTCTCTCCCTCTCACACACACACTCTCTACCTCACACACACACTCTCCCTCTCACACACACACTCTCTCCCTCTCTCTCACACACACACACACACTCCCTCACACACACACACACACACACACACACACACACTCACTATCTCTCTCCCTCTCTCACACACACACTCACTATCTCTCTCACACACACACACACACTCTCTCACTCACACACACACACTCACACACACTCTCCCTCTCTCACACACACACACACACTCTCTCTCTCCCTCTCACACACACGCGCACTTTCTCACTCACACACACACACACACACTCTCCCTCTCTCTCTCTCACACACACTCACACACACACACTCTCACACACTCTCTCACTCTCTCACACACTCTCTCCCTCTCTCACACACTCTCTCCCTCACACACACACTCTCCCTCCCTTTCTCTCACACACACTCCCTCTCACACACACACATCTCTCTCTGTATATCTACAGAACATATAGAATCAGTTCGGCTGAGAGAAGATTCGCGGCTGCAGAGTTCAGAGTTCACGTGATAGACTGTTTCACACACACACACACACACACACACACACACACACACGGTTCACGTGATCGACTGTGTTTCACACATGAGACAAAAACTGAACCGACACAATATCCTCATAGTATAAACTGGATTCTGCCTGGAAGTTGGAACATAATTAGGGCCTAATCCTATAGGATCCTGATGGGAATTTCCCAGGGAATCGCACATGATCCCACTGGATTAGTAGGAAATTCCTTTAGGCTTTTTTGTGTTCGAATAATGTCTTCCAGCTAAATATAATCACAGAGGAGCTGTATGAGTTTCAAAAATATGAACTTTAATATCACAGTAATATTAGGCTGTACTTTGATGTATAGTACCATGCAACTGAATTACCAACACGACTATATACTACACA
Source organism: Rhinichthys osculus (assembly GCA_029959095.1). Classification (NCBI taxonomy): domain Eukaryota; kingdom Metazoa; phylum Chordata; class Actinopteri; order Cypriniformes; family Leuciscidae; genus Rhinichthys; species Rhinichthys osculus. The sequence goes on along the minus strand of JARWKJ010000021.1, from coordinate 2,193,657 downwards.
CACACACACACACATATTTTATATATATATATATATACTTTATGCTGTGTGTGTGTATATATATATATATATATGTAAATAACATCATATAATAACATACATAATCATATAGTCATATCAATTGAAAAGGTAATCCATAACAAATTATGCAATAAATGTCAATAAAAGACACATTTTTACATCATCTCCTTATTATACTGCTTAAATTGCTAGAATCACACTGTTGTTGTTGAATGTTCAACAATATCAGTTTATATTACTGCCAATCTAATGATAATATACATAATAATAAATAATCATATCAAGTCATATTTACCCAAATATGCCGTCGCGTTCTTTGTGTCCTAACTCCACAGGTCTGCATTTTTAACATGAATGACCTACTTTTGATATTTTTAACTTTTTAAACACAGAAACACTGTGAGGGCACAGATTGTTTACCTCTTAGCGGCTGAGCCGTGACGTCAGGACACACCCCTATAGGGCAGGGGGCGTTGCCCGTCTCTGCAGTCAGTGGCGCGCCATTCGGCCAATCAGAATCCAGCTGTCAGGCGTTCCGCCCAATCAGCGGAGAGGGCATGTCAGCGGACGCCTGTGATTGGCGCTCTGGGTCTATAGATATGCAGGCGGAGGGCGGGGCTCGGTAAAGCTGTTGACCGTTCACTGCTGGTTTATCTGGAGAAAGAAAAGCGATCGGTGGGACTAAACGCGAGTTTTAACCGCGGCCTGCTATTGGATTCAGTGGATGATTAAGGAAACGAGTCTGATTAATTCTGGTAAAATATACTTTAATGAAATCATGGTGTTTGTACTTGAGAAAACTGTGTTGGATCGCTAGTGGTCAGTTTTGATGCGAATATGTGGCCATGCAGTGCGTGTATGCGCGCGCACGCGCGTGAGTGTATGTTTGTGTGTCTGTCTGTGTGTGTGTGTGTGTCTGTATGTGCGACACACAAAACAGCATGATCACAGATGCATCATATTTTGGGAAAAAACACGATATTATATCACACTTTCATATATATATGTGTGTGTGTGTGTGTTTTAATAGGTAAATCTAAACGTGAAGCTGGCGCGTGTGAACCCCGAGTAAACGGTGATGCCACATCAGGTAGAGACTCTCTCACTGCATTCCCTGTTTCTCAGCAGCTGTTTGTGTGTGTGAGTTTACTGTTGTTTCTCTTCGACTAGTAACAGTTTCTCCGACAGATAGCAGTGTTTGCTCTGGGCTGGCTCAGGTCGGGCTGCGTTGTGAATGTTGACCTCGTATAATTTACAAAAAGGAGAAGTGAAAGTTTTAATGAATTAACAATTTGTACGTTAGTGTTAGTATTTTTCTTGCTTTAACACATCTGTCTTTATTTTAAGAACAAGACACTGAGCACAAAATAAACCATTGTTTATGCAGAAATGGATGGGGAGTTGCATTTTATTAATGCATTTATTTTTACGAGTTAAAAAAAAATGTATGCAGTTCAAACTTCCTTCTAGATACTTTTTTTGTGGTTTCTTGAAGCTTTGTAAAATTGTAGATGTGTGCGTTTTAAAAAACAACATCCCATTGATATATAATATCGATAATTTATTGTCCATAATTAATTTTCATCCTCCTTTATAAAGAAGAGTAACTCAGTGGCTTTCCGGGTGAATCCATCTATTATTAGAGTGCTTGTTAGTGGCATTACGAGTGTTATTGAAAGCTCTTCTTTCCACTTTATTAGTTAGTTTTGCTCTTTTGTCCCCATGTGAGACGGGATCAGACACTGGCCTCGGGCTCAGACCCACACATGATGAGAAATATGAGCAGGACTTCAAATGTTTTGAGTGTTTTCCGCCAAGCCGACCATTTCTTTTGTATTTGTGGTAGTTATAGTGTCATATTGCATCTGTTGCATTTGAGTTTTGTGTTGCACTGGGAACTGGTGCACTGTTGAGCATATCTGTGGTCTATAGAAGTGGAGAAAAGAGTGTTTAGTTTGTGTTAAACGCATCTCTGGATTGAAAAAGTCCTTGTGGGATGAGTCTGTGTGACGCAGTTTTTTTTTTCCTGCAGATGATATTAGATAAACTTTGCCCTATTTGGCGTGTGTTGTGTTTGTTTTGTACCGTAGCACAGCCTTTGCTCTTTGTAAATCTTTATAGTGTTAAAACACGGCATGGCAAGAACAGCCGTGAGCTTTAAACGGTACATGTGTCATCATCTGTGGTTTTGTGCTGTGAACCTGCACCTTACACACACACACACACACTCGCACACACACCCTCGTGCACGAGACTTTTCCAGTTTAGGGTGGTTATTGTGCATGAGACGGTTCTGTGGGGTTAGACATGTTGCGTTATTCCACATAAATAGATTGAAATTCACAAATTAATGTAAAGAGATAAACAAAACTAAACAATTTACAAATAAATAAAATGAGATTTTCAAAAAGACGCTTTCTGTGCGCGTGTGCATCGCGGTTACGCACACACACATAGAAAGCGTTTTTTTTTTGTTAGTTGCAAATCTCATTTTATTTATTTGCAAATTGTTTGGTTTAAAGTAAATGTACCGTTTAAAGCTCACGGCTGTTCTTGCCATGCATGTGTGGATATTGAAACACTTTATTTTTTATTAATGCCACGAACCAGAACAATGCAATGAATGAGACATAATCATTTAAAGTAAAAGTACAAAGTAACTAAAGAAAAATAAAATAAAACGGTGCCAGAGGACAAGAACAAAATTTAAAAGGGTTCTACTTCATACACCGTTATTGAAACGCTTCTATATAATAGTTTGACTCCGCCCACCGTCTACTTAAGCCAATCAGATAACTGCTATTTTGCGCTGACCAATCATAGTCCGCTTTTGCTCCAATTTAGATTTGCTTTACAATAATTTATCTGCATTGGCTCAAATAGGAAATATAAGGCTCATAAAATTGTAAAAGATGCGTTTCATTAGACTGTATCAATCCAAGCCACGGTATTATATTTTATGAGTCTTTGGAAATGCCAGAGAGATGCTGCTTTATATCTCTGTTATGGGAAGAACGCATTATAGAAGTGTCACGTTATGCAAGATAGAGCAGAAAAGCATCAATAAGTAGCGGAGTTATGATTAATTACTGGTTCGACCTCGTGATAAAAAAGCTGAAATTACTGTGGTTAACTTTCCCACTTCTTCAGGCAAGCAGTTTTAATGGCCGATATGACGATATAAATGCTATTTTAAATATTTAAATACATTTTACCTGACAAAATATTGTGCACATTATATTGGAGTCCATATCGGTATCGACTAATATTAGCATGTTTTAATTAAACACATCATTTATGAGTTTGCCGATACTGTAAGCAGATTTAAAAATATATATATTAGTCAGATTAAACTTATTTAAAGTTATTTTCTATGGAAGGTCACAAATAGTTGGATTTTTCTTTTTATTCCACAAATAAGTATTAAATTATAATATCGATCTCCACATCATTTATTGACCATAAAAAAAAAAATAAAAAAAAAAAATTGACAAAGCACTTATGAAAGAGCTTAGTCTTAATTAAATTGAATTAATTTGTTGTTTTTATTAAATGGAAACACTTACAGTACGGTTCCATTTGTTAACATTAGTAAGAACTAACAATGAAAAATAGGCCTACTTCTAAAGCATTTATTAATCTTAATGTTAATTTCAACCTTAGTTGTATATATTTATAGTTGTAGTTGAGATTATTAATATGAGCTGAAAGTTAACGAAGATTAATAGGTCCTGTGCTCATTGTTCGGTAATGCACCAACTAATCTGACCTGATTTTTACAAGTAACTTGCCAATTCTGATGACCTCAGGGCCTAGTTATGATGTAAGAGTTGTTAAATAGGATTGCTTTCATTTGTGATTCTGCAGCATTACGGCAAGTGTAGATGCATATTAATAATGACCAATTATTTTTGTTATTAATAAAAAAAAAAATCTGATGAGCTGCAGGTGTTGGGAAGCGTCTGATGTTCTTGTGAAATAACATGATCGTATAGTTATGACAGTTGTCGTTGGAAGTTTCTGGTGCTCTTCATGTGTCAGTCAAACATAACAAATGTTGTCAATGAAATGAATGCACTATTTTAGTTTGTTTTTCATTTAATATTTTGTATTTTTAAGGGGATTAATTTTTTTGTACTAAATTTATATTTACGCTGTATTTATAATCCATTTGTTCACTTTTTGAGCATAGACCTGAAAATTACATTTCCAGCTTAAACTGTGGTAGATGTTTCATGCTTTAGAGCGACAGACTGAAGTTCTCAGAGACGACACTTGGCGGATTATTGCTGAAGTGACAAAAGTTTTAAAAAGTGAACTTAAAGTAACAGAATTTTACGTGTACCGGTATTATGAAAAATGCACATATGAAATGTGTTGCATGCGTGTGTGTGGGATGTGTGCGTGTGTTGTGTTGCATACATTTGTTGATGCATACGTATTTGTGATGTGTGCGTGCGTACGTTGCATGCATACGTGTGATGTGTGTGTTGCATGCATTCTTGTGTGTTGCACTTTTTGTTGATGCGTGTGTGTGTGTGTGTTGCATGCATACGTGTGTGTTTTGCATGCATGCGTGTGTTTTGCATGCGTGTGTTGCATGCATTCTTGTGTGTTGCACGTGTGTGTTGATGCATGCATGCGTGTGTGTGTTGCATGCATACGTGTGTGTTTTGCATGCATGTGTGTGTTTTGCATGCATGCGTGTGTGTGTGTGTTGCATGCATTCTTGTGTGTTGCACGTGTGTGTTGATGCATGCATATGTGTGTTTGTTGCATGCATGCGTGTGTGTGTGTGTGTGTGTTGCGTGTGTGTTGCATGCGTGTGTGTGTGTGTTGCATGCATATGTGTGTGTTGCACGTGTGTGTTGATGCATCCATGTGTGTGTGTATGTGTTGCATGCATGTGTGTGTGTGTGTGTGTTGAATGCATAAGTGTGTGTGTGTGTGTTGCATGCCTGTGTATGTGTGTTGCATGCATATGTGTGTGTGTGTGTGTGTGTTGCATGCGTACGTGTGTTGCATGCCTGTGTATGTGTGTTGCATGCATACGTGTGTGTGTGTGTGTGTTGCATGCCTGTGTGTGTGTTGCATGCATACGTGTGTGTGTTGCATGCATACGTGTGTTGCATGCCTGTGTATGTGTGTTGCATGCATACGTGTGTGTGTGTGTTGCATGCATACGTGTGTTGCATGCCTGTGTATGTGTGTTGCATGCATACGTGTGTGTGTGTGTGTGTGTGTTGCTGCATGTGCTCACGATCTGAATGCACTATCGGGACCACCCAGGCACCACGAGGCCTCCATGTGACACTGCTCAGCGAGACTAAAGCGTTTAGCGCCGAGTTTAGCATTCCCGCACTGATTAGCCTGTGATTGCGTGGAGTTCGGAGTTCCTCCAGCGGGTCTTGGGCGATCTGTGTGTCTACAGGAGTGTAATGGCTCCCACATGAGCCCGTCTGCGCTACACTGGACCTTCAGGAAGTACACTTTAATAGTTTGAGTGATTAGTCGTTTCCAGGGGCGACGCAACACAAAGCGGAGCGTCATTAGACTGCCTGTTAATGCTATCAAATGTTTATAAGTCTCATTAGGCGCACATTTACTACATTAATGGAATTGCTTTTAGTGTAGTGAGCTTTTATTTGGTTAATTGTTCATGGTTGGTGTTAGTGCTGCGATCAAACCTCTAACGAAAGGTATTAAAACTCCGCGTCAGCAGCGTTTGTGCTCAAACACACATTAAATGCACCATGAATAGACTAAAAATGTTGAGATTTGCATGTGCCGTAGAGCTTCACGAATCAATTCACAAGCTTTCGATTCTGATTTGATATCGATTGTTATTGTGACTATGAGCACTGATCAGGAGTCATGCATGTGTTCAGTCTAAAGCTTCTTTACACCGTGACATCGCCCTCTACTGGCCTGACTGCAGATCACAGCGTTTTTAATCGGTTTAACAACGTTGTCGTCTAAACGCGAAAAACAGGAAGGAATAAACGTTGTGTATACGTAGCCTAAACTATGTGAAAACTACAAAACAAGCTCTATTGTTATATATCTTCTTAAACTCTTGCCTTTTAGCTACGAAATTCTAGACTGCAGTTGTTAAACGCTGGAAAAAGACTAAACTACTGGAACCAGATGTTTTTTTTTTATTGTTGTGAACTTAAGTTTGTTTATTTGTGTCTGTTGTGTGTTTTTGTATATAAATAGCTATTACGCACATACGTGTTCTTTTTATGTTTATTAGAGGTTGAATTCATATCAAAATATGCCAAACTTCCCTTACTACTTCTGAATAGGATGCCTACTTCATAAATGGTTGTCACCCAGTGGAAGCGTTCGGTACTGCGCCCAAACACACACTCTCACTGAAAGCTCATTTACTGAGATATCAACCTAACATTTGAAACACAACTTGTTCAGAGTTTTGGCTTTGATTTTCTTGCAGTTTTAGAGTCCACCAGGAATTGAAAAAATATATTTTATATAAAATATGAATAATTAAATAAACTCAAACTTCTATAACTTTTTTACTGTTTCACTTTCTTAATCTATTTCACTTCTACAAAAATCTGCCAAATGTCTTCTTTAAAACAAGACCAATCTTACGTCTATATTCCAAAGCATACTTGAATTACAACCATTTAAGTTCGGATTGTGCATTTTCATGTTTATTCAAAAAAGGGGGCGTGGCACTTAAAGGGTTAACAAGAAAATCAGCAGCGAAAGTCTGAACTGATGTTGTTAAATGCAAAATGAGTAATTTGCCTTCGACATGCTTAACTACTTATGAACTAGCTTGACCTGTGTGTGTGTGTGTGTTTGTGGGGATGCGTTGAGTGCTCAAAAAAGACTTCACAAGCTCTTGATTCGATTCTGATTTGATATCGATTGTTATTGTAGAATCAACTAAACACTGGATTTTCACAAGTATGTGAAGCTCGCAGTAAATTGTGACAGTAAATGTTTATAAATTAATTAATTAGCCAGTCTGTTATCGTAGATACGTCGACATTTTCATGCCGCTAAACATGAGGCTGAACGAAACTAACAGTTATTGGTTGCTTTACATGTCAATCAGAAGGGGGAGGGGCTACATGTTCGAGAGCTGTCAATCAGCCGCAGACACGCCCCCTTCCTCAGCAGGGACTCAAAATGAGGCCACAGCAATAATTCATGAGAGGATGGATGTTTTGCAGACCGTACACGATTCATACGGATAAAACTGACCGGGAGAGTTTAGACTACAAAATACTTTAAAAAATAAAACAATATCAGGCAATCGTCCAGGTATGAGTGTAAGGATGTCCAGATTGATTGATTGATTGATTGATTGATTGATTGATGAATACTTGAATTTCCCGAAGCATCCAGTAGCTCACACAGCTCATAACCCTTACACACAGCTCATAACCCTTACACACGGCTCATAACCCTTACACACGACTCATAACCCTTACACACAGCTCATAACCCTTACACACAGCTCATAACCCTTACACACGGCTCATAACCCTTACACACGGCTCATAACCCTTACACACAGCTCATAACCCTTACACAGCTCATAACCCTTACACACAGCTCATAACCCTTACACACGGCTCACAACCCTTACACACGACTCATAACCCTTACACACGGCTCATAACCCTTACACACAGCTCATAACCCTTACACACGGCTCATAACCCTTACACACAGCTCATAACCCTTACACAGCTCATAACCCTTACACACAGCTCATAACCCTTACACACGACTCATAACCCTTACACACGACTCATAACCCTTACACACAGCTCATAACCCTTACACACAGCTCATAACCCTTACACAGCTCATAACCCTTACACACAGCTCACAACCCTTACACACGACTCATAACCCTTACACACAGCTCATAACCCTTACACACAGCTCATAACCCTTACACACGACTCATAACCCTTACACACAGCTCATAACCCTTACACACAGCTCATAACCCTTACACAGCTCATAACCCTTACACACGACTCATAACCCTTACACACAGCTCATAACCCTTACACACAGCTCATAACCCTTACACACGACTCATAACCCTTACACACGGCTCACAACCCTTACACACGGCTCATAACCCTTACACACGGCTCATAACCCTTACACACGACTCATAACCCTTACACACGACTCATAACCCTTACACACGACTCATAACCCTTACACACGACTCATAACCCTTACACACGGCTCATAACCCTTACACACAGCTCATAACCCTTACACAGCTCATAACCCTTACACACAGCTCATAACCCTTACACACAGCTCATAACCCTTACACAGCTCATAACCCTTACACACGGCTCATAACCCTTACACAGCTCATAAACCTTACACACGGCTCATAACCCTTACACACAGCTCATAACCCTTACACACAGCTCATAACCCTTACACACGGCTCATAACCCTTACACACGGCTCATAACCCTTACACACGGCTCATAACCCTTACACACAGCTCATAACCCTTACACAGCTCATAACCCTTACACACGGCTCATAACCCTTACACAGCTCATAACCCTTACACACGGCTCATAACCCTTACACACGGCTCATAACCCTTACACACGACTCATAACCCTTACACACGGCTCATAACCCTTACACACAGCTCATAACCCTTACACACAGCTCATAACCCTTACACACAGCTCATAACCCTTACACAGCTCATAACCCTTACACACAGCTCATAACCCTTACACAGCTCATAACCCTTACACACGGCTCATAACCCTTACACACGCCTCATAACCCTTACACACAACTCATAACACTCACACACAATAAAATCACACAAACACCACTTCTAATAATAAATAAATCCGCTACAACAACCAAATTAGAATCTATATAGAAAGGAACATGCATGTTTAAAAGAGACACAGTCCTAAGACTAAAGTTTACTCAAGTTAAATAGATAAGTGTCAGTGATAAATGGCGATAATATGATGTTATGTGGTTTAACCTCATGGATTGAGTTAAATATAATAGGTTGATTGAACACAATTAAATTAAGTTGTTACTTTAGTTTATTTTAATTAATTAAATTGAAAGAGACCAGTTCTTTTTTTGATATACAGCTATAATATGATGTTATGTGGTTGTTTAACCCTGTGTATTGAGTTATTAGGTTGATTGAACACAATTAAATCAAGTTGTAACAAAAATGTAAAAGAAATCGTGTTTCTTTTGTTCAATTTAATTAATTAAAATAAGCTAGAGACAAATTCTTCTTTTGTGAGGGGATATACAGCGATGTGGTTGTTCAACCGTGTATTGAGTTAAATATATTAAGGTAATCAAACACATTAAGTTGTAACAAAATATTACAAAATTGTGTTACTTTAGCTTATTTTAAATTGTATATCACACTCAAAAAAAGAATTTGCCTCTAGCTTAATTAAATTGAACACAACACGATTTTTTTTACATTTTGTTACAACTTAATTTAATTGTGTTCAAACAACCTAATATATTTAACTCAATACACGAGTTTAAACAACCACGTAACATCATATTATAACGGTTTATCATTAAAAAAAGATAGTCTTGTTCAGCTGTAGGGTATGTGGTTATTTAACCTCATGTTTTGAGTTGTCACTCGTTCACTTGTCAGAGGAATGCAGGGTGTGTGTGTGTGTGTGTGTGTGTGTGTGGAGGGGCCTTGCATCAGGGTACAGCCGCTCTGATTGGCTGTGTAACCCGAGCCCGAGGCTTCTGATTGGCTGCCGCGTGACAAGCCCCCGTGCGGGAGCCCCTCCCCTTCCTGTGTTCCCCTCCCCCGACAGGAAGTGCTGATGCGATGGAATCCGCCGGATGTGTCTGAGGGAACACGAGGGGGACGGGATACAGCATGTCTCTCCCATTCAAGAATTTCTTCCTGAGTTTTTTTCCCTCTTTTTTTCCCTCTTTTTTTTCCGTCTGCTTCTGTTTCGCCGTCTGTGTTTTGTTTCCCTTAGAGACACGGTTTGGGTGTTTTAGAAAGATTCTTCATGCTAATGATAGTTTGTGGATTATGCCACAGTCGTGGTTTGTTCGCCAAGATGACGTTTTAATAACGTTTAGTGTTCCTAAACTCTCGAATGTGAGATCTGCTTTATACACTGTGAGAGTATTTGTGTATTATTATTGTTTTTGTTGATTTGTATAATCAGTTCTCATTATTTTTTATATTTGTAAAATTATTTATTTCAAATAAATGCATTAAAAGGTAAATATTTATGAAATTAATTATTTGAATTTACTTGACCAGTTTAAGTGTTTCTGCTCTAAAGTCTGCTTTAAAGTGTAAGAAACTTTAAGAATGTTTATGTATTATTATTATCATTGTTTGATGACTGTAGAATCAAAAACATTTTTATTAGCATTTATTAATATTTCTAGAACTATTTTATTTCAAATAAATAAACTTAATAAATACATTTAAATAAATAATAAAAATTTCAATTGTTCCAATTTTTACTTATTTAATTATTTAAATTAAACTATTTAAACTTTAAATTAAACTATTTATTTATTTAAGTGTATTTCAAATAAATACATTAAAAAAATAGTTAAAAAAAAACAAAATTTTAAATGCATGAAAAATATTTATTGTGTAGTAATTGTTTAATTTGAATAGAATTGATCCACATCAGTGTTTTCACTGTGAGGAGTGTGAGATCTGCTTTAAACTAAGAAACTAAAAATATTTGAGTATTTTTATTATTTTTCTTTATTATGTAATTTTTTTGATTACAGTATTTAAAAGTTTTTATGAGCATTTATTTGTAAAATTATTTATTTTCCAAAAAATCATAAATGAATAACTAAAAAAAATGATTAAATAGAATAATTAAATGTAGCTGATTTATGCAAAACTAGAAAATTATTTGCTAGTGGGATAAAAAAAAATAGAATAATAAAGTCAACTGGATTCTATTTATGTTTTAAACCATAAAAAGGCTCAAATTAATAAGTGTTTTTACTTTGAAACAGTTATGAGAGACTGGCACTGCTCGAGTTTAGAGGAACTGAAAGTAGCAAGAAAATGGTGTGGCACCGTGAGTGTATCAATACATATGCACACACACACACACACACACACACACACACACACACACACACACACACACACACACACACACACACACACACACACACACACACACAGTTGTGGTCGGAATTATTGACACCCCTGGTAAATGTGATCAAAGATGGCTGTGAAAATCTGCATTGTTAATGCTTTTCATCTTTCATTAAAAAACTGTTGAAAACATCTAACCTTTTATTGAAGTAAAAGAATTGAAAGTGGGGTGTAAATCACATTATGAAGTAAACGTGTTCCTCAAACACCATCACTATTGGCACACCTAGAATTTTTTATGAGTAAAATATCTTCTAAATGGCACAGCAGGGTGACGAGGAACATGACAGTGTCTAGAAATGACTTCTTGTTTCACAGGAGGTTAAATATGAGGAACACAAAGGTCAAAACCACAGAATATAGAAATGATGAGATATTGAGCTTCACGAAACAAAATCCCCGTTTACACCATCAGGGCAATGATGAACACGTGTCTGTAGTGTCCAAGTGCAAAAGTTTGGGTGAGCTTATGAAAACCCCAAAGTCTAAATTGGAATATTGTGAAAAGGTTTTCATAAGCTGTAAGCCATAATCATCAACATTATAACAAATAAAGGCTTGAAATATCTCACTCTGCATGTAATGAGTCTATATAATATATTAGTTTCACCTTTTAAGTTGAATTACTGAAATAAATTAACTTTTGCACCATATTCTAATTTTTCGAGTTTCACCTGTAAAATATATACATACTGTACATATTATAGAAAAGTTAATTGAATATATAAATGTAATCATTGAAATACTCTGGCTAAAGTATTAATTTAATGTAATTGATTAAATTAACAGCAGTGCAGCTAAATATATAAAAAGTATCATTTTTTGACATGTATTATAATAATGCCATTTATCTCTTTCTCTTTTTTTGTGTTAAAATACAAAACCATTACACTAAGGAAAACTTTCCGCAGCACATTCTTTAGACACGGGGAGTTCATGTTCTGGTGCTGTCCCACGCGTGCGGGACGTCCTGATCCGAGCCAGGCGGTGGACATTTCTGCCATGTTTCCTTTGCTTTTACTATTCAGTTCAACTAATGTGAAAAAAGTACAGCAGAAGCTGTTTTTGGCCTGAACATGTGTCCTCAAAATGATCTGAACGTTACTGTGCGCCCGGGGGGAGTGTGTGTGTGTGGTGCGTTTCCTCCTTCGTAGAGGGCGGTGTGTGTGTTATTCATCAGTGGGTTTAAAGCGGTTTGATCACCGTTGGACTGGTTTAGACGTTCCTGCTGTAACTGGGACCGCAGGCTCGGATCAGCTCGAGCGGGACGGGTGTGAGTGGGCTCGGGGTTACCCTGGGTCGGATCAGCTCGAGCGGGAGGGGTGTGAGCGGGCTCGGGGTTACCCTGGGTCGGATCAGCTCGAGCGGGACGGGTGTGAGCGGGCTCGGGGTTACCCTGGGTCGGATCAGCTCGAGCGGGACGGGTGTGAGCGGGCTCGGGGTTACCCTGGGTCGGATCAGCTGGAGCGGACGGGTGTGAGGGGGCTCGGGGTTACCCTGGGTCGGATCAGCTCGAGCGGGACGGGTGTGAGCGGGCTCGGGGTTACCCTGGGTCGGATCAGCTCGAGCGGGACGGGTGTGAGTGGGCTCGGGGTTACCCTGGGTCGGATCAGCTCGAGCGGGACGGGTGTGAGTGGGCTCGGGGTTACCCTGGGTTGGATCAGCTCGAGCGGGACGGGTGTGAGCGGGTTCGGGGTTACCCTGGGTCGGATCAGCTCGAGCGGGACGGGTGTGAGTGGGCTCGGGGTTACCCTGGGTCGGATCAGCTCGAGCGGGACGGGTGTGAGTGGGCTCGGGGTTACCCTGGGTCGGATCAGCTCGAGCGGGACGGGTGTGAGCGGGCTCGGGGTTACCCTGGGTCGGATCAGCTCGAGCGGACGGGTGTGAGGGGGCTCGGGGTTACCCTGGGTCGGATCAGCTCGAGCGGGACGGGTGTGAGCGGGCTCGGGGTTACCCTGGGTCGGATCAGCTCGAGCGGGACGGGTGTGAGCGGGCTCGGGGTTACCCTGGGTCGGATCAGCTCGAGCGGGACGGGTGTGAGCGGGTTCGGGGTTACCCTGGGTCGGATCAGCTCGAGCGGGACGGGTGTGAGTGGGCTCGGGGTTACCCTGGGTCGGATCAGCTCGAGCGGGACGGGTGTGAGCGGGCTCGGGGTTACCCTGGGTCGGATCAGCTCGAGCGGGACGGGTGTGAGCGGGCTCGGGGTTACCCTGGGTCGGATCAGCTCGAGCGGGACGGGTGTGAGCGGGTTCGGGGTTACCCTGGGTCGGATCAGCTCGAGCGGGACGGGTGTGAGCGGGCTCGGGGTTACCCTGGGTCGGATCAGCTCGAGCGGGAGGGGTGTGAGCGGGCCCGGGGTTACCCTGGGTCGGATCAGCTCGAGCGGGACGGGTGTGAGCGGGTTCGGGGTTACCCTGGGTCGGATCAGCTCGAGCGGGACGGGTGTGAGCGGGCTCGGGGTTACCCTGGGTCGGATCAGCTCGAGCGGGACGGGTGTGAGCGGGCTCGGGGTTACCCTGGGTCGGATCAGCTCGAGCGGGACGGGTGTGAGCGGGCTCGGGGTTACCCTGGGTCGGATCAGCTCGAGCGGGACGGGTGTGAGCGGGCTAGGGGTTACCCTGGGTCGGATCAGCTCGAGCGGGACGGGTGTGAGCGGGTTCGGGGTTACCCTGGGTTGGATCAGCTCAAGCGGGACGGGTGTGAGCGGGTTCGGGGTTACCCTGGGTCGGATCAGCTCGAGCGGGACGGGTGTGAGGGGGCTCGGGGTTACCCTGGGTCGGATCAGCTCGAGCGGGACGGGTGTGAGCGGGCTCGGGGTTACCCTGGGTCGGATCAGCTCGAGCGGGACGGGTGTGAGCGGGCTCGAGGTTACCCTGGGTCGGATCAGCTCGAGCGGGACGGGTGTGAGCGGGCTCGGGGTTACCCTGGGTCGGATCAGCTGGAGCGGACGGGTGTGAGCGGGCTCGGGGTTACCCTGGGTCGGATCAGCTGGAGCGGACGGGTGTGAGCGGGCCCGGGGTTACCCTGGGTCGGATCAGCTGGAGCGGGACGGGTGTGAGCGGGCTCGGGGTTACCCTGGGTCGGATCAGCTCGAGCGGGACGGGTGTGAGCGGGCTCGGGGTTACCCTGGGTCGGATCAGCTGGAGCGGACGGGTGTGAGCGGGCTCGAGGTTACCCTGGGTCGGATCAGCTCGAGCGGGACGGGTGTGAGCGGGCTCGGGGTTACCCTGGGTCGGATCAGCTCGAGCGGGACGGGTGTGAGGGGGCTCGGGGTTACCCTGGGTCGGATCAGCTCGAGCGGGACGGGTGTGAGCGGGCTCGGGGTTACCCTGGGTCGGATCAGCTCGAGCGGGACGGGTGTGAGCGGGCTCGAGGTTACCCTGGGTCGGATCAGCTGGAGCGGGACGGGTGTGAGCGGGCTCGGGGTTACCCTGGGTCGGATCAGCTCGAGCGGGACGGGTGTGAGCGGGCTCGGGGTTACCCTGGGTCGGATCAGCTGGAGCGGACGGGTGTGAGCGGGCTCGGGGTTACCCTGGGTCGGATCAGCTCGAGCGGGACGGGTGTGAGCGGGCTCGGGGTTACCCTGGGTCGGATCAGCTCGAGTGGGACGGGTGTGAGCGGGCTCGGGGTTACCCTGGGTCGGATCAGCTCGAGCGGGACGGGTGTGACCGGGCTCGGGGTTACCCTGGGTCGGATCAGCTCGAGCGGGACGGGTGTGAGCGGGCTCGGGGTTACCCTGGGTCGGATCAGCTCGAGCGGGACGGGTGTGAGCGGGCTCGGGGTTACCCTGGGTCGGATCAGCTCGAGCGGGACGGGTGTGAGCGGGCTCGGGGTTACCCTGGGTCGGATCAGCTCGAGCGGGACGGGTGTGACCGGGCTCGGGGTTACCCTGGGTCGGATCAGCTCGAGCGGGACGGGTGTGAGCGGGCTCGGGGTTACCCTGGGTCGGATCAGCTCGAGCGGGACGGGTGTGAGCGGGCTCGGGGTTACCCTGGGTCGGATCAGCTCGAGCGGGACGGGTGTGAGCGGGCTCGGGGTTACCCTGGGTCGGATCAGCTCGAGCGGGACGGGTGTGAGCGGGCTAGGGGTTACCCTGGGTCGGATCAGCTCGAGCGGGAGGGGTGTGAGCGGGCTCAGGGTTACCCTGGGTCGGATCAGCTCGAGCACAGCTGTCCCGACTGGGAACGAGAGGTTTGGTAGTTCAAGACCGTTGTTATTGCGATGCGCAGCTGCAGATAATTTTGAAAACACAGTCGCCTGTGTTTTCTTCCGGCTGTTTGTAGTGTAACTGATTGTTGCTGCTGGTTGCCATGGTAACAGAGTCTGCGTTCACAATGTTTGTAGTGTAACTGATTGTTGCTGCTGGTTGTCACGGTAACAGAGTCTGCGTTCACAATGTTTGTAGTGTAACTGATTGTTGCTGCTGGTTGCCACGGTAACAGAGTGTCAGACCTGAGTTAGCCTAAGGTGTCTAATTTGTTTGGTCTAAATTAAGTCACATTGAGCACATTTTAGACTCGTCTAACACTATAGAGCGGATAGCTGTGTGAAACCGGGCCCTGGACGTGTTTCTCTCCTCTCCTGTTCTTCCTCTCCTCCTCCTCCTCCTCCTCCGCAGTCGCTGCGTTCGGTGGCGAAAACATCAATTAGTGTTGAGGGGAAACGGGTTGCCATGGCGACGGAAGTTGCGTTTGCCGAGGGCGGCGAAGTCCATCCGTCATGCATCACCATTGTTCATTTCTGTCTGGCCAAGATGGGGATTATTATTATTATTTTGCTTT
The DNA here is from genome assembly GCA_029959095.1 of Rhinichthys osculus. Taxonomy (NCBI): domain Eukaryota; kingdom Metazoa; phylum Chordata; class Actinopteri; order Cypriniformes; family Leuciscidae; genus Rhinichthys; species Rhinichthys osculus. Next base: position 2,177,661 of record JARWKJ010000021.1, on the reverse strand, counting down.
ACTCAAGTGTTGATGATAAAATCAAGATGGAATGAAATCATCAAAGTGTGTTTATATGCGCTAATGTGAATGTTTTCAGAGGTGGGCTTTATGTTTTAATTGTTTTTTTTAAGGATAGCAACCGTAACCAGGGTGGGCGGAGCTTACGGGTGTTAAACACATAAGGAGATATTATCACTGTCCGCAAAATAATGATCAATTTTTTAATTTCAGTAATATGCGTTTAATTTTTAAAAAATAAATATCAAGTGGTTTTTCTTAACTTTTTTTATTCATAAAAACTAATAAAAATGTTTTAAGAAAAAGAAACTGCAACAAGCTTTCAATTCATAAACACCCGTTTATTGGAAAAATGACTTGTGATTGAAAGGATCACTAAGAATATGTTGAAAATATACATCATAATTTAAAAGGTTAAGCGTACTATTGCATAGGCTACATTATTTATTTTTTTCTGATGATTTGCATGTATTATATATGTATTTTGTAGTTTTAGTTACACGGATAAAACAAATATTGCTCACACACATTACTGTATACACTCACTTACACACACACACACACACACACACATACACACACACACACACACACACACACTCACTTACACACACACACACACACACACACACACACACACACACACACACACACCATACACTCACTCACTCACACACACACACACTCACACACACCCTCACACACTCTCACACACACTCTCACACACACTCTCACACACACTCTCACACACACTCTCACACACAGTCACCCTCATACATTCACACACTCACCCTCATACATTCACACACTCACCCTCATACATTCACACACACACGCACACACACTCACCCTCATACATTCACACACTCACACACCCTCACCCTCATACACACACACACACACACACACACAGAAACGCGCACACACATATACCAGCAAACATCAACACATCATCCGGCTGGAATAACGGAGAAACATGATGTGTGCTTTCAGACACACACACACACACACACACACACACACACACTCACTCAGGTCTGTCTGTGTGTGAGTGTGTGTGTGTGTGGTAAAATAAGGTCCTGCATCCAACCCTGAACACGAGGGCCGATCCGTGAGGAATTCTGTCTGTCCTATAAATATCACTCTCTGTGTGTGTTGTGTGTGTGTGTGTGTGTGTGTGTGTAGGGTGTGTGTGTGTGTGTGTGTGTGTAGGGTGTGTCTGAAAGCACACATCATGTTTCTCCGTTATTCCAGCGGATGATGTGCTGGTGAACTCTGGAGCCGGTAAACTCCGGGTGTTCTCGCGGCGAAATAACGGTTCGCTTCGATACGAGTAAACTTCTGTTTCCCGGACGATGAGATATGATCATCCGAGAGATTAACGAGTCGCACTTCCAGCCGATCCAACAGGACAACTTTGATTCAAATATGATGATAACTAAAAAGTACACACACACACACACACATACTTATTTTTAATAAGTGCACGAGGGTTTTCCTCTAGAACATTCCTATGTCGTATGGGCTTTTCCATGTCGCAATAATAAACATATTATCATCATATTATTATTATCATCATCATCATCATCATCTCTGGAGTAAAACACTGATTATGTGTGTGTGTGTGACACTGATTATGTGTGTGTACTGTTGATGTTTTGTGCTCAGGTAATTCCCTGACGTGTTTACCGGATCTTTTATGTTCTCGCTGCACGTTTTACTGAAAGTAAAAAAAATATAAAATATTATAAAAGTGAAATGTCCTCATGGCTTATAGTGTGATTTCATCAGATCGCAGTTAATTTAATATTTTTAATAATTTAATTTCAGACTCATTTACACAAAGATGGCACATAACCTGGTGTTTTAAGTTTGGTTTACATTTTTGGTTAAATAATAAATAAAATAAAAACAATAACAATATTATAAAAAAATGTGTGTGTATATGTGTGTGTATATATATCAAAACAATGACAAATGAATTTAATAATAAAATGACAATAAATATTATTTATTAGTATTATATTCATTAGGAGTAGTAGAATTATTTAATATTAGTATTATTATAGTCAAATTGATATAATCACAGAACTTTTGGTTAAATTGTTAATCCCTACAAACACAGCAAACCTGGAGTTTTTTTAACATTGATAAAAATTTGCGATTGCAATTTTTATCAGACAAATTTGATTTCCCGCTCTTGCAGAGCTTGATTGACAGGTGGGGGGCGGAGCTTCACTGTGATGTTACACCGGTGTGCGCCTGCAGGTTTAAATCTAAATGTTATTATAATGATGCGCATGAGAAGTTTAGCTTTCTGAGAAATTGATCGAAATGAAGCGAGTTTCTGCTTAAAACTAGAACATTTCCCAGTGAGATCAGAAAAATAAACTTGTTTTCTGGTCCATTAGCAGATTTCTGCTCTGTTGAGTAAAAACATGATGTTTTTTCTCATTAAACAAGATTTCTTATATGTCATGTTGCATCTCGATTTAGGGATGTTTGTGCAGGGGAAGAATGCAGTGAATGTGATTTGACTCTCTCATGTATAGCTGCAACACACACACACACACACACACACACACACTCAGTGAATAATTCAACGACTGCGCTCGGACTCGACGTGCTGTTATGCAACTCTGCTGAAGTAGAGTTTATTTCCTGAAGCGTCGAGTTATCTGGTGTGTGTGTGTGTGTCGGCAGCTGATGTGTGTTTACACACGCTCTACACACACACTTTCTCTGCCAGCTTCTTCTGGGTTTTTTTGACTGTTTGCCGATAAGATCTGAGAGGGGTTTGTGGTGTGTTGTTGAGTGTTATGAGTAGAGTGCAGTTATTGCTCAAATTCAGAATCCAGTTTGGTTTGTAAAAGTCAACAGTGACAGTAAGCTTACATGTTTACACTCGCGTTTACAGTTGTTTTTTTAATATAAAGTCCATTTATTGAAAATAATTATAGGATTAAGACTGCAAAACTGTTTTGTTAAAACAAAATTCTATTTATTTATTTGCTGAAACTAAAAATCCAGAAGAAATAGGCCTACTGAAAATAAATAGAATTTTTAAATTGTTATTAATATTATTATTTAATATTATTTTATTTAAAATGTGTGAGAGTGTCCTGGTAAACCCTACATAAGTGTGTGTGTGTTGGGTAGGTTTAGGGGTCGTGTGTGTGTGTGTGTGATGGGTAGGTTTAGGGGTCGTGTGTGTGTGTGCGTGTGTGTGATGGGTAAGTTTAGGGGTCAGGTGTGTGTGTGTGTGTGATGGGTAGGTTTAGGGGTCAGGTGTGTGTGTGTGTGTGTGTGTGATGGGTAGGTTTAGGGGTCAGGTGTGTGTGTTGGGTAGGTTTAGGGGTCGTGTGTGTGTGTGCGTGTGTGTGATGGGTAAGTTTAGGGGTCAGGTGTGTGTGTGTGTGTGATGGGTAGGTTTAGGGGTCAGGTGTGTGTGTGTGTGTGTGTGATGGGTAGGTTTAGGGGTCAGGTGTGTGTGTGTGTGTTGGGTAGGTTTAGGGGTCATGCGTGTGTGTGATGGGTAGGTTTAGGGGTCGTGCGTGTGTGTGATGGGTAGGTTTAGGGGTCGTGTGTGTGTGCGTGTGCGTGTGCGTGCGTGTGTGTGATGGGTAAGTTTAGGGGTCAGGTGTGTGTGTGTGTGTGTGTGTGTGATGGGTAGGTTTAGGGGTCAGGTGTGTGTGTGTGTGTGATGGGTAGGTTTAGGGGTCAGGTGTGTGTTTTTGTGTGTGTGTGTGTGTGTGTGTGTGTGATGGGTAGGTTTAGGGGTCAGGTTGTGTGTGTGTGTGTGTGTGTGTGTGTGTGTGTGTTGGGTAGGTTTAGGGGTCAGGTGTGTGTGTGTAAGGTTTGTGTGTGTGATTGGTAGCTTTAGGGGTCGGGTTAGTGTGTGTGTGTGTGTGTGTGTGTGTGTGTGTTGGGTAGGTTTAGGGATCGGGTTTGTGTGTGTGTGATTGGTAGTTTTAGGGGTCGTGTGTGAGTCTGTGTGTGTGATTGGTAGTTTTAGGGGTTGGGTTTCGTTTGTGTGTGTGTGTGTGATTGGTAGGTTTAGGGATTGGGTTTGTGTGTGTGTAATTGGTAGTTTTAGGGGTCGTGTGTGTGTGGTAGTTTTAGGGGTTGGGTTTCGTTTGTTTGTGTGTGTGTGTGTGATTGGTAGGTTTAGGGATTGGGTTTGTGTGTGTGTGATTGGTAGGTTTAGGGATCGGGTTTGAGTGTGTGTGTGTGATTGGTAGTTTTAGGGGTTGGGTGTGTGTGTGTGTGATTGGTAGTTTTAAGGGTCGGGTTGGTGTGTGTGTGTGTGTGATTGGTAGTTTTAGGGGTTGGGTGTGTGTGTGTGTGTGATTGGTAGTTTTAAGGGTCGGGTTGGTGTGTGTGTGTGTGATTGGTAGGTTTAGGGGTCGGGTTAGTGTGTGTGTGTGATTGGTAGTTTTAAGGGTCGGGTTGGTGTGTGTGTGTGTGATTGGTAGGTTTAGGGATTGGGTTTGTGTGTGTGTGTGATTGGTAGTTTTAGGGGTTGGGTTTGTGTGTGTGTGATTGGTAGGTTTAGGGATCGGGTTTGAGTGTGTGTGTGTGTGATTGGTAGTTTTAGGGGTTGGGTGTGTGTGTGTGATTGGTAGTTTTAAGGGTCGGGTTGGTGTGTGTGTGTGTGTGTGTGTGATTGGTAGTTTTAAGGGTTGGGTTGGTGTGTGTGTGTGTGTGATTGGTAGTTTTAAGGGTCGGGTTGGTGTGTGTGTAGGGTTAGTGTAAGTAAGGGGACAGAATATACAGTTTGTGCAATATAAACCATTACGTCTATGAAAAGTCTCCATAAAACATGGAAACCCAAGGCGTGTGTGTGTGTGTGTGTGTGTGTGTGTGTGTGAGAGAGTTGTTTACAGCTCAAACGAGATTGAATCATTTTCCTTCCAGCTGGTGTCAGAGTTGGACTGAAGGGTCGTGGTGTGAATGAATCGTTCCACTTTTCTCACACCTGTAAGAAGCCGTTCTGGGATCACAGAACCTGTGTGTGTGTGTGTGTGTGTGTGTGTGTGTGTGTGTGTGTCTTCACCGAGAGCCCAGCTCAGACTGCTGGTGATAGTAATGAACTAACCCTGACGATTAACAGCTGAAACGGATGAAACTACTGTAGGAGTCGAGCTGGAGACTCTCGAGGGCCAGTCAATATCACCTGGCCGCTGTGGGGTCCAACTTTCTTTACTTTATATTATTTTAACGGTAACACTTTACAATAAGGTTCATTAAGTATTAGTAAATGTTGAAATGAACATTAACAAATATTAATAAATGCTATATAAGTGCAGTTCATTATTAGTTCATGCTAACTACTGAACCTTATAGGTAAAGTGTTACCGTGTTATGATTCTGATTTGAGTTTTCAGAACTAGGTCCGTTTATGATTATATGCACCTCCACACCAGATGTGAAGTTCAGTAATTTTATCCCGTTGTGGCATTTGCAGTCTCCAGTGTGTCAGACGTCTGAGTAACTCTTATTATAACATTCTCATTTTTGTTAACTCAAAAGCTGGGCTTCGTGGGTGTCCCGGTGTCCTCTGGGAACAGGAATGTTATATTAAGGAAATTAGCCTCATTCTCCACACGTGCCGAACATGTACAGACCCGTCGCAGCGGCACCTGATCCTCTGATTCCTCGGGTGAACATTACAGTTGATCATCTAGTTTAGACTAAGTCATGTGACCCGACAAACGGTTTTATGGCGTTTTCACACCTGTCTTGTTTTTTGAGTATTTAGGGCGTTTTCGCAGATGTCTTGTTTCGAGCGTATTTCTCGGATCCTGGGGCCTGATGTATAAACGTTGGGGCCTGATGTACACTCTATTGCCAAAAGTTTTGGGACGCCTGCCTTTACATGCACATGAACTTAGGGTAGGGTTTCCGTAGGGTTTAATATGGAGTTGGCAGCTATAACAGCTTCAACTCTTCTGAGAAGTCTTTCCCCAAGGTTTAGGAGTGTGTTTATGGGAATTTTTGAGCATTCTTCTAGAAGCGCATCTGTGAGGTCGGGCCCTGATGTTAGACGAGAAGGCCAGGCTCGCAGTCTCCGCTTAATTCATCCCAAAGGTGTTTTATCGGGTTGAGGTCAGGACTCTGTGCACTCTCCACACCAAACTCGCTCACCCATGTCGTTACGGACCTTGCTTTGTGCACTGGTGCGCAGTCAAGTGGGAACAGGAACATCCCTAAACTCTTCCCACAAAGTTGAGAGCATGAAAGTGTCCAAAACAACCCCGCACCATAATCCCCCCTCCACCAAACAACCCCGCACCATAATCCCCCCTCCACCAAACAACCCCGCACCATAATCCCCCCTCCACCAAACAACCCCGCACCTTAATCTCCCCTCCACCAAACAACCCCACACCATAATCTCCCCTCCACCAAACAACCCCGCACCATAATCCCCCCTCCACCAAACAACCCCGCACCATAATCCCCCCTCCACCAAACAACCCCGCACCATAATCCCCCTCCACCAAACAACCCCGCACCATAATCCCCCTCCACCAAACAACCCCGCACCATAATCCCCCTCCACCAAACAACCCCGCACCATAATCCCCCTCCACCAAACAACCCCACACCATAATCCCCCCTCCACCAAACAACCCCGCACCATAATCCCCCCTCCACCAAACAACCCCGCACCATAATCCCCCTCCACCAAACAACCCCACACCATAATCCCCCCTCCACCAAACAACCCCACACCATAATCTCCCCTCCACCAAACAACCCCGCACCATAATCCCCCCTCCACCAAACAACCCCACACCATAATCTCCCCTCCACCAAACAACCCCGCACCATAATCCCCCCTCCACCAAACAACCCCGCACCATAATCCCCCCTCCACCAAACAACCCCGCACCATAATCCCCCTCCACCAAACAACCCCACACCATAATCCCCCCTCCACCAAACAACCCCGCACCATAATCCCCCCTCCACCAAACAACCCCGCACCATAATCCCCCTCCACCAAACAACCCCGCACCATAATCCCCCTCCACCAAACAACCCCGCACCATAATCCCCACTCCACCAAACAACCCCGCACCATAATCCCCCTCCACCAAACAACCCCGCACCATAATCCCCCTCCACCAAACAACCCCGCACCATAATCCCCCCCTCCACCAAACAACCCCGCACCATAATCCTCCCTCCACCAAACAACCCCGCACCATAATCCTCCCTCCACCAAACAACCCCGCACCATAATCCCCCTCCACCAAACAACCCCGCACCATAATCCCCCTCCACCAAACAACCCCGCACCATAATCCCCCCCTCCACCAAACAACCCCACACCATAATCCTCCCTCCACCAAACAACCCCGCACCATAATCCCCCTCCACCAAACAACCCCGCACCATAATCCCCCCTCCACCAAACAACCCCGCACCATAATCCCCCTCCACCAAACAACCCCACACCATAATCCCCCCTCCACCAAACAACCCCACACCATAATCCCCCCTCCACCAAACAACCCCGCACCATAACCCTCCCTCCACCAAACAACCCCACACCATAATCCCCCCTCCACCAAACAACCCCACACCATAATCCCCCTCCACCAAACAACCCCACACCATAATCCCCCCTCCACCAAACAACCCCGCACCATAATCCCCCCTCCACCAAACTTCAGGAAAGTACTGTTCTCCTGGCAACCGTCAAACCCAGACTCGTCCATCGAATTGCCAGACAGAGAAGTGTGATTCCTCACTCCAGAGAACACGTCTCCACTGCTCTAGAGTCCAGTGGCGGTGTGCTTTACACACACTGCATCCCACGCTTTGCATTGCACTTGGTGATGTTAGTCTTGCAGCTGCTCGACCATGGAAACCCATTTCATTGCCTTGCGGTCTGTGCACTTGAGCATTTGTCTACTTGCGTTACGTATTTCCTGTATTTGGCCCAAGTGTACAAGTAAGCGTAAAGACTGCAAGTGTGTTTAGACCTTTTTGATTACTCGATGGGACACACTTAGGCTCAATCCTAATTCACCCCTTGCCCCTACCCCTCTGTTTTGCGCGTTCACGTCTAGGTGTCCCGATTCTTGTTGAGATCGAGGGGTAGGGCGATGGGGTAGGGCTACATAGCCCTCGAAACAGAGATTTTTCAGAGGCACACTCCAAATGGATGGCTACGAGAAAGTTCACAGAATGCATCGCAAATCACTGGCGAGATGGCTTCGCAAACGGTTAAACGTTTAAATTTAGCACCAGATGACACCACCATGCACTTTATTTACTCTTATAATAATAATATAGTCATTAAAATTAAGAAATTGTATAATAAATTACCTTTCCGAATCAGAAAAGACCTACATTTTGAGGAAGGAATGTTATAATCATCATGTTTCCTCAAAGTTAAGAGCAGCTGCGCTGATTGTCAGTCGTTGTCATGGAGAAATCCTGTAAAAACTCCGTAACGGCAGAGCCATCGCCGAGGACTGATGACGTATCGGGCTCATGAAGGGTTTTTCCATTTCGTAGGGAATATTTCAACCCCTTGGCCCTTGTAACTCTGTTTTAAGGACCAAGGGGTACACTCAAAAACAAGGGGTAGGGCCAAGGGATGAATTGGGATTGAGCCTTATAGTCTTGCAAAAAATGCAAGTGTTTACAGAGCCTTTATTTATTATATTTTCAGTATGTTGCATTTTAAAATAAACTTCTACATGTCTGTTAAGCAAAGAAAACCGGAGGGGTAGAGGAGCGCTTCCTGGACTCCAAAGTTTGGTTAAGATAGAGGTGCTCTTTGGATGGGAAACTAAATACCAAAATTTGACCAAGCCATAATAATAAAGACTTTTTAACTTTTTCAATTGAGACTGCCTTGGAGTTCTCTTTTTTGATGTCTGTTAAGCAGTCACCATGTAACTAACAGAAGACGCAAATTTAAAATTGTGGTGCTTCTAATTAAGTGATAAAAACAGTTTGTTCAAAATACGCCTTCACATGCCATACTCTTTGCACCAATAAAATGTGCCACACTTTGTTTTTACTAACAAATGATGCATCTAATTAGTTATTTAAATTTCAGTGGAATGTTTTCCTCGACATCTCGGGAGAGTTCCCGCACATAATGCATGATGGGATACGCTTAGCCTCGAAGCGGTATTGGAGGCAGTGTGTGTTTAGTGTGCACTGCAATTTGGCATTTTTAAGACATGGGACAGTCTTGCGCACTTACTTTGTCGCGTGCACGTGCTCTCAAGTGGCCATGACCGCAAGTGTGTGTATTTGGACAAGGCACATGAAGCTCTACACACTGTTCTTGAGCTCATCTGAAGGCCACATGAAGTTTGGAGGTCTGTAGCTGTTGACTCTGCAGGACTGTGTACCCCGCTCTGGGATTTTAGGCGGCCTTCCACTTCGTGGCTGAGTTGCTGTTGTTCCCAATTGCTTCCACTTTGTTATAATACAACTAACATTTGACCGTGGAATATTTAATAGTGAGGACTTATTGCACAGGTGGAAAGCCATCACGGTACCATGCCGAAATTCACTGAGCTCCTGAGAGTGACCCATTCTGAGAGCGACCCATTCTTTCACAGATGTGTGTAGAGGCGTCTGCATGCCTAGGTTCTTGATTTACACAACTCTGGCCATGGAAGTGATTGAAACACCTGAATTCAATGATTTGGAGGGGTGTCCCAATACTTTTGGCAATATTAACATGCGACCTGTATCCGGATGTTGTCCACATACACATAGAAAAGACGAGTGTAAATGCGGTTCTGATGGGAATGAAATCGGATCAGTGTGTCCAGGGTTCGGAGGGAGTCGAGGACGCATTGAGATCGGATCTCAGTGTAATGTAAACGCAATCAGCCATCGTGTTTGACCAAACCCCCCCCCCCCCCCCCCCACACCCTCCCCACTGTCATTATTCCCCCTCCTTTCTCCAGAACTGAGAGCTGGGTGGTTTTGCGATACAGTCGAGTGTGAAGTACATGTAGGCTGCATCTCAAATATACTGAAATGTTTGCTTTCACACCCGAAAGTTGCAGAACCCGTCATTTTCTGTAAAGAACGCGCATTTTCCCCTCCACAGCTGGCAACGGTCTCGAATACGTTTCTCTGTACAGTTCCCATTACGCCATCTATCCACATTATTAGCACTTGCAGCCTCTTCATCCTCCAAAAACTGTTTTTAAAAGAAAACCCACCACTTCAGGTCGACTTTGCACCGGAGCCAGGTACAGAAGCCACTTGATGTGGACAGGTGTAAACGCACCGTGTCCTGATTGGCTTAGGATCGGATCTGCTTGATCAGATCACGGTGATCGCATGTTAATGCCAAGTGTAAACGCAGCCAAAGTCTATTACTTCTACCACTAAAGATTGCTTTATAAATAATCTTCCTGATCAGTGTCTATTCCTCGGCATACCAGATAGCATAGACGAACTGGATGTTGCAACAGAAATGATTGACTCTCTCTTTACAGCGCTTTAGACACGGTTCTTTTGTGCTGAAAGAGGATTAAGGAAAATAATCTGACACTGTGGAAGTGGTTGAATAACCTGAATTCAATTATTTGGAGGGGTGTCCCAATACCTTTGGCAATATAGTGTATGTGTGTGGAAAATTGCTTAAGCACACTTTTTGTGCGTACTTAGTTTTCCACGCACACAGGGCTCCAGACTGCAATCAAATGGTCACATTTTGCGACCTTTTGTCCTGCCGGTGCGCCAATTTGTTTTAAACTCTAAAACCCCTTGAAATTAATAATGAAATTACCACTATAACCAGTAGATGGCGGCAGAGGAGCAGTTAATGACTTACTAGCCATTTCAAGTCCCCAATTTATGGAAAAAAGTAGGAAGTCACAAATTCTAATGAAAAACTAAAACTTTTCTTCAAAGTGCGACTGAATTTGACAGAAATCACGTTTTGTTAGAGGTCGCGCTGGTGTCAGCACCATATTGGCCAACTGTTAAGAGCTGCCTTTTATGTTGCATATGAAAAACGGCAAACGAAACCAAAGTAAAACAAAACCGTGCTAATCGTTCGAGCTGCGCAGCGCGAGGTTTACTCGCTACCACATCAAATCCAACAGTGCTGACGTGGAGACCAGGAAAGAAACAAGTTATAGAAGGCTTTTCAATCCACAAACCACCAACATTCACCATGGATTTAATGTCGAAACATTAACTGTAACCATGGTATTGTGGCAGAAATGGTCTAATGTTTTTTTTACATTATTCATCTCCGGGTTCGTACGACCTTTTAAGAGTGAAATTCAAGCACTTTGAAGCACTTAAAAGCCCTGGGGAAAAAACCATAGACTGTAAAAAATATGGACAAAGCGTCTGTGACGTCACCCATAGACTTTCTGAAGAACGGTTTTGAGGCTGTTTATGGGGGGTATGGGCGGTGCCATCTTGGAAAATCTTACGATATTTCAAATACAAATGTTCAGAAAGGATACAGAGCTGGTATGATGTGTTGTGTCAGATCATGGCCGAGACGTCAAATTTCAGGAATTCCACTCGGCGCAGCCCGTTATCAGCTGTCAATCACGCGCTTATTTGTCATACATTTTATATCTAAATACGATCTAAACTACCGAGTTAGAAAAAAATTCACCCCCCTCACAGTTGTCAGGCACTCGGGACCTATCCAAAAATGCAATAAAAGTCCATGGGACCAAGATGTAAACATATAAATTTATGCTGTGAAAACGGACATTTTAACATGCGGTCTATGGATATTTGCTCCCTTTTGGGACCTCCCTCTAGCGGATTTTCGATGTATTGCAGTTTTTCGCACTTCCGGGTAGGCTTCATTTTTCAGATTAGAATGTTGCCGCTTGGAAAAAACGCTTGAAAGATGAGCGTTCAGTGAGAGTGTGTTCGGCTGCAGTACCAAACGCTTCCACTAGAGGAAACTCGACTGATTCATTTCCAATGCGCTAATTTTTTTCAGCACCAATTTACCTTTTGAATCATGTTCATAATTTTTTTTTTCACATAGCAAGTGCCAAAACCAAGTAACCAAGTACTTGGCAAGTAAAAAATGCGAATTTTTTTTTTTAACAAATTTCAGTCAAAAATGAATGAAGTTCATTTGAAATTGGCAACTTGACTATTTACTTAATTCAGTTTTGCTCCTGGTCACAAGCAGTTTGTCATAGTCTCAGTGTTCATAGACCACAATACCAGCTTTATTACATACTAAACTAGAGCAGAGGTCAATGTTTGTATTTGGTTGTCTTGTGCCCATTTAATTTGTATTTTATTTTATACTAAGTTGTCAAATACAGAAAAGGGACAACTGTTCTAATTGAAGTAAAACTTACGGTAACTCCTAACTTCATTTCAACTTCACCTGAATGGATGTTTTTATTTTAGCATCTAAGTGTTTTTCAATGAAGTAAACATTGTTTTAAGTTCTTTCAGGTGACGATTGAAATAATATTTTCAGTGTTCACAGCCTCACTCCTGCGTTTCTTTTCATGTAAACAAATTCTGTTCTACCAATTCTGCAGATTAAAAGACGGTACATTTAGTATATGTTTAACATGATTAGAGACAACCAGAAAGTGTCACAATGCATTTCAATATCTCTTATTTTGTTTAATAATTTATAAATATGATTACTGTTGCTGGTAGTAATATATTATTAGTATTATGTATTATTAGTGTTTTATAAGTGTAGATTTTAAGATTTTTGATCACATTTTGTTGCTGTTTTTATTTATTTATTTCATTTTAAGAATAATCACATTTGCTATTAATTTTTTTTATTCCCACATTTTTGCAGCCGTATTTGCTTTAGATTTATTCTTATGACATTTTCAAATGTCTTTAATCTGATTTTATTTTATATAATGTTTTTTTTATTGTTTTGAAAATACAGGTAGTTCTGAATTTTGTTTCATATTTTTGTTTTATCTTGTCTTATTTTATTGCATTTTAGATGCAATATTTTTGTCTTATTTTATCTAATATGATCTTTTTAATCGCCGCGTCCGATCTGTGTTTGCCGCGTCTCTGCGTCTCTGCGTGTGTGTGTGTGTGTGTGTGTGTGATCAGGGCGCATCAGGAATCTGCACACGTCAGATGCTGGATTTATCATATCTATTGTTGCATCAGTAAGATAACGTGTTGTTCTTGTGCTATTTTTATTTGTCTGGCTTGTGCATGTTGTTCCTGTACAATGCGTTCCTCACCTGGGTTAAATCTGTGCGCTGGCGTATCTCTGTGAGATTGCACGAGGTTAAAGTCTCGACCACACACACACACACACACGCGGTTGGTTTGCTTTAGGCATTTGGCGAGTCGATAACGCTCATCTGTTGTTGTCTTGTAATCTTACATCAGGTTGTAGTGGTTTGTGTGTTTAGTGCTTGTGCTGAAACACTCACGAGTGTATTTGACCCGTTCACTGCTTCACATCTAAAGCTGGAATGCCATATACTTGCAGATTGCTTTTTCTACACTACTGATCGGTAAGATTTGTAATGTTTTTAAAATAAGTCTCTTCTGCTCACCAAGGCTGCGTTTATTTGATTAAAAATACAAAAAAAAACTGTAATATTGTGAAATATTATTAAATTTAAATGAACTGTTTTCTATGTGAATATATAGTAAAGTGTAATTTATTCCTGTGATCAAATTGAGCATCAGATCCTCATATTAGAGTGATTTCTGAAGGATCATGTGACACTGAAGACTGGAGTAATGATGCTGAAAATCACAGGAATAAATTACACTTTACTGTATATTCACATAGAAAACAGATGATTTACATTACAATAATATTTCAATTTTTTTTGTATTTTTAATCAAATAACTGCATCCTTGGTGAGCAGAAGAGACATATTTTAAAAACATTAAAAATCCACAACCGCTGTGTATTTCCACAGTAAAGTGTGCAAATCTGCTATTCTGGGATGTTCTCCCTCTCAGGCCACGCCTCTTCACGGTAAGCCCCTCCCCTCACTCACAAGCCCCTCCCCTTTCCTGTTACATCAGCATACTAGAAATCTGCTCTTATGATTTGAGGAGTTAAAAACCAAACTCCGAGTCGATGCTATATGCATTCCTAATGTCTGTGCCAGAGTTTGCACAAGCACTGACCTTTCCCAAAAGTTTACTTTTTGCAGAATTATGGCTTTTATTGCTCAAGTAGGGAATGTGGGTGGGTTGTTTGGAGACGGTCCAGTCGCAGCTGTTCTTAGATGCTCACACAGGAAATAATCCATTGCACGTCTGCGTTTAAACGGGTTTGATCGTTGCATCACCGTCAGATCTTCTTCTCCAGCACGGGGCGATACACTTCTCTTCAGGAGTGTGTGCTTGCTTTGAGCTCATGTCCTAGGACTTAATGCAATGCCTCTTTTTGTGAGTGAGTGAGTGAGAGAGTGAGTGAGTGAGTGAGTGAGTGAGTGAGTGAGTGAGTGAGTGAGTGAGTGAGTGAGTGAGTGAGTGAGTGAGTGAGTGAGTGAGTGAGTGAGTGTGTGAGTGAGTGAGTGAGTGAGAGAGTGAGAGAGTGAGAGAGTGAGAGAGAGAGAGTGAGTGAGTGAGTGAGTGAGTGAGTGAGTGAGTGAGTGAGTGAGTGAGTGAGTGAGTGAGAGAGTGAGAGAGTGAGAGAGTGAGAGAGTGAGTGTGTGAGTGTGTGAGTGTGTGAGTGTGTGAGTGTGTGAGTGTGTGAGTGAGTGAGAGAGTGAGAGAGTGAGAGAGTGAGAGAGTGAGAGAGTGAGAGAGTGAGAGAGTGAGAGAGTGAGAGAGTGAGAGAGTGAGAGAGTGAGAGTGAGTGAGTGAGTGAGTGAGTGAGTGAGTGAGTGAGTGAGTGAGTGAGTGAGAGAGTGAGAGAGTGAGTGTGTGAGTGTGTGAGAGAGTGAGAGAGTGAGAGAGTGAGAGAGTGAGAGAGTGTGTGAGTGAGTGAGTGTGTGAGTGAGTGAGTGAGTGAGAGAGTGAGAGAGTGAGAGAGTGAGTGTGTGAGTGTGTGAGTGAGTGAGAGAGTGAGAGAGTGAGAGAGTGAGAGAGTGTGTGAGTGAGTGAGTGTGTGAGTGAGTGAGTGAGTGAGTGAGTGAGAGAGTGAGAGAGTGAGTGTGTGAGTGTGTGAGTGTGTGAGTGAGTGAGTGAGTGTGTGAGTGAGTGAGTGAGTGAGAGAGTGAGAGAGAGAGAGTGAGAGAGTGAGTGAGTGAGTGAGTGAGAGAGTGAGAGAGTGAGAGAGTGAGTGTGTGAGTGTGTGAGTGTGTGAGAGAGTGAGAGAGTGAGAGAGTGAGAGAGTGAGAGAGTGAGAGAGTGTGTGAGTGAGTGAGTGTGTGAGTGAGTGAGTGTGTGAGTGAGTGTGTGAGTGAGTGTGTGAGTGAGTGAGTGTGTGAGTGTGTGAGAGAGTGAGTGTGTGAGTGTGTGAGTGAGTGTGTGAGTGAGTGAGAGAGTGAGTGAGTGAGAGAGTGAGTGAGAGTGTGTGAGTGTGTGAGTGAGTGAGAGTGTGTGAGTGTGTGAGTGTGTGAGTGTGTGAGTGTGTGAGTGTGTGAGTGAGAGAGTGAGAGAGTGAGAGAGTGAGAGAGTGAGAGAGTGAGAGAGTGAGAGAGTGAGAGAGTGAGAGAGTGAGTGAGTGAGTGTGTGAGTGAGTGAGTGAGTGAGTGAGTGAGTGTGTGTGAGTGAGTGAGTGTGTGAGTGAGTGAGTGTGTGAGAGAGTGAGTCTCACTTATTTGTAAAATTTGTTACATTGGAGAAAAATATTATGCCTGATTTTTTTTTTATCATATATTATTTTAAAACAATTTGTATAATATGACTTGTTTGCTTGGTTTTATTGTATTTATATGATATTTGTTTTTTTTGTAATTGAATTTCTGCCATGATGAAAATAGCCTTAGATGCTGACATGGCATTAAATAAAACTATCTTATCTTATTACATAGGATATTTTTTTATTATTATTTTTTTGCATATAGGATAATTGTTTGTAAAGTGGGCGATTGATTATTGCGCTGAATAGGAGGATTGCATATAATTTCGTTGTACTCCTTTTGTATAATGACAAATAAAGATTCCTATCCTGAGAGCGACGCACTGTGTGTGTGTGTGTGTGTGTTCTCCCTAAACGGGCCCCTCTGACGGGATTCGGGCCCCTGTTCCTCTGAAAGCTCCCGCCCCGCTCTGGCCTTTTCTTCTCCTAGCGAACGCTCAAAACAAGGTCTAAAGTTCAGAGTCTCTGATGTGCGGATCTGGGTCAAGTCTAGCATTCGGAGAGTTTCCCCGGAGCGTTTCTTCCTCCATGGCCTGCGACGGGTGAGTAGTTCTGCGCGTTGGGAAGAATGCGGCGTGTCGTGGGAGTCTGAGCTCGGCGCTCTCCGGATCGGCCGCTTATCGGATCTGGGATCAGTTTGGGCTTGTTATGGTGAAGTTCAGCTGTGGGCTTTAACACTGGCGTTGGGTTACACACACACACAGCCGTTTTCCTCCTCGTTCTGCTCCGGGAAACACTCGCTGGAGAGCCTCTGTGTCACTGCTACACCGATCCTTCTGGAAACATCAGATGTTTAGTGTCGGATCTGATTAAAAACACTGGCAAAAGTGTGTTTTCCAGAATACCAGTAACACTGTGTACCGGAATACTAGCGCTTTTACACACACACACACACACACACACACACACAGTATGTGAATTCGAACATTTGACAAAATGTGCAATGTAGTGCACTCCTCTTTATTTTTTTTTTATTGGACTGCCGAGAGTTAAGGAATTTTAAGCGGTTATGTAATACATTTTTTATATCTGTTACTTGTTAAATTAAACATGCACATGTTACTGAGATCATATGCAAACGTGGCGTACTACTTTTGAAAATCAGTGTATTTAGTTTAAAAGTAAAAAAAAAAAAAAAAATTTTACGTCTCTTATTTTCACCAAGGCTGACTTTATTTGGTGTAAAAAATACAGTAAACATACTGAAATATTATTTACAGTGTAAATCATCTGTTTTCTATGTGAATATACAGTAAAGTGTAATTTATTCCTGTGATCAAAGCTGTATTTTCAGCATCATTACTCCAGTCTTCAGTGTCACATGATCCTTCAGAAATCACTCTAATATGAGGATCTGATGCTCAAGAAACATTTATGATTATTATCAGTGTTGAAAACAGGATTCTTTGATGGATATAAAGTTAAAAAGAACAGAAACAGTATCTTTCGCAGTTTTGTGGCCTGTCCGAACACAGCCTGTGTTTAACAGCGGCTCATGGTTTCTGAATGGATGGTTTGTGTCTAAATGCATTTCATGTTCGGTGTGACTCATCTTCAGATCTTTACATATATTTAACAATACAGAGTTTCAAAGCAGCTTTACAGAGATAACAGGAAAATAATGCAATAAAGTGTGTTTCCAGAAGAGAATAGCGTCACAGTCCAGCTTAAGTCAGTTCAGTGATGCTTCATTTTTGTTGTAAAAAGTTATTAATTTAGTTCATTTATATATATACACTCTAAAATGCTGGGTTGTTTCAACCCAAATTTGGGTCAAATATGGACAAACCCAAATGTTGGGTTAAAAATGTAATAAAAAAATTTACAGTTGAAAGTGAAAGTTGAAGTTGGGTTAACATTTTAAATTACATTTTTAACCCAACATTTGGGTTTGTCCATATTTGACCCAAATTTGGGTTAAAACAACCCAGCATTGTTTAGAGTGTATAGGCGCTCTGGAGAAACCGTGTTGTCATCGTCCAGCTCAGTTTTCATATAATAGTGTCAATGCAGGAGATCAATAATATTGTTTAATATTAAATGTTCCCAATTGAGGCGAAGAAGTTCATAAGCTTCATTCTGATCTGTGTTTATGCGCCTTAAGACATCAGCCAATCAGCCGAGAGCAGCTCATTTGCATAAAACAGCCTTGCATTTCTGTGTCATCGAGAGGATGAAGGATGATCATGCAAAACTGAATTAGGACAAGAAACATTGACTGACATTCTGAATTATGCAAGCCTTCAAACATCAGTGTGTTGTGATGTTGTGCGTCTCATTCTGCGGATGATATATTTGTGTTTTATGAAGCGTTGTGTTTACTGCTGAGCTTTCTTTTTCCCCTCACTCTTGGAAGAAGCTTTTGTTTTGCACAGACCACATTGTTAGAAATAACTGGTTGAAACTGGTTACACAATTCCTGATCGAACTCATAATATTCAGTCTCAGGGAAGTTAAATGTGGTTCATTCTTGAAGAACAGGGAAGTGAAACTTGGGTTGAAACAATATATCAACTATCACTACTTGACTATTATGCACAAAAAAGTGACAGTTGACAGTCTAGCACCACCCCTATAAATTGTACAAGAATTACCATTAAGTGCAGTGAAATATAAGTGAAGTGTATATATATATATACAGTTTAAATTTATGAATCACTTACATTTAAATAAAAGAAACATCATTTTGTTTGAAATTTTTGTGTAAACTCTTCATAATTGTGATAATGGCCAACTAATCTGGTCTAACTAATCTGTACCTATAATAGTCTTATGTATAATGTAATGTTTTAATTATTTATTTAAAGTTTTTTTGTTCTTTTTTTATTTTGCTAATCGTTTTGCATTTATTTGGAAAAATAATACATGTATAATATTTCATATAGCCTATATATGCAGTGCTAAGTAGTAACTGATTAACTGTAATCAGATTCTTAAAATTAAGCTCTGTAATTGCATTATATTATGCAATTAAAATACTAAAGGCCACATAATTGTAGCACAAGAATAAAATGTCTGTTTTTAGCATTTTTGAAAATAAACACAAGTAGTGCAGTTTATCACTTAAACAGGCATTTGACCGACGAAGTACATTAATGTTCCACACAGGGAACACAAAACACCAACCTTATTCACATCATTCTCTATAGGGCACAGCTGATTGGTTCCTGCTGTATCAGTAGCCAATGAGCTCACTCGCTGCTCAACCTTTAAATACTTGGTCTGCATTTGCTGTAGCAGTTGCAGCACTTTCAGAAACCCTCCACCTTCCCCAGCTCCACCTGTATAGATCTGCTACGTCTGTTCATTTATGCTATATTATACAGAAGCAGCATGTCTTACTTGCTCTGCAACAGCAATAACCAGCAGAAATAGCAGCAGCGGTGGCAGAAATAGCAGCAGCGGCGGCAGAAATAGCAGCAGCGGTGGCAGAAATAGCAGCGGTGGCAGAAATAGCAGCAGCGGCGGCAGAAATAGCAGCAGCGGTGGCAGAAATAGCAGCAGCGGCGGCAGAAATAGCAGCAGCGGTGGCAGAAATAGCAGCAGCGGTGGCAGAAATAGCAGCGGTGGCGGCAGAAATAGCAGCGGTGGCGGCAGAAATAGCAGCGGTGGCGGCAGAAATAGTTGCAGCGGCGGCAGAAATAGCAGCAGCGGTGGCAGAAATAGCAACAGCGGTGGCAGAAATAGTTGCAGCGGCGGCAGAAATAGCAGCAGCGGTGGCAGAAATAGTTGCAGCGGCGGCAGAAATAGCAGCAGCGGTGGCAGAAATAGTTGCAGCGGCGGCAGAAATAGCAGCAGCGGTGGCAGAAATAGTTGCAGCGGCGGCAGAAATAGTTGCAGCGGCAGCAGAAATAGCAGCAGCGGTGGCAGAAATAGCAGCAGCGGTGGCAGAAATAGCAGCAGCGGTGGCAGAAATAGCAGCAGCGGTGGCAGAAATAGTTGCAGCGGCGGCAGAAATAGTTGCAGCGGCGGCAGAAATAGCAGCAGCGGCGGCAGAAATAGTTGCAGCGGCAGCAGAAATAGCAGCAGCGGCGGCAGAAATAGCAGCAGCGGTGGCAGAAATAGTTGCAGCGGCGGCAGAAATAGCAGCAGCGGTGGCAGAAATAGTTGCAGCGGCGGCAGAAATAGCAGCAGCGGTGGCAGAAATAGTTGCAGCGGCGGCAGAAATAGCAGCAGCGGCGGCAGAAATAGTTGCAGCGGCAGCAGAAATAGCAGCAGCGGCGGCAGAAATAGCAGCAGCGGCGGCAGAAATAGCAGCAGCAGAAATAGCAGCAGCGGCGGCAGAAATAGCAGCAGCGGTGGCAGAAATAGTTGCAGCGGCGGCGGCAGAAATAGTTGCAGCGGTGGCAGAAATAGTTGCAGCGGTGGCGGCAGAAATAGTTGCAGCGGTGGCGGCAGAAATAGTTGCAGCGGTGGCGGCAGAAATAGTTGCAGCGGCGGCGGCAGAAATAGTTGCAGCTGCGGCAGAAATAGTTGCAGCGGCGGCGGCAGAAATAGTTGCAGCAGCGGTGGCAGAAATAGTTGCAGCGGCGGCGGCAGAAATAGGTGCAGCGGTGGCGGCAGAAATAGTTGCAGCAGCGGTGGCAGAAATAGTTGCAGCGGCGGCGGCAGAAATAGTTGCAGCGGCGGCGGCAGAAATAGGTGCAGCGGTGGCGGCAGAAATAGGTGCAGCGGCGGCGGCAGAAATAGTTGCAGCAGCGGTGGCAGAAATAGTTGCAGCGGTGGCGGCAGAAATAGGTGCAGCGGCGGCGGCAGAAATAGTTGCAGCAGCGGTGGCAGAAATAGTTGCAGCGGCGGCGGCAGAAATAGTTGCAGCGGCGGCGGCAGAAATAGTTGCAGCGGTGGCGGCAGAAATAGGTGCAGCGGCGGCGGCAGAAATAGTTGCAGCGGCGGCGGCAGAAATAGTTGCAGCGGTGGCGGCAGAAATAGTTGCAGCGGTGGCGGCAGAAATAGGTGCAGCGGCGGCGGCAGAAATAGTTGCAGCAGCGGTGGCAGAAATAGTTGCAGCGGCGGCGGCAGAAATAGTTGCAGCGGCGGCGGCAGAAATGGGTGCAGCGGTGGCGGCAGAAATAGGTGCAGCGGCGGCGGCAGAAATAGTTGCAGCAGCGGTGGCAGAAATAGTTGCAGCGGCGGCGGCAGAAATAGTTGCAGCGGCGGCGGCAGAAATAGTTGCAGCAGCGGTGGCAGAAATAGTTGCAGCGGCGGCGGCAGAAATAGTTGCAGCGGTGGCGGCAGAAATAGGTGCAGCAGCAGGAGAAATAGCGGCAGAAAAGCAGCAGCGGCAGTAATAACAGAAATAATAACAGCAGCATAGCAGATCTATTCCGCCAAGATCAAACCGATCAACAATGTCATATTCATTACCATCCCGAACACTCAGAGTTGTCATGACAGAAGTGTTTTCAAACAAACAGTGTTGTTTTTATTTGCCAAATGTAAACCCCTTTCTTAACATAAAGCCAGATTTATTTACATAGCCCAATATCCCTAATCACAATCCAAACAACATCCAATCCTGTTTGGTTGAGCACTTGAAAATTCTGCTTCATTTTCCTATAAATCATTAGAAAGGTCTAAAGTTGTATTATAAAGTATTACATTTAATATGAAAAAAATTAATCTGTATTGGTAATTTCTTAATTTTTGTCACTGGGATAAAACAAAAAAACAATTCTCTACACTGAAGAAAAACTATTTTATTTTTGTATTACCCAAATAGGGTATTGTGAGCATTAGTACATGTTTCATTCATACTAAATAGCACTTCACATATTTAAAAACCATCGTTTTGATTTTAAAGGTTCAACATTGCCATGAATTTACTGATTCTGTTCAGGCGATTTGTGTGAGAGTGTCGTGGGTGAAGGATTGATATTGATGTGGCGACTGATGTACTGATCACAGCGTCTTCAAGGAATCTGAATGAAGCTCCTCCTGCTTTTGTTCTCCTGCTCACACACACGCTCACACACACACACACACACACACACACATGCATGCGTTTCTGCATGCTACGCCATGCATCTCTACTGCTGTTTGTTATCTCTGTTCCTCTCGCTGAGCAAAACAAGCCTATCGCTTCCAGGAAGAACATGATGACCTGGAGAATAACACACACGTATTATTATCATTATTATTATAGCTGCTAGAAATGCTTTTAGCGTGACTATTCATGGAAACCAGATCTCGTCATATTTTGTTTCTTTCCCTCTGTTCGTCATTGCTCTCGTTCTGCGTGACCTTTGACCTGTAAATGCTCATTTCATTATGCAGTGTGTTTCTGTAACTGTGTCTGAGCTCAATGCAACATTCATTGTTTTTCACATCTCACTCTTTATTAGTGTAATTGACACCGTTAGTTAACAGATGGGTTGATTAACATGTGCAAAAAAGATTGTTTATTTCTTCTTTAACTGGTTGTTTTATTGGTAACACTTTACAATTAAGTTCATTAGCTAACATGACCTAAGAAAGAACAATACTTCCACAGCATTTATTAATCTTAGTTGATATTCATTTCAACATTTACTAATGCATTATTAAAATCAAAGCTTGTATTTGTTAACGTTATTTAATGCACTGTGAACTAACATGACCAGCTGTATTTTTATTACCTAACATTAACAAATATTAATAAATACAGTAACAAATGTATTGCTCATGGTTAGTTAATACATTAACTAATACACTTTATTGTAAAGTGTTACCGTTTTATTCATATGCATCTCACTTTCGGTCTGCGTTCTCCATATGCAACAGCTGATGTTTTGCTGTGGATAAAAGCATCTGGTAAATGCATAAATGCAGTGTATTATGTAAAAATGTTTCATCCACTGGTCTCTCGTGTCTGTGCGAGATGTTTGAGTAGATGAGGTGTATTTTCTGACCGCTTCTCTCGTGTTCGAAGGACTTATTTAGTAAGATTATGCCTGAAAAGGTTTTGGATGTTACTTTAAAAAAGAATTGTGTAATAAGACTTTTTTTGTTTTATTGTATTTATATGACATTTGTATTTTTGTAATTGAATTTTTGCCATGAAAATAGTATTGTATGCTGACATGGCATTAAATGAAACCCTCTCTGGTGTTCTCAGTGATGGATGCCATGGCCGTGAGCACGTCAGCGGCGGGTCCCGATGAGTTCGACCGCAACGCGCCGCGCATCTGTGGAGTGTGTGGAGACAAAGCCTCAGGTTTCCACTTCAACGCCATGACCTGCGAGGGCTGCAAGGGCTTCTTCAGGTAAACCTCTGTCATTACCACCAGATCAGGGACGAACGGGGATTTACATGTCTGTGGTGAATAATGCTGCTGTTTTTGAATAGATTTTTAACCCTTGTGCGTGCTTCATTTGCGGTGTACACAGTTTACAAAATGTAATTCGGTAAAAAAAAAAAAAATTGACTAAGTTTATTAATGTTTTTACTACACATTTGTGCTGTTTTTAGGGGATTGATTATATTTTTTACATTTTATATAAATAAATATTTTTTAAATAAAATTGTTTTTATAAAACAAAACAAAAAGGGCTTCTTCAGGTAAACGTCTTGTCCGTTACCACCAGATCATGGACAAACTGGGATTTACATTTCTGTGGTGAATAATGCCCGATCTACACATGTGCATTTAAAGGTGCAGTGTGTAATATTTAGGAGGATCTGTTGACAAATGCAATATCATATACATAATTATGTGTTCAGTAGTGTATAAAGACCTTACATAATGAACCGTTATGCTTTTATTAGCTTAGAATCAGGCATTTCTCTCCACACACACCGCGGGTCCGCTTACATCCACATGTTTCTACGGTGGCCCTGAGCGGACAAACGCGTTTCGTCACTATGTTGTTCTTCGTGTAAAGAAGCTGCTAAAGTCAGCGAATAAAACACTGACACAATGATGAACAAAGTAACAATAATATTCACAATAACATAGTTTTACTGAATAATTAAGTAAACCTAATTTCTTAATCTTTGTAAAGAAACCTCATTGCTTAACTGGCTACTCTCTGCTGTCTCAGACGACGACATCACTTCCTGTCGGCCACCGTAACTTCTGTTGCGTGCAATTCACAACCTCACCACTAGATGCTGCTAAAACTTACACACTGCAGCTTTAAGGTGTTTGAAGGTCAAAAAAAGGATAACAGTAGATTCTTAAAGGTGCAGTGTGGGATTTTTAGCGGCATCTAGTGGTGAATCCTGCAAATTGCAAACAGCAAGTCACTCGCGGCCTATCCCTCGGTTTTCAAACTCGAATGAGAAGCTACGGTGGCCGACGTAAGACAAAATATGTCGTCGTCTGAGTCTGAGTCAGCAGCAGAGAGTAGTTGGTCAAGCAATGAGGTTTCTTTAGCGCTGTTTGTTCGCTTTCAGCTACGGTAGAAACATACCTTCAGACCTTCATAGAAGGGGATTCCCGCGCCTATGTAGATATAAATGTCTCATTCTAAGGTAATAAAAACATAACGGTTCATTAAGTAAGGTCTTTATACACCACTGAAAACATAGTTATGGATTTTATATTGCATCTCTGTCAATAGATCCTCAGAAATATTACACAATGCACCTTACATAATATAATAATAGTAATCAGCTGATTGTCTCACGAACGTAACCAGCACATTCTCCCCACAAAGCAAACCCATAATACAGCGAGGGAGAAGACCCACATGAAACTATGCAACTATATATTTTTTCTAACAGGGTAGTAAAAGTTTAGCTGGCTAATATGAGCTGTTACTGTGGCTGAGCTGGTTAAAGCGTAAAGCCTTGTTTAAACTCGACGCGTCCGCATGAGCCCAAAGGTGCAAAAATGACGTGATTGTGACAGCGCGCGCGCCTCCGCATCCCCTAGACACACTTACTACACACAATAGGCTTTTTTTCTCTGATTTTGGAAACTCTAAGCGATCGACTTAAAATGCTTCCAAGATCGACGGGTTGGTGATTCCTGTAACTGTTTTACGGTCAATGACAAGAGTAGCCTACTAATCAGCTGTCTCACGAACTTAACCAGCACATTTATCCCCACATAGCAAAGCCATAACACAGCGAGGGAGAAGAATTAAGTTACATGAAACAATCCAACTACATATTTACACCACTGACAAGGGAAAAGTCACTACTCACGGTGTTTATGACTAGCTTCTTCTAGCTTCCTGCGGCTTCTCTTTCAATGTAGTGACGAAACCCGCTCTGTAGCGCTGTGTGTTCGCGTTCGGCTACTGTAGAAACATGACGTCACAATATGGCGACCTTCATAGAAGGGGATTCCCGCGCCTATGTAGATATAAATGCCTCATTCTAAGGTAATAAAAACATTACGGTTTATTAAGTAAGTTCTTTATACACCACTGAACACATAGTTATGGATGTCATATTGCATTTCTGTTAATAAATACTCAAAATTTTTACACACTGCACCTTTAAACATGAGAATCAGTTTAAATGTTGCAATGAATGATCCACACTACAAAATGGAAATGCAGAATGTTTATGCTTATTGTTGACAAAGCACAATCACATATTCGAAATGGGAATGACCTTAAACGAGAAAAGTTAAGGGTTATTTTGCATAGATGTTACATTTCAATCAAACGCCAATGCAATCCTTCTTAGCAATTAGTATGAGCATCAAAGATCAGTTTTAGAAACTTGTTTCTTTCCTAAATCAGTGTTTTTGGACTAATCTGTTCATTTAATGGTTCAATTGCTCAGTCATAATGACAGTCATGTGTCGCCACCTACTGGCTTAATGATGCGAGTTGCACAAACACAGACAAGCGGAGTGATACAAATAGTGAATCCCAGTGCTGATACTAGTGAAATATTCAAACACAGTCGAGGTATACAAATAAACAAATCTCATCCGTTCCCATCAGATCATGGACAAACTGTGGTGAACAATGCGCTAATCGTGTTTAGCTTATTTAATGGATTTAATTAGTGCTGGGCAACGATTAATCGCATCCAAAATAAAAGTTTGTGTTTACATAATATATGTGTGTGTACTGTGTATAATTATTTTGTATAATAGTGTAACAATATATTGCAATACAAAAATGCAACAATGTGTCGTGGATAGTTCACCCAAAATAAAAAATTCCTTTGTGAGAAGTTTTAGTGTCAGTCCTACATTAAACTCTTATATATAATGTTGAATCTAATGTATAATAATGCAGTGGGGGAATATCTGTGTCCTGATATCTGATGTTACCAGTAAAAAGTGTCCTACATTATTTAAAATATATCTAGTCAGAGTAAAGCATATTCGTCTACAATAATCCTGTGTTTTCAGCTTCAGAATCATGAATATTGTTATTCTGTTATCCTGTGCTTTGGGTTTCAGCACCAAGACCAAAAGCCTGTTCATTTACACACACAATGCAATATCAAATTTAGCATTTTAATCAACAGTGCATTTTTTGTTAATCTTTTATCATATGTCTTGGAGTATCGCAATAATATCGTATCGTGAATCGTGACAGTACACACACACACACACATATATTACGTAAACACAAACTTTTATTTTGGATGTGATTAATCGTTGCCCAGCACTAATATTAACATGTTCCTTGAGGTTCACTTACTATTATTTTTAACCCTGTGTCTTAAAATGATCCGTTTTTAAGGCGTGGCTCCTTTAAGGCTTGTCAGTAATTATGATTGGCTGACGGCATTGCATAGAAAACCACATCAACGGCCACTCACCATCGCATGCGAGTAAGTGTTATTAAAACATGATCCATATAAAACTGTCATTTACAGATGAAGAATTATGAAATATTTACCGGTTTGTGATGCAGGTCAAATACAGTCTCTCAACAGAAGCTTCTCTGGTAACTCTTTATTACACTGTTCACGTGTTTAATTATACTGCGGTTCAAAAAAACTTATTTTTTAAGGGAGGAAATGCTTTTATTCATCAAGGACACACTAAATGGACCAAAAGTGACTGTAACATTTATAATGTTATAAAAGATTTCCTTGTCAATTAAATTCTGTTCTATTCAGCCAAAGATACCAGGTTTCAATAATTAATAATTTAATGAATTATTCCAAACGTTTGAACAGGACAGTACTGTATGATATTCCAGGTTGCATTTATTAAAGCTGAAATCTTCATAAAAACATAAAGGCATGATTGCCTCCTGCGTTCTGTGAGGACAGTGAAGCGACTGGTGTTGTTGTGAACCGGTGTCGTATATCCGGCAAGTCCTCTCAAAGGTCAGTGGTTCTGGAGGACCTCATCACACCTTTGCTTTAATGGCCATGCTGAAAAACATCTGCTTATGTAACCTAATGGACCGACTGTTTAAAGCCGTGGTTGATTATGATTTCACTTTTCTAACTTTAGTGAGTGTGTAATGTTGCTGTTTGAGCATAAACAACATCTGCAAAGTTACGACGCTCAAAGGTCAAAGCAAAGGGAGAGATTTGCTTTTAAAGAAATCGCTTTTTAAGGACTACAACAAACGGCTGGAAGGAACTACACAAGCAGGGCCGGCTCTAGCCCTTCGCCTATAGCAATCGCCGGCCCTGTACACAAGCTTCCTCCCGGGTTAGTGACATCACAAACACTAAAATCTACATAAGCCCCGCCCCCTGAACACGCAGTGCATGTTGAGAAGAGGAAGAGTTGTTGTAGTCGAGCACATTTATTTTCACACTCAATACAGTTCGTAACACAAATGCAATCGCATGTCAGTCTGTGTGCGTCTCACAACAGTTCCACACAGCGATTTATAGATTATCATGACAGAATATGCTAATTGAAGATAGTTAACTCCACATCAGCAACATAAATACATCAACTAACCGCTCAGAGATGTCCTGTTGCTTCTACATGTTGTCACTTCTTCTCGAGTCTCTCCATCTTTGTCCGACTCCAGTTTAAACATAAAAGGCAGAACAGTTTCTGACATTTCAGTGCGTGTCTGTGTGAGGTAATCGGAGCTGCTAACACACACACACACACACACTAGCTCTTGTAGCTCCGCCCTCTGCGCCGGGAGCAGCAGCTGATTTGCATTTAAAGGGACTTAAGCTTAAGCTTATTTCACCTTTGGTGTGAAAGGGTCTTTACATTTACCCAAAAACACATTTTTTGTTATAAAATGCCCAGACCAGGTCAGAAAAAGTAACGCAAAAGTAATGTTATGCATTACTTTTCTTAAAAAGTAACTAAGTAACATACTTTTTAAGGGAGTAACGCAATGTTGTAATGCATTACTTTTCAAAGTAACTTTGAACACTGATCGTCATTCGTCACATCTGCTGTCGACAGATAAACTGCTTGTCGCTGGAATCTTATCACATCACATATGGTGAAGACACGGTGAAAAATGGAATCCAGAATAATTCAAATGGAATTTTGAAAAAAATAAAATGGAATTTGGGGGAAAAATAAAACAGATAGACAAAGGGTCGTACATATGTTGATGAGCTCATGTTCATTCATCATTTATACTAAAAGTGAGGAAAAATCCTGTTTTTCGTCATGCATCCACGTAAATATCCACTCTGTGTTCTAGATCAGTGTGGGAAGCACATGTTGAGGATGAAGGATCTTC
This sequence comes from Rhinichthys osculus, assembly GCA_029959095.1. Taxonomy (NCBI): domain Eukaryota; kingdom Metazoa; phylum Chordata; class Actinopteri; order Cypriniformes; family Leuciscidae; genus Rhinichthys; species Rhinichthys osculus. Next base: position 2,149,331 of record JARWKJ010000021.1, on the reverse strand, counting down.
AGGTGTCTGTCAGATGGCACGTTCTCTCTTTGAAGCACGTTTGTTTCTGTGATTTACTGATTTAGATGTTTTTGGAGTGACCTATGCATTGAATACTGGAGCAGATCCTCATTTTCCTCAGTTTTGGTCATGGGTTTGATTCCCGGTGAACGCATGAACCTTGTGTGCTTTGTAAAGCATCTGTCAAATGCATAAATGTAAAGCTATTTATTAGGGATGCTCCGATCGATCGGAATCTGCCGATAATCATATTCAAGGGCTCGATCGGAAGTCACTTAATTTGGCCGATCTCACGAACCGATAGCAATTTAATGATGTAAAACCGCCCAATGTGCATGTAAACAGTACATTTACATTTATTCATTTAGCAGACGCTTTTATCCAAAGCGACTTACAAATGAAAACAATAGAAGCAGCTAAACTAACAATAGGACAACAATATGCAAGTGCTTAATCTAACGCAGTACGTGTACGTTATTTAATTTTTTTAATAAAGATAATAGATATAGAATTGAAGATAGTGTTCGTATTAATGCATTAAGTGTTGCCGAAAAAGATGCGTCTTCAGCCGTTTCTTGAAAATGGCCACGGACTGAGCCGCTCTGGTTGAGTTGGGCAGGTCATTCCTCCAGCAGGGAACAGTCCAGGCAGGCCCGGCTGCAGGATGAAATGACTGAGGGGGCATGTGAAATTGTTAAGGGGGCTTAACTTTATACCATCAATGAACAATCAATACACACCTCGCTTTGGAACAACAGATTTTTAAATGCAGCGCTCCATAAAACACTCCATATGCAACTGCACAGGTAACCGCATGTCATCAACTATCTGATATTCCGATTGTCAAAAATGTGTAAGTGAGTGTGTTTGGTTGTTTAAAACCTTTATAAATAATCTTGATCTTGATATAACGTGAGATGGGCGCCAGCCCGTAACCATGTTTATTTGCGCCGCAGTTCAGAGAGTCCTGTCAGACGTCAGTCATCAGTTTCTCCCGAAATATATGTAAGAAAGTGGCCGGTGAACTCTGAGAAGAATAGAGTAAACTTTATAGTCACTTCCACTATGTTTGTCTGATATAAATAACACACGTTGGCTAATTATATTTGAATAGATTGTTATTACTGCTTCCACAGACATCCAGACGTGTATTTTACAAACTAAAATAAAATACACAGACATGTGTATTTTACAAACTCCAAATGTATTGTTTTACTAGTGTTTATGTGTATTTCAATGTCTGAAACCTAAAATAAACATTATGAGGTTGAAAACACTGCATAGTTTTGATATATGACAGCGCTGAGCTCGTCCGTCTCTGGCTCAGTGTCAACCAACGCGCGAATCTGGTAGTGATGTCACGTCACTGAACATTATACATCCCATACGGGACCGTCCCGCTCAAAAGATAAACATTTCATTTGTAACCATGAATACAAAAATTAAACTGAGGGGGCACAAATCAGATCTGAGGGGGCAATGCCCCCTTTTGCCCCCTCGTGGCGCCGGGCCTGAGTCCAGGTGAAGGTGAGGGTTCTTCATCCAGCCAGAAATGTCTGTAAATCAGGTTGAGATACGAATTGCTACCGTCTGATCATCTGGCTGAAATGAGAGGTAGAGTTGTGTGTCAGCAGCGTAGCAGCGATCTAGCACTCCAGTAGCTAGATGATAGCAGTGATGGGATAAACCATGTTTCTGAGTGACAGACACTAGTGATGACATGTAGATGGAGAAGAGAAGCGGTCCCAGCACTGAGCCCTGAGGCACTCCAGTAGCTAGATGATAACAGTGATGGGATAAACCATGTTTCTGAATGACAGATCCTAGTGATGACATGTAGATGGAGAAGAGAAGCGGTCCCAGCACTGAGCCCTGAGGCACTCCAGTAGCTAGATGATAGCAGTGATGGGATAAACCATGTTTCTGAGTGACAGACACTAGTGATGACATGTAGATGGACAAGAGAGGCGGTCCCAGCACTGAGCCCTGAGGCACTCCAGTAGCTAGATGATAACAGTGATGGGATAAACCATGTTTCTGAGTGATAGATCCTAGTGAGGACATGTAGATGGAGAAGAGAAGCGGTCCCAGCACTGAGCCCTGAGGCACTCCAGTAGCTAGATGATAACAGTGATGGGATAAACCATGTTTCTGAGTGATAGATCCTAGTGAGGACATGTAGATGGAGAAGAGAAGCGGTCCCAGCTCTCATCCCTCCACGACCCCCTGAAGGACCTACCTGAGAGTTAAAACCTGAACCACTGGAGTACAGTTCCCGAGATGCCCTTCGTCTTTAAAATTGACAGGAGGATCTGGTGGTTGAATGTGTCAATATCCAGCAGGATGAGGAGAGAACTGAGGATTTGTAAGCTGCTCTTGAGTCTCAGAGCTTCAGTAACCGAGAGCAGGACCGTCTCAGTTGAGTGTCTGCTTTTGAAACCAGACTGGTTGTTGTCCAGGAGGTTGTTCTGTGTAAGAAAGGAAGAGATCTGGTTGGAAACAACTCGTTTAAGTGTTTTCGCGACGAATGGAAGAAGGGATACCGGTCTGTAATTTTCAGTGTATGGTCAGTGGAGCAGTAGCGCGTGTAAATAAGGTCTAATTGGTTACCTAATTTGTAAGCAGAGTGTGGAAATCAGCGGCCTGAGGCTTTTCTAGGTGGATGTTGAAGTCTCCAAGAACTACGAGAGGAGTACCATATTTAGGGAAGAAACTCCAAGAAACTGCCAAGTTGACCTGGTGGACGAGAAACAAATACAAAATGGATTTTATTAGGCCTAGTGAGGGTAATTGAATGTCATTCAAATGCGCTGTTGTCACACAGAGGTGGTAAAGGATAAAATTTCCAATCTGATGATGTATACATACAAACAGTATACTGATGATGCCACATTCTGCTTTTTAACTTCGTGAAACATAGGTAAACCATAGTAAATCACACATCTTTATTTAGAGCAGGTTGTCTCGATTTAAAAAAAACCCACACACAACAAAACATGATGTGTAGATCTGGAGAAAATCCTCACGGAGTGACATTGACGTGATGCTTCGCTAAAGCAATGGGACTTCCAGGATAGTTTTTTTTTTTTTTTTTTTTTTTTTTACGTGACTTGAAAGTTCAACCAATGGAAACTGTGGATCTCTCATTGATCTCTCATCTCAAAAAATAAAAAATAAAATAAAAATCTATGGTTTGGTGGATAAAGGGACGATGTGTAGAGACCAAGCGGCAACCTTATGGTCTCTCTTGAATCCAACACTGAAGTGACTTAAACTGCAGTTCATCGACTGGCCACTAGAGACCGGCTGCAAAAGAAACTCAATCCCATAGACTCGCATCTTAAAATGCACAACTTTACAGCAGAAATAAACATGTTTACAGCCTGGTGCAAAAAGTGGTTTTGGTCTATATAGCTAATTTTACCCTTCATGACAACTGTGACGGGGGTGAATGTTTTTATAACTCATCCGTTTACATTATATTAAGCCTTAAAGTTGTGCATAATTAAGGGCGTGGCCACTTGAGTGACAGGTGGATTGCCGCTGATGTCACTGCTAGCCGTTTGTCTGCTGTGTGTTAGCGTCACGTCACCTCAGCTAATCCGCCTCGCTGCACATGTTCGTTTATCCGGGAGTGACGCTAACAAGATGGCGACGGCCGGCTCCGCCCACTTTGGGCTTCAAAAAGTGCTCTTCAGAAACACTAGGGTGACGTCACGCCCATATTATTTTACAGTCTATGGTAGAGACCAATCAGACACTGTTTTACAGCTAGAACACGCTTGGATTGGACAGATCGCTCAGATTGACAGGTCTGGATTTACCAGCGCTGGAAGATCATCACTCATCAGCCAGGATCTTGTTACTTGTTCTATGTAATTATAAATATTTTATGATTTGTGGTGTTTACACATGAAAGAAATTACTTTGAGATATCAGGATTAAATTTGGCCCGGAAGCGGTTCACATGTTAGTGAACACGCCCAAACTGGATTTTATGACTTGTCATGTATACTTTTATAATAGTAATCAATGTCAAGCATGAGGAACAAAAATAATTACATACATTTTTCTGGGGTTTTCCCAGCAGCGATGTAACAAAAGAACCTCCAAACATGAATAAAATCTATTTTCTTTAGAAAAAAAACAAGATATCAACAAGTACAAGTCATTTGATAGAAAACCTTTCAAAGTTTAGAGTTATAATTACACCACTTGAAATCATGTGAACTCATTAAAAATGCCTTCAGGGTGTGAGGGGTTAACAGAGCTTATTCAAGGCTCGACTGTAAAAATCCTGACTGGAGCATCTTGAGTGTTTATTAGAAAAAAAAATAGTTTTGACCTGTGGCGTATTAACGGCCAGCATTTATAATAATCTGACAGTTTTCTGTCACTGTCACCGTCAAAACATGTCTGGCTCTTTTGCTCTGATCACATGGTGTGTTTACAGATGATAGAGATGTGTGTGTGTGTGTGTGTGTTGTGTCATTGCTTTTATTTAGTAAAGGGGTGTGTGCACTGTATATGTATATAAATATAAACTTAATTTTAATATATTTAATATTTAATATATAATATATATACACACGCGCACACACACACACTTATTATATACGTCTCTTAAATATTGTATTAAAATCATATATATTCATATTTAACATTTGTATGAATATAAACAACAATTTATATATATTTTATATTTATGAATTAGAAAAATACCTAATGTTGTTATATGCTTATTACATATAATTTTTTTTTATATATATAAATTAAAAATATGCATAAAGTCCTTGTTATTGTGACCAACTCATTAGAATGGGTCTCAGTTTCACCATGTCTCTTGCATGTTGCATATGTTGTAATATGTTGTGTTTTTATCTACCAGATTGACCTGTACAGTTGTCAGTGATTTCTAACGTGTGTGTGTGTGTGTGTGTGTGTGTGTGTGTGTGTGTGTCTCTCAGGCGCAGTATGAAGCGCAAGGCCAGCTTTACCTGCCCGTTCAGCGGAAACTGCTCCATCACCAAAGACAACCGGCGTCACTGCCAGGCCTGTCGTCTGAAGCGCTGCGTCGACATCGGCATGATGAAGGAGTGTGAGTGTCACCAGAGGTCAGAGGTCACGGCCTGGGTCGCCAGAGCCCATAAACACAGGGCAAACAATCATCATGTGAAAGAACGACCACAATGCCTTCAGACCGACTCACACACACACGAGAGATCAGACTCATGCACAAACACTGACATCTAAAGTCAGATTAAACACACTAAATTTGATTAAAATTAAAAAAATATTTAAAAAGTATAAACTTTTGCTTTAAATAAATGAAAAGAAACATTAAAATACATAAGAAATATTCAAAAAATATATTTTTTAAATAATTAATACTTCTAACAGTGAGTGCTAAAGGCTCAGTGGAAAAGTTTAGAGAAGCAATGTAAAAATAAACATAAGATTAACATTATTTAAATATTTTTATAATTTGAATCAAATTTAAAGTACATTTAATTTAACCTGTTAAGTGTCACCCCCCTAAACACGCCTTAGGAGTATGAAAATATTATTGTTGCAAATTGATAAATTACGGCTCCTCTGCAAGTTAAATTTTAAAAAATTAATTTAAATATGGAAACTAGAGATTGTAAGCTTTCAAATGATATATAGTTTGTCAATATTAGTTTAGGTTTAGTATTGGATATTACTGTTTTAAAAATGTGGGCCCGGTGACACTTAAGATGTTAAATGACGCTTTCTGTGAGAAAAGATCCGGCAGGAACGAGCGGAGTGATACGAACTGTGAAACGGTTTCTGTATGATATTAGTAGAATGTTGCATGGCTGGAAAAGGCTCTCAGCCAATCAGATTCGAGAACCAGAATTTACTGTATAATTATATATATAGTCTGCAAAGAGTGTGAGGAATGTGCTTAAATTACTATTATTTTTTTATTTTTTTTGATCAAATCTAGTAATTTAAAGGTAAATAAAAAAAAAATAAATAAAAAATCTCGGAAAAAGTTTAATTAAAATAGAAAAACTTTCTGGACAAAAAAAAGGTATTATAATTTTAGGTGTTTCGGCTCATTTTGACCCGCGAGGGAAAGATTTGTTACAAAGTGTGACGCCGTCATTTTCATATGAGAGATGTTTTGTGTGTTGTGCAGGGTGATTATGACTACATTTAATTATACATTTAATGATTATTTTAACAGCAAGTGTTCTGAGTGTTAGAAAGCGGCATCAATTAAAACATCTGCTTTGTTTCAGCGTAAACTGGTTGATTCCCGTCTTTGGAAGCGCACACACTCTCTCACACACACACACAAACACAGTTCATTTGAGGAAACATAGTTGCTGTTTCCAAACTCTGCTGAGAGAGAGAGAGAGAGAGAGAGCCAACAATGATGCTTTTTCTCCATGAAGTTGCACAATGGGCGACCCAGATTTCCCTCAGTTGTGGGAGAGGCCGGCCGCTACTTTAAGCGAAAACGGATACATTCAGGGCGTAAAAGAGTCTCTTTGTGTGTCGTATATACGCTCAGATGAGGACAGAAGGTCAGAGGTCAAAGGTCAGCGGTTTTATAGCCAGTGAGATGTTGATCTCACACTATAGGATACTGTGATGATGTCACACTATAGGATACTGTGATGATGTCACACTATAGGATACTGTGACGTCATCATGACAATCCGGAACATTCCAGTCTGGCTCTGATTGACAGGTCAGGATTCGTTACATGGATCTTTGAATCTCTCGATTGGGTAATTGATCCGACTAATCGTGTGTTTTCCTGTCGGGAACAGTTTAACAGTTTAACGCTGGACGGTGAATGAATATAAAACCCTTTCATTCTACTAATTCTAATTCTTATAGTGCATATATGAAATAATGGAAGAAAAAATTCTATTTATTTATTTATATATATATATATATCAATTGAAGTTTTATTATTATATTTCCTGTTTTATTTTATAAATAAAAAGATAAGGATTTAAATATAGCATAATAAATCATATAATTGATAATATAGTAATAGAAATTCAATTATTTAATTTTATATACAAGTAAAAAATTAGTGATATAAAAGTTCCTGGTCTTATTGTTAAACAGTTTATTGGTGAAATAAACTGAGGAAAAAATTATATATATCATTGTCATAAATAATTTTTTATTTTTAAATAGGAGGAAAGTGGTTTATTTAAAATATACATAATATTTAAATGTAATATATTCATTTAGATTGTGTGTGTGGGTGTATATATATATATATATATATATATGATTGTGTGTGTGCGTGTATATGTATGTGTGTGTGTGTGTATATATGATTATGTATGTGTGTTTCAATTATATTATATTTCACTTTTCTGACTTTTTACAAAGGTAATTGAAAGGTTGATATAAACGTGTGTGTTCTTAATGAAGTAAACTGTGAAACCACAGTAATCTCTCATCAGTTTGTACAAACTCCATTTTCCTGCCGACTAAATTTTCTCAGTTTAGTGTAAATGTGTGTTTGGGAACGGTTGAATCTCGCTCAGATCCCCGACGGAGGCGTGCGACAGACACACACACACACAGACACACACACACACACACACACACACACACACAGATGGCACTCGGTCTAGACGGGCACAAGCCTGGCATCGGCCCACTCGAGGGAAACACTGGCCCTCGACAGACGTGCTGATCTGTGTGTGTGTGTGTGTGTGTGTGTGTCCGTCACCAGGGTGTGTTTAGTGTTTACTGTGGAAAACTGTCACCAGAGTCTCTGAGATAAAGAGTCTGGCGGACGTCCTCATCTTGTTTGAGCCAAGAGAATATCAGCGTGAGAGTGTGTGTAAATGTCTTACACTCGGATAAATACAGGAGCCGTTGTTCCCTTTCACACACTCTTGTTTTCAGGCTCGACTAGAACAGGTTTTCCTGCTTGAATGTTGATTATTCTCCTCATATTCTCCATTGTTGCGGCTCCTCTCTTCCCAGTCTGTCAGTAACGCTCTGTTTACTTCCTGTCTCTATGAAGCCCCTCCTTCTGAAAAGCACACTGTGCTCTGATTGGTCGGCTGGAGCAGTGTGTTGTGATTGGTCGAGCGCTTTGAGTGTGTTTGGGAAATGTCCCGCCCCTTTCCATAACCGCCAGTTTAACACACTACTAACTAACTCAACAAGGCCCCGCCCCTTTATTATGCATTTTATTTTAATAAACTATTAGTTTTATTAATATTTTAAATTCGTTTTTTTTTTTTTTTTAGGTCTGAGCAACATTTAATCACATCCAAAATAAAAGTCTGTGTTTACATAATATATGTGTGTGTACTGTGTATATATTATTTTGTATATATAAGCTTTCTAACACTCAGAAATAATCATTAAATGTATAATTAAATGTAGTCATAATCACTCTGCACAACATACAAAACATCTCTCATATGAAAATGACGGCGTCACACTTTGTAACAAATTTTTCCCTCGCGGGTCAAAATGAGCCGAAACACCTAAAATTATAATACATTTTTTTTTGTCCAGAAAGTTTTTCTATTTTTTAATTAAACTTTTTCCGAGAATTTTTATTTTATTTACCTTTAAACGACCTTGTAACCAATCAGATCAACGTGTGATCGTCAACCAGTGGATCTCTGAGCTGAGGGAGTGAGTGAGTGGAGGCGGGGCTCATTTGCATATTCATAGACCCGCGCATACTAAATGAGGCGAGGGTGTCGAGTTACATTCAAGCTATTTAAAGCCATGAAGAAGGAAAACACGTTTAAATACACCATTTTGCTGATC
>JARWKJ010000021.1:2060535-2135535 GCA_029959095.1 Rhinichthys osculus | reverse complement strand
TTGATTATAAAGTATATTTGAGACTATACACTACATAGATCTGACTATGTGAGACTATAGTTTGAATGAATCTGTTTTCTTTGCGCGACACATTGCCATTACAGCACAGAACGGCTCTTGTGCTGAACATTGTATAAGCATTAGTTTTATGTGTCACTGAACGCAAGAGAGACTCTCGGGAGCGTAAACGACACATGCTTTTGGTTTTCCTGGGAAAAATGTCCAAAATCCTTCACATAAACATCATAAACATGAGAAGGTCTCGTTTTTTAAGTTTCGTGTCAAGAAACTAAATGTTATTTTTCGTTTACTTAAAATGTTTAAACTTTTATTTATATTTCATTTAACTTAATTTCACAGACGTTTTTAATAGTTAGTTAACGATAATAACCCTGCTTGAAGAAGAGTGTGTGTGTGTGTGTGTCAGGGACCTGACGGCAGAAGATCAGATCGCTCTGCTCAAGTCCAGTGCCATCGAGATCATCATGTTGAGGTCGAACCAGTCGTTCAGTCTCGAGGACATGAGCTGGAGCTGCGGAGGACCAGACTTCAAATACTGCGTCAATGACGTCACCAAGGGTAACACACTCACAGACACTTACACACTCACAGACACACACACACATGCACTTACGCGCTCACATAGACTCACACACACATTTATGCGCTCACACACAAACACTTACACATTCATATACACACACACACACACACACAGTCACAGACTCTCACACACACACTTACATGCTCACACACACTCGCAGTTACACGCTCAATCACACTTGCGCACTCACACACACACTTACGCGCTCACAGACTCACACACAAACATGCACACTCGCACTTACACACTCGCACTTACACACTCAATCACACTCAGACTCATACACACTTATGCACTCACTCACGCACTTATACACACACTTACGCACTCACACACACACGCTCAAACACACGCACTTACACACTCAATCACACACACAGACTCATACACACTTATGCACTCACAGACTCACTCACGCATTCATACACTTGCGCACGTACACACACACACTTACACGCTCAAACACACACACTCGCACTTACACACCCAATCACACTCAGACTCATACACACATATGCACTCACAGACTCACTCACGCACTCACACACGCACTTATACACACACTTACGCACTCACACACACACACACGCTCAAACACACGCACTCGCAATTACACACTCAATCACACACACAGACCCATACACACTTATGCACTCACAGACTCACTCACGCATTCATACACTTGCGCACTCACACACACACACACACGCTTAAACACAGACACTCAATCACACACACAGACTCATACACTTATGCACTCACTCAGACTCACTCACGCACTCATACACACACTTACACACTCAATCACACACACACTTACGCACTCACACACACTTACGCACTCGCACTTACACACTCAATCACACACACACTTACGCACTCGCACTTACGCACTCACACACACTTACGCACTCGCACTTACACACTCAATCACACACACACTTACGCACTCGCACTTACGCACTCACACACACTTACGCACTCGCACTTACACACTCAATCACACACACACTTACGCACTCACACACACTTACACACTCGCACTTACACACTCAATCACACACACACACACGCTCAAACACACGCACTCGCAATTACACACTCAATCACACACACAGACCCATACACACTTATGCACTCACAGACTCACTCACGCATTCATACACTTGCGCACTCACACACACACACACTTACACGCTCAAACACACACACTCAATCACACACACAGACTCATACACTTATGCACTCACTCAGACTCACTCACGCACTCATACAAACACTTACACACTCACACACACACTTACGCACTCACACACACTTACGCACTCGCACTTACACACTCAATCACACACACACACTTACGCACTCACACACACTTACACACTCGCACTTACACACTCAATCACACACACACTTACGCACTCACACACACACACGCTCAAACACACGCACTCGCAATTACACACTCAATCACACACACAGACCCATACACACTTATGCACTCACAGACTCACTCACGCATTCATACACTTGCGCACTCACACACACACACACACTTACACGCTCAAACACACACACACTCAATCACACACACAGACTCATACACTTATGCACTCACTCACGCACTCATACACACACTTACACACTCAATCACACACACACACACTTACGCACTCACACACACACTTACGCACTCACACACACACTTACGCACTCACACTTACACACTCAATCACACACACACTTACGCACTCACACACACTTACACACTCGCACTTACACACTCAATCACACACACACACTTACGCACTCGCACTTACACACTCAATCACACACACACTTACGCACTCACACACACTTACGCACTCGCACTTACACGCTCAATCACACACACACACTTACGCACTCACACACACTTACGCACTCACACTTACACACTCAATCACACACACACTTACGCGCTCACACAGACTCACGCGCTCACACACAAACATGCATTTACACACTCAATCACACACAGACTCATACACACTTATGCACTCACACAGACTCACTCACGCACTCATACACACTTACACGCTCACGCATATGTTAACGCTCTCACCTGTGTGTGTGTGTGCAGCGGGTCACTCATACACACTTACGCACTCGCACTTACACACTCAATCACACACACACTTACGCACTCGCACTTACACACTCAATCACACACACACTTACGCACTCACACACACTTACACACTCGCACTTACACACTCAATCACACACACACACTTACGCACTCACACACACACACGCTCAAACACACGCACTCGCAATTACACACTCAATCACACACACAGACCCATACACACTTATGCACTCACAGACTCACTCACGCATTCATACACTTGCGCACTCACACACACTTACACGCTCAAACACACACACTCAATCACACACACAGACTCATACACTTATGCACTCACTCACGCACTCATACACACAATTACACACTCGCACTTACACACTCAATCACACACACACACACACTTACGCACTCACACACACACTTACGCACTCACACACACACTTGCGCACTCGCACTTACACACTCAATCACACACACACACTTACGCACTCACACACACACTTACGCACTCGCACTTACACACTCAATCACACACACACTTACGCACTCACACACACTTACACACTCGCACTTACACACTCAATCACACACACACTTACGCACTCGCACTTACACACTCAATCACACACACACTTACGCACTCACACACACTTACGCACTCGCACTTACACACTCAATCACACACACACACTTACGCACTCACACACACTTACGCACTCGCACTTACACACTCAATCACACACACACTTACGCGCTCACACAGACTCACGCGCTCACACACAAACATGCACTTACACACTCAATCACACACAGACTCATACACACTTATGCACTCACACAGACTCACTCACGCACTCATACACACTTACACGCTCACGCATATGTTAACGCTCTCACCTGTGTGTGTGTGTGCAGCGGGTCACACAGTGGAGCTGCTGGAGCCGCTGGTCAAGTTTCAAGTGGGTCTGAAGAAGCTGAGCATGCATGAGGAGGAGCATGTGCTCCTGATGGCCATATGCCTGCTGTCACCAGGTGCGCAGCCTTGTTATTTATGTGGAATAAACTGATATGTATTGTACCTACACTTCACTACCTTTAATCTGAAAAATACCTGTTCGAAATATAGCGGGCCGTTGGCATGGCAACGTCATTATACGATAACTGTCACTATATCGCCATGGAATATTGCTGACGAAAAGAAAAAAAACTCGACCAAAATCACTCTGTTTTTGTCCAGCCGCTACAAGCTTTCATGATTACCGTTGCCAGATTTCAAGAATTTAAATCCCCCATTCAGAGCTTTTCTATTAAAAGGGCATGTTTTCTACCCGGCGTTTTACTTAAAGTCCCCCTGTGGTGTAAATCCAGCTTTTAATGTTGTTTATGTGTCTATGTGGTGTTTTTAATACGCTGTAAGACACACCATGTGTAAGTTCATAAGTCGACAGCATTGCTGAGTATTTTCTGCTTAAAACTGCAGTGAACCAAAGACAGTCTCAAAAACACGGTTTGAAATCGCTGGTGTTTCTGACGTCACAAACGACCTTGTAACCAATCAGATCAACGTGTGATCGTCAACCAGTGGATCTCTGAGCTGAGGGAGTGAGTGGAGGCGGGGCTCATTTGCATATTCATAGCACCGCGCATACTAAATGAGGCAAGGGTGTCGAGTTACACTCAAGATATTTTGAGCCAATTTGGAATTATTATTGGATTTCAAGGAATTTCACTGTTTTAGTTTTTGAGAGACGTTTCTTGTTTTACCAGTGTATGATAATAAATAAATCAGGAAACTAGAAAAATAAACCCCACATACGAGTCGACAATCTCTAGATTTGTGCTTATAGGTGAAAGTGCAATAATTCTAATGAATTTCATAAATTTCTCCCTTTTCTTTGAACTTTGAGCGTCGTTGCTTTGCAGATGTTTCTCCAACACACTAACTACAGTTAGAAAAGTGAAAGCATAATCAACCACCGCTGTAATTACTCTCGTTCTCCCGCAGATCGCCCGGGCGTTCAGGACCACGTGCGCATCGAAGCGCTCCAGGACCGCTTGTGTGACGTTCTCCAGGCGTACATCCGCATCCATCACTCGGGCGGGAGACTCGTCTACGCTAAGATGATCCAGAAGCTGGCGGACCTGCGCAGCCTGAACGAGGAGCACTCGAAGCAGTACCGCTCGCTGTCCTTCCAGCCCGAGCACAGCATGCAGCTCACGCCCCTGGTGCTCGAGGTGTTCGGCAGCGAGGTGTCCTAGCATCCGAGGGCCCCCCGGAGCACTCCCGGACCCACGCCGGATCCCAGACCCGGGAGCTCGGCGCTTCGGCTAGGAGAGCGCCACGGTTCACACTGCGGGGGGCTGTAGAGAGAGAGAGAGAGAGAGAGTGTGTGTGTGTGTGTGTGTGAGGGTGGTGCACAGGTCTGGATAATAGAGAGAGAGAGAGAGAGATACGCACTGCAAAAAATGCTTTTCTTACTTAGTATTTTAGTTTTTTAAGCATCAACTCAAGATATTATGTCCTTTTGTCCTCCATGGGAATTAATTAAATTTGAGTGGTTTAATTCCCCTGGAAAACAGGACATAATATCTTATGTCATTTTACTCATCTAGTAAATGCATCTTGATTTAAGAAATGTTTGATATTTGGACTGGAAACAAGACAAAAATACTGAGTAAGAAAAGCATTTTTTGCAGCATGTGTGTGTGTGTGTGTGAGGGTGGTGCACAGGTCTGGATAATGTTGCGGAATTCCCGCATTATGCTACTGGGAATTTCTGAACGGAATGTATTAATAATGTATGAGTAGAACCATGCATATACACTAATATTTATATTAGAGAGAAAGAGAGAGAGAGAGAGGAAAGGTATGGCCAGGTGATCCTCTGTTGTAATAGGATTAGCAGGCTCTTCTAGTTCATTTGATAAATGAGTGTGTTTGTGTGACGAAATTAGATTTAAATTCACAGTGGCTCTGTTTCAAAACCTAGCCAACGCCCTACGTAGACTGCGTTTCAAGACATAGGTCACGAAGGCAATCCCATAATGCAATGGTGGGAAAAACCATCCTATACTGCGATTTTTATTTTTTTGGAACGTTTCAATTAGCGCCATTGTTGCATTTCTATGGAAGAGGATTAGGGCCAAGCAAAAAACAAACAAAAAAAACCTTCGAAATTAAAGTCTCATTATATTTCGAGAGAAAAAAGTCGAAATATAATGCTGAGAATAAAGTCGTTGTTTAGAGAGAGAAAAATGTACATTTCTAGGAAAACTATGTTTAGAATAAAGTCATTAAATTCGAAAATAAAGAAGTTGTGTTTCGAGAAAAAATCTCGGAATAAAACGTTGAGAATAAACTCATTAAATTTGGAGAATAAAGTCATTGCTGTTCTGGCGTCTCCTTGAGGTGTGCTATAATCAATTTTTGATTATAAGTATATATAATTCCTTCACTCACATTGGTTAGCAACACACCAACGTCCAATTCTATTTAAATCCATTGAAAACTAGGTCAAACGCTATTCATACGAGTTACTGCCTAGGTAGTGCGTCACTTAAACCATTTTTGAGTTCACTAGGTTTTGGGACAGTTGCCATTTTGACTCACTGTGTGTAAGTGCAGATTTATGAGCCAAAATATCACAAAAATACAGGCCTGGCTGATATATAGATCTGCAAAAACACACACACGCTTTAAAATGAGAGTAGAGGGCCTGACCTGTTGGTCTGATGTCTGTATAGATGACCACAAGAGAACTAAAGCGCAGGAACCGGTCCCCGAGATCAGCCCGAATGCTGCTCGATGTTATTTATCATTCATAACAAGGCCATCCGGCTGCTTCAACCTCATATTATCTGTTTAGTCCAAGACGAGGCCTTGCTTTACCCTTAAAACGGATCTTATATGGGTTCAGCACCTCTTTAAGCGTCTATTGTCAAATCTATTGTGATTTTAATACTCAGAATATCATGTTTTTAGAAAGCGGATACGCTGTTCGATCAACATTTGTCATCAAATGTTGGGTTTCATTCACGACACCCAAGCAGAACTGGCCGTCAACCCATTTTTATGTAAATCGCCCCATAAAGTAACCCGTTTTACTTCAAATTCAGACAATTTATGTACAATGATCCACAATTTACATCCTCAAATGGTTCGTAAAATGGTTTTGCACAAATGCACCAATTTACACCCAAATTCCCCCAGTAGTTTTAACTCCAAACGCACTGAATTCATGATAGCGTTGCATGAATTTAGTTTTATGAGCGATTATAAACGTGTCCCATTCCAGCGGGTTCTGCGCTGATCTCTTGTGGTCATGAGCTGTAAATACCACTTGTTTCTGTACATATGTCTAATGAAACGGATAGGCTAATACAGTTAATCAACTGAGAAGAAGAAGAAGCTTGGGAGAAATATGCAAATCTCATATTTTCATAACGTTTTCGGTGTCTTTCTCTCTCAGACGACATTTAATAAGCTTTTACGACCGTATCTATTCCTGATGCTTTCTAGGTGCGAATTCCACATCGAATATATAATGATGATCATGGCTTAGTTTTGTACGGATTTTGAGACATCAAACTGGACTATGTTTTTATTTCTGCAAAACCGCTGCCTCAAACCAGCCAAACTGAAACACACACACACACACACACATAACGGTCCGTTTCAAAGGACTCGTGGAAGCTTTAACGTTACTGCGGGTGAAACGGGAAAAGGGGCTGCTATGTCTGCTTTATCTCGGCTGCAAACGAAAGACTTTTCGAGAGTTTGGACGAACGATACGTGTATATACCAGTTCACGATAAGCTTCGGATGGATTATACTAGTTTTATTAGCTAAGAATGGAGTGTTTTGCCCCTTTTCACCCAATGATCCAGACCAGTCTCTGCCTCCATTGCCTCAAACACAACTGGATCACTTGCATCCGATCAACAAGGGAAATAAAACAAACCCGCTCTGGATTCAACAGGACCTCAACAGCCAAACAGTTTTGGGTTTTGCTTCATTGGTTGTCAACGGATGGGAAAAATGGGTGTCTCTTAATCAGTATTTCCACGAGCGAGAAGTAGAGGAACATCTCTATGCACTTTTGGATCAGATATTATGAGTCTTTGCATCTTCTTTGTTGATGTTCTTGGCTGAACTGAAGGCAATCGACCAACTTATGGTTCGACATGTTGTGCTACGCAACTAGACTAAAGAAACCCAGTGCTCATCAATCCCATCATGCACTTTCCCTCCCTGAGAAGTCCTCTTAAAGTGGGTTTCTTGAGTCTAGCTGAAGGAAATTGACGCGGGTGAAACGAATCGTTTGATGACTGACTGTCTGAATGCTGATTGTTTAGGAAAACACAAACCACCAGGTGCCGTTGTTAACCAAAATGAACTACCTCTCTTCACACATGTAATCATTACACCATTTCAATGTTTGTTTGTTTTCTTTTTTTTAAAGAAACACTATAAATCCCTCACTTATTTATTCCTCTCTGACTCAAATGCTGGACTGTTTTTACCTCAAGACGTCTCCATAAGCTTGCAGCTTAAGCGGCGCTTTACTCGCCTGTAATTGCGTCCGTCGTATTTACAACTCGTGAATACGAACTTCCCAGTAGGACTTATCAACCCAAGGCGGATGTTAATGAGCATTTCGCTTGGACGTTATCGCCCGCGATGAACGTGCATCTTGGCGGCTCCCGCTAGCCTGACCGCTAGCATCTGTCAGTATTCACTCTTTCTCATTGCAGAATGTCAAAGCATTGACAACCAAGCTAGCTAATCCCAAAGTATCCTAAATAAGCTAGTTTTAAGTATTGTCTGTTAAGCACTCTCGCCATTTGAAAACTGTGTATATCTACATTAGCAAGCATAGCATGTGCATTGAAGTTCTCATCTGTATTCGAGCTAATTTGCATCAAGAGGCATTTTTGCTGCTCTATTTCTTTCATATTTCTCTTAATCCCAATATTCTGTCCGGATTTTTTTAACCTCAATCAAGGGTGAAGCACGAAGCATTCCCTCATAACGTTATATTATTATTTATAATAATAAATGCTTTTATTGTTGCTAATGAAATCCCAGACAGCAACATAGTTCCGGCCCAGATCCGGTACATGTGGATTCAATGCGTACCGGATGTGGGCCGGATCTGGGATTAATTATAATAGTTAAATAATAATTAATGCCATTTATTCTTATTATTAATTCCATTTAATTCATTTTCTCTGTTTTTGAATCCTCCCTCCGACCATTGACGCTGCTTCCCATTGCGATGTAAACGATGCCGGTTAAATCTGGTTTTATTCGAGGTTTACACGCCCCTTTTTCCTTCTCTCTCATGTTTACACCTGTATTAAGATGCGTTTTGGTCGATCGGATCGTAAGTAGACGAGAGAGACATTCCCGTTCACACCTGGTGTTTAAATCCGTCTCTTTTGTCCACTTTTTAAACCACTTCTGTCCGGATGTCTTCGAGGGGAGGGTCTATGAATGGGCTTTTTAAAGATCTTTCGATCTAATGGACACGTGATTTAACACACGGAGAGCATCAGCTTTCGGCTCTGAAAACCTCAAGATCACACTGAACGCTGTGAGTGTTAGAAAAATTGTTTTTCATCTTCAAACCAAACTTGGGTCAAAATACAACAAAGTTTAAGTCCCGTTTGGCTAGTGCGATTCCCATAATGTTTACACATTAGCTCAGTGAGTGCGTTTTTTTTTTAGTGGCTGTTTCGAACGCATTTGACCACATGAGTGTTTACACTAGGAAAGTGCTTTTCCACCATCTCTGGAAGTTTAAAACATTTCAGACGCCGTTTACACCTGTATTAAGCGTCGTCCACTTGTGATCCGATCGACCAAAACGCACCTTACACTGCAAAAAATGCTTTTCTTACTGTCTTGTTTCCAGTCCAAGTATCAAACATTTCATAAATCAAGATGCATTTACTAAAGTAGTAAAATGACATAAGATATTAAGTCTTGTTTTGTGGGGGGGAATAAATAAAAAGTGAGTTTTTCCTTAAAAAAAGCTAAATTATCTGCCAATGGGGTGAGAAAAATAATGTTTCTGTTTGAATTAAGATTATTTTTCTCACTCCATTGGCAGATAATTTTGCTTTTTTAAGCATCAACTCACTTAATTTTGATTAATTCCACCAGAAAACAGGACATAATATCATCTAATTTCACTCATCTAGTAAATGCATCTTGATTTAAGACTTTTTAGATATTTGGACTGGAAACAAGACAACAATACTAAGTAATAAAGCATTTTTTGCAGTGTAATACCAGATGTAAACAGGACCTAAACACCTTCTATCAACTAAACCTCCACTGTCACCTTCATTTCTGCCATTTCCCCCTAAACCACACACACAGATTCTCCACCAGCATTTGCTTTACAGACAAAAATACTCAGCGTAGAAGTCATATTTCGTGTTTTATCAGTGATGGAGAGACTGACGGGTCACTTCATGATGTTTTGACACTATTAAAACCGGATTCTCCATGCTAGCTCAGTTAAAGACCTCTGTGTGCCTACAACCCAAAGCCTTATTTCGGGAGCATGTCAGGGTTGGGCTTCAGTTTCAATGCCGCTTCTGTAGTTCTGCCCATTCATTCATGAGATTAACAATCACAGTCAAGACTGAACACACAGGAAATTTGGAAATGAAGTGTTGGCGTTTGACTCTCCGGCCAGAAACACACTTTACTGAAGTGTGCGGATGTAAATATTTAACTAACGTTCTGCGCATTAAATAAGAGTTTGTGAAGCGTTCGCATTCACGCTTTTGTCTCGAAGCTTTTCGAGCGGATCTGTTCAGTCTGACTGTAATTCTCGGCTCTCAGAATGAAACAAAACCAAAACGACAGGAAAATCTGCATGGTTTCTTAGCGATCCGAACACATTTAGTCTCAGACAGACTACGCTCCTGGAATCAGGTGCCTTATTTTCCATATAACTCTCACTCAAAGGCATGATTGTTACATATGCAGTTTTCTTTTACTATTAGGTAAAATTATGGCATTTTCTAGCAAGAAATAGTCAGTATTGTGATATAATAGTAATTTGCGTTAGTTGTCCAAAGCTCGAGAAACGTATCATTTTATATCACTGATTTGATTTGTTCATTGCTTGGTTGCAGGTGTTTTCAAGGAATGAATGATAATTCATGTAATTTTGGGATGAGCTGGTTGGGAAAACGGCACTTTTATCATATGCTGTTCTTCAGAATTGGCATCATTTACTCGCCCTCGTGTTATTCCAAACTTTCTCCTGTGAAACACAAAAACGAGATGTTTATTTTTGTCATTTTAACCCAGACAGAAACATACACTCTAAAAAATGCTGAGTTGTTTTAACCCAATTTTGGGTCAAACATGGACAAACTCAAATGTTTGGTTAAAAATCGAATTTAAAAATGTAAACCAACGGCTTAAAAACGACCCAGCATTTTTTTAGAGTGTAGTGTTGGCCCAGATCCGGGCTAGATGTGGGCTAGATGTGGGCTAGATGTGGGCTAGATGTGGGCTAGATGTGGGCTAGATGTGGGCTAGATGTGGGCTAGGTGTGGGCTAGGTGTGAGTCAGATCCGGGTCAAATGTGGGCAAGATGTGGGCTAGGTGTGAGTCAGATCCGGGTCAGATGTGGGCTAGATGTTGGTCAGATGTGGGCCAGATCTGGGCTAGATGTGGGCCAGATCTGGGCTAGATGTGAGTGAGATGTGGGTCAGATCCGGGCCAGATGTGGGCTAGATCTGGGTCAGATGTGGGCTAGATGTTGGTCAGATGTGGGCCAGATCCAGGTCAGATGTGGGCCAGATGTGGGCCAGATGTGGGCTAGATGTGGGCTAAATGTGGGTTAGATGTGAGCCAGATCCAGGTCAGATGTGAGCCAGATCCAGGTCAGATGTGGGCTAGATGTGGGTCAGATGTGGGTTAGATGTGGGCTAGATGTGGGTCAGATGTGGGTTAGATGTGAGCCAGATCCAGGTCAGATGTGGGCTAGATGTGGGTCAGATGTGGGCTAGATGTGGGTCAGATGTGGGTTAGATGTGGGCTAGATGTGGGTCAGATGTGGGTTAGATGTGAGCCAGATCCAGGTCAGATGTGGGTCAGATGTGGGCTAGATGTGGGTCAGATGTGGGTTAGATGTGGGCTAGATGTGGGTCAGATGTGGGTTAGATGTGAGCCAGATCCAGGTCAGATGTGGGCCAGATGCGGGCCAGATGCGGGTCAGATGTGGGCTAGATGTGGGTTAGATGTGGGTCAGACGTGGGCTTTCTGTACAACGGAAGTGTGCGGTGATTTATCCTGCCAAATATAGTGCACGAGTTTATGATACTTATATGCTTCTTTTGTTTATCCTTTTTGGTATTTGGCTTATTAATCACTGTCCACTTTCTCTGTGCGGTAAAAACACAATCTGTTGTGTTTCATGGGAGAACAAAAATAATACATGGCAAAAACAAGAGGGTGAGTAAACCTATAACTATTTTAGGAATAATTCACCAAATTTATAAAAATCAGTTTAATTCTCCCAGAAAGAAATGCATTAAAGTTGTTGAACGTGGTCATGATCAAACTTTTCCCCCAACTCTCTTCATCAATGTTTATTTTAGATCCGTTGTGAAGTGAAATCTGTGGTGGATCACTGTTTTGGATCTCCAAGATCCCATCATGATGTTTCCAGATCACAAAACACACCTCACATACTTAGAAACACATTTGAAGCTCAAGACCGTAATGTATAAATTTGCGTTGTTTGATTCAGTCGGTGTACACCTGATTCTGGTCTGCACCGTCTCATACGTGTCGATCTCTCCTTTTTTTCCCCTTGAATGTCCATTACACATTTATTTTGTGCATTGTATGTAGTAAATGACATGTTTTGGAAAAAAAATCACAAATAAACAGCTGTATATACTGATGCATAACCTGTGAGACTGTGTATCAATGAAACATTCAGACTGGAGAGAAAAAACATGCTTTTCTTACTCAGTATTGTTGTCTTGTTTCCAGTCCAAATATGTAAAAACTCTTAAATCAAGATGCATTTACTAGATGAGTAGAATGACATAAGATATTATGTCCTGTTTTCCGGTGGAATTAATCAATATTAAGTGAGTTGATGCTTAAAAAAGCAAAATTATCTCCCAATGGAGTGAGAAAAATAATCTTAATTCAAACAGAAACAATATTTTTCTCACCCCATTGGCAGATAATTTTGCTTGTTTTAAGCATTAACTCACTTAGTTTTGATTAATTCCCCCAGAAAACAGGACATAATATTATCTAATTTTACTCATCTAGTAAATGCATCTTGATTTAAGAAATGTTTGATATTTGGACTGGAAACAAGACAAAAATACTAAGAAAAGCATTTTTTGCAGTGTTCAACACAAACTACCTGAAAGATATGACAGATTGAAGTACGTATGTGAGCGGATGGATCTCTACATCAGAAATATCCAATATATCAGATTTCGATCCCGGACGCCGGAGATGCGAGTCTTCAGCCTGAGGAACAGAAGCAGGAGAAGGCATGAGGATAAAAAGATGGAATACTCTTATAATATAATGATAATAATGATTATTAAACTAAATCATATAAAAAAACTAAGAACATGTATGGATGCACACATGTTGCTTATCCTTAGATTCTTTAATATGTTTCCATGACCATTTATTTATATATTTATACATAGTTGCAACTAGAAAAAAAAAAGTGAACCCCTTGCAGAATCTCAAAATGTGAATAATTGTAACTTTAATTTGGATTTTCTTAGGAAAAACCTTTTAAATGTGTAATTTTGGTGATCAAAATGAGTTTAAAGGGATAAAATGATTGACTACAGGGGGACTTTACCCTTACCCTAACGGGCTCTTGAAGTCAGTCTCTTGCGCCCCCTACTGGCGTAACTGTGTAACGGCACTGAAGATAAACCCCCATCACACCATTATAAACTTTGTATTTAATATATATTATTAAATAAGCTGTATTTTGAATACCTTATACATGTTATTTGAGTTAAAAAAAGAACTATTTTTTGTGCAAACAAGTCAGACTGCAATATTGTAATTATTTATATTAATTACAATATATTATATTATATACAATATATTAATTCATATTAATGAGAATTCTATAATAAGTTTATGCCTCCTTTCTATTGGATATTTCTATTGTTAATTTCCCACAATTAAAGTTGTCACCGTCATTGCACACTTTGTGCGTGCTGCACTTTATTTATACCATTTGTTTTGGTGTGTGTGTCTGCGTATGTGTGCATGTCTGCGTGTGTGTGCCTGCGTGCGCGTGTGTGTGTGTGTCTGCGTATGTGTGCATGTCTGCGTGTGTGTGCCTGAGTGTGCGTGTGTGTGTCTGCGTGTGTGTGTGTCTGCGTATGTGTGCATGTCTGCGTGTGTGTGCCTGCGTGCGCGTGTGTGTGTCTGCGTATGTGTGCATGTCTGCGTATGTGTGCATGTCTGCATATGTGTACATGTCTGCGTGTGTGTGTGTGTGTGTGTGTGTCTGCGTATGTGTGCATGTTTGCGTGTGTGTCTGCGTATGTGTGCATGTCTGCATATGTGTACATGTCTGCGTGTGTGTGTGTGTGTGTGTCTGCGTATGTGTGCATGTCTGCGTATGTGTGCATGTCTGCATATGTGTACATGTCTGCGTGTGTGTGTGTGTCTGCGTATGTGTCTGCGTGTGTGTGTGTCTGCGCATGTGTCTGCGTGTGTGTGTGTCTGCGCATGCATGGTTGTCTGTGTGTGTGTGTGTGTCTGCGTATGTGTGCATGTCTGCGTGTGTGTGTGTCTGCGTATGTGTGCATGTCTGCGTGCGCGTGTCTGCGTGTGTGTCTGCGTGTGTGTGTGTCTGCGCATGCATGGTTGTCTGTGTGTGTGTGTGTGTGCGTGTGTTTGCATGTGTGCGTGTCTGCGTATGTGTGTGTGTGTCTGCCTGCGCCTGCGTGTGTCTGCGCCTGTGTGTGTGTGTGTCTGTGCGTCTGTCTATGTGTGTGTGCGCCTGTGTGTGTGTGTCTGCGTGTGTGTGTCTGCGTATGTGTGCATGTCTGCGTGCGCGTGTCTGCGTGTGTGTGTGTCTGCGCATGCATGGTTGTCTGTGTGTGTGTGTGTGCGTGTGTTTGCATGTGTGCGTGTCTGCGTATGTGTGTGTGTCTGCCTGCGCCTGCGTGTGTCTGCGCATGTGTCTGCGCCTGTGTGTGTGTCTGCGCGTATGTGTGTGTGTGTCTGTGCGTCTGTCTATGTGTGTGTGCGCCTGTGTGTGTGTGTCTGCGCGTGTGTGTATGTGTGTGTCTGCGCATGTGTGTGTCTGCGCGTGTGTGTCTGTGTATGTGTGTCTGCTTATGTGTCTATGTGTGTGTGCGCCTGTGTGTGTGTGTCTGCGCGTGTGTGTCTGTGTATGTCTGCGCATGTGTGTGTCTGCGCGTGTGTGTCTGTGTATGTGTCTGCTTATGTGTCTATGTGTGTGTGTGCCTGTGTGTGTGTCTGTGTATGTGTCTATGTGTGTGTGCGCCTGTGTGTGTGTGTGTCTGTGCATGTGTGTCTGTGTATGTGTGTGTGTGTCTGCGTGTGTGCCGGGGGGTGAACACCCTTGAACAGGGTGATGTACAAATATTTATTTTGTTTAAAGATACACTTTTTCCCCATTTGGTCCGTTCTGCCCTTCGGAAGCAACAGAAGATATTTACATGTTTCCCAGAAGACAAATAAAGTACAATTTATCTTGATCTTCAAATTCAAAAGTTTTCACCCCCCGGCTCTCAATGCATCATGTTTCCTTCTGGAGCATCAATGAATGTTTGAACCTTTTTTTAATAGTTGTGTTTGAGTCCCTCAATTGTCCTCAGTGTGAAAAGCTGGATTTAAAAATCATACAGTCGCTGTTCAAATATTTCAAATATGCAGGAAAACTGAAGAATCCTCAGGGGTTGATCAGCTCAGGACACACACGGGACTCGAGAACAACCATCACAAAACAAGAACACCGTCACGGATCATCCAGGGAACGACAGTGTTAAGAGTCAATGGTTCATAAACTTTTGAACGGGGTCATTTGAACAAATTCAGGATTATATGTTACATCTTTTATGTAAAATATCTTATACAGGACAGTACTAAATAAAAAATAACATGCATTTTGTATGATCATCATCTCTCTTATTTTGTTAAATTATTCACTTTTCACATATTTTTCTTGCACCTGCATATAGTACACACACTCACCAGCGGCTTTATAACATTGTAAGCACCAGGTTTGTCTTCAGAAGTGCTTTAACTCTTCATGGCAGAGATTCAACGAGCTGATGGAAACTTTCCTCAGAGGTTTTTGCTCCGTATTGTCATGTTAGATCATAAGATGGTCCACTGTGGTCATAAAATGATGGACATGATCATAAACAACACTGAATATGGCTTTGGTGTTTAAATGATGCTCAATTGGTATTATAGACCCAAAGTGTGTGAAGAAAATACCATACTTTCATGTCGTTTACGCCTAAATCTGAACGTCAAGGCAAAAATCCAGTACGAACATCCAGTATTTAAAAATTAACTAAACACTTAGTACTTCTGAATATGGCTCAATGTTTTCTCAAAGACTGTTAAATTTGCTGCTCAATTGTGTGGCAAATGATCCATTTTTCATTTGTAGGCTAATACGATAATTATTTGTTTAAGCAAATTTACTGATCGGTGGATATCCTGGAATAATTAGTGCAGGTCAAAGGTCTTTATCGGGAATTTTGTTATTAAAAACGTGACGTGTTTTTTACATTAGAAAATAGCACAAAGCACCTCAGCGCCCAATGTCTGTATTCAAATGTTATATGATATGATTAAAAGTTGCTCTATGGTGAACATTTTCGAAACTTTATTTGAAAGTATCTTTGTGAGACGTTTCAGAATTTATTGTTTACGATTTAATAACTTTCTGTCAGTTCAGTCCTGAAAAAACGCGGTTTCTTGTTAGATATCCGCTGTCAAACTATATTTTCTCCAAATGTCACTGTCGTTATTCATGTTATTTTGATGAATTTTTAAAAGTCATTAAAGTTTACCTCAGAAAAAACAGTCGAGACGTCACTGGGGAAAGCGGCAATGAAAACCGCGCTTTCTGGTCAGAATATTATATCAAACGACATTTTCTCAGAGTGTGTGTGTGTGTGTGTGTGTGTGTCGTTATTTTGATTACTTTTAGAAAATCATTAATACAGTTTATTAACCTCAGAAAATCCTGTCAGACGTGACTAAAAAAGTGCGCCACCGAAAACCGCATTGTTATCAGAATATCTGCTGTTAAACGATATTCTCACCGAGTATATTACTGTGTCGTTACTGTCATACTTTAAATGTATTAATATAATTTGCTGTGAAGTAAGAAATGCCTTACCTTATATTTTGAAAAACAATTTTTTTGTTTTATCATCTCAACCAATACAGCAGATGGCGCTAATATCCCGCCCGAACAAAATCACTGAAGAGTGAAGAGAGGAAGAAGAACAGCCGGTGAGTGTTTAATGCATAGGTTTAATGTCATTTTTACATAAATTATGTTATTTACTTATTTGTTTTTCTCCATTTGGTGTTTTAATGACTACTTTTCCCACTGCTTTGAACCGAACGCTGTAAAATACTCATTCCTGTAAAAATCAAAATGCCTGATTGTTCAGGAATCTGAGAACATCATGTTTAATTTCCGAGATATTCAATGTACATATGTTATGATTATGAACTATATTATATGACCTATTGTAAACATAATACCTTATAATATTATTTAGAAACACATTTTTAACACAATTTTGTAATCTGAGAATTTTCTTAATGATTATCAACGAGATAAATAATTATGTAAAAAAAAAATTATGTAAAAATAGAATTTGTGTCTTCTAGAATTTTGCTACTGTGACAAAATTTTACAATAGTCCCATTTGCTAACATAAACTAAAAATGAGCGATGTAAAATAAAACATTAGAGCATTTTTTAATTAGCCTATTAATTAGCAAAAGTCTAGTTTGCTAACAGTGCATTAACAAGTGTTAACAAATAAAACTTTTGATTTTAATAATGTATTAGTAAATGTTGAAATTACTTTTAATAAATGCTTTAGAAGTATTGTTAGTTCATGTTAAATAATATATAAAAAAAAAAAAAAAAAGAAGAAACCTTATTGTAAAGTGTTACCGAATATATTAAATAGCCTATTGTAATATCTGGAAAATCTAACTAAATGTATAAGAAAAATCTAAACGTGTTTTTATTTATATAATCAAAAAAAAAAAATTATTCTCTTGTTCCTGTTCCTCCTCCTTGATTTCTCATTCACTTCCAATTCACACTTGCCCCTGATTTGTGACGGTTTACCGTGTTATTTTTAGACTTGATGGAGTTGAAAAGCTAAAGTCCATCACCAAAGAATCCATACTGGAGCGAAACCATTCGATTGCACTGCATGTGGGAGGAGTTTCAGAGACTCGAAGAATGCACTGAGAACAGCTGCCCTAAGTAGTGACCGAGAACTATATCTTTAGAGTGCATTAGTGCCCGCTCACTTTCTCAGAGGCATTTTTTTCATTCATTTTTCCCATTGTGATTTAAAAAAATCTGTAAAAGCATTATAAGCCATGTACCAAGCCAATCAGCTACAAGCTGAAGCGAGGTAAATAATGCTTTGTGAAAAATAAAGTGAAGAAGATATTCTTCTGAGCTTTTCTTTTATAATGTCTCTCAGCCATTTCTCTTTCTAGTCTGTAAATCTCCCTCATGCTCACTCTCTCTCCTCCCCATCATGAGTGGACACGCCCCCTACTGCTGATTGGCTCTCTCCTCCCTATCATGAGTGGACACACCCCTTTCTTCTGGTTGGCTCACTCTCTTCCCCATCATGAGTGGACACGCCCCTTTCTTCTGATTGGCTTACTCTCTCTCCTCCCCCATCATGAGTGGACACGCCCCTTTCTTCTGATTGGCTTACTCTCTCTCCTCCCCATAATGAGTGGACACACCCCTTTCTTCTGATTGGCTTACTCTCTCTCTCCTACCCCATCATTAGGGGACACACTCCTTTCTTCTGATTGGCTCTCCTCCCCCATCATGAGTGGACACGCCCCCTACTTCTGATTGGCTCTCCTCCCCCATCATGAGTGGACACGCCCCCTACTGCTGATTGGCTCACTCTCTCTCCTCCCCATCATGAGTGGACACGCCCCCTACTGCTGATTGGCTCACTCTCTCTCCTCCCCATCATGAGTGGACACGCCCCCTACTGCTGATTGGCTCACTCTCTCTCCTCCCCATCATGAGTGGACACGCCCCCTACTGCTGATTGGCTCTCTCCTCCCCATCATGAGTGGACACACCCCTTTCTTCTGGTTGGCTCACTCTCTCCTCCCCCATCATGAGTGGACACGCCCCTTTCTTCTGATTGGCTTACTCTCTCTCTCCTCCCCATCATGAGTGGACACACTCCTTTCTTCTGGTTGGCTCACTCTCTTCCCCATCATGAGTGGACACACCCCTTTCTTCTGATTGGCTTACTCTCTCTCTCCTCCCCCATCATGAGTGGACACACTCCTTTCTTCTGGTTGGCTCACTCTCTTGCCCATCATGAGTGGACACACGCCTTTCTTCTGGTTGGCTCACTCTCTGCCCCATCATGAGTGGACACGCCCCTTTCTTCTGATTGGCTTACTCTCTCTCTCCTACCCCATCATTAGTGAACACACTCCTTTCTTCTAAATTGGCTCTCCTCCCCCATCATGAGTGGACACGCCCCTTTCTTCTGATTGGCTCACTCTCTCTCTCCTCCCCATCATGAGTGGACACACCCCTTTCTTCTGATTGGCTTACTCTCTCTCTCCTCCCCATCATGAGTGGACACACACCTTTCTTCTGATTGGCTTACTCTCTCTCTCCTCCCCATCATGAGTGGACACACCCCTTTCTTCTGATTGGCTCACTCTCTCTCTCCTCCCCATCATGAGTGGACACACCCCTTTCTTCTGATTGGCTTACTCTCTCTCTCCTCCCCATCATGAGTGGACACACCCCTTTCTTCTGATTGGCTCACTCTCTCTTCTCCCCCATCATGAGTGGACACACCCCCTACTGCTGATTGGCTCACTCTCCTCCCCATCATGAGTGGACACACCCCTTTCTTAATAACATTTTTGATGAATGCATTCTTTGCTGGAATTGTAATATAAGTAGATTAGCGGTATAAGTCTTTTTAATGTCAGTTTGTAGATATTTAAAAAAAAAATACTTTAATATACTCAAATTCGATCAATGCAAAATTATTATGGTGCTCATATATATGTGTGTGTGTGTATAATTTATTTAAAAAAACGTAGTGTATGGCAAAATGTAATTATTTTACATACAATTTATTTTTAAAAAACGTACAGTTTAAGGCACTTAAAAATCCACTGTCGTTATCAATATACTTGAGTAAACTAAAATAGAGGCTTAGTTAATACACACATATTTAGATGCTTGTGCCACAATAT
The DNA here is from genome assembly GCA_029959095.1 of Rhinichthys osculus. Lineage (NCBI taxonomy): Eukaryota > Metazoa > Chordata > Actinopteri > Cypriniformes > Leuciscidae > Rhinichthys > Rhinichthys osculus. The sequence continues at coordinate 2,115,255 of JARWKJ010000021.1, read as the reverse complement.
TAATACGAATCGGATCTTTCCCTTTAAATCCGGCCGGTCTTGTGATATGACATCACCACTGCACAGCTGACAGTAATGACGAGTGTTTAGTCTGAGAGAAACAACAGCAATCCTCAGTGAAATCCAGTGTGTTTGGACTTCACACATCCCGGTAAACGTGCGTTAAACACACACGACTGTGGCGCGTCAAACGCCAGTTTTATTCCACTTCTTCTGAGTTTGTTTTAGGATATCTGTGTTATCTGAACACGTTTACTCTTTTATATTCGTAATATATATATTTTAGAGAAAGTGCGTCAGTTATTACAAACTTTTTTTTAACATTTGTTTCTAATGCTCTAAACAAAGTGATAACATGAAAATATACTAAATTCAAAAACCTTTTTTTTCTTCTGAGTTCAGTTTGCTGCGTTTGTTTTTATCGGATCTTTCCCTTTAAATCCGGCCGGGCTTGTGATATGACGTCACCACTGCACAGCTGACCGCAACGAAGCGCAAACTGAGTGTTTAGCCTGAGAGAAACGGCAGCAAATCCCCTGTTTTGTGGACTTCACACACCCGGTAACGCGTGCGTTAAACACACACACACACACACACACACACACACACACACGTGTTTGAGCGACTGTGGAGCGTCAAACGCCAGTTTTATTCCACTTCTCTGAGTTTGTGTCTGGAAATCTGTGTGTTTTTTTTGCAAATCTGCTCTTTTATATTCGTTTTTTTTGTGTGTGTGTTTTTTTTTTAGAGAAAGTGCGTCAGATATTATGATCACCTCAAGCCCGATGGAGAGCCGCGCGTCCACAGTGAGCACGTCCAGGCGGAGCGGCGCGGGCGCGTCCCCGTCCACCGTGAGCCCGACGCGCATCACGCGCCTGCAGGAGAAAGAGGATTTGCGGCATTTGAACGACCGACTCGCGAATTACATCGAGCGGGCCCGACAACTGGAGAATGACAAGTCATCCATGCAGATCCTGCTGGAGGAGAAGGAGGAGAGCTCGCGCAGGGAGGTCGGGAACGTGCGCCGCCTGTACGAGACCGAGCTCTCGGACGCGCGCAAGAGTCTTGATGTCATCGCGAACGAGCGCGCGAGACTTCAGATCGAGTTCACCCAGTTACAGGAGGACCATCACACACTCACTGCCAGGTGCTGTCTCTCTCTCTCTCACACACACACACACACACACACACACACACACACACACACACACACACACACACACACACACAGGAGGACCATCACACACTCACTGCCAGGTGCTGTCTCTCCCTCTCTCTCTCACACACACACACACACACACACACACACACACACACACACACACACACACACACAGGAGGAACATCACACACTCACTGCCAGGTGCTCTCTCTCACACACACACACACACACACACACACACACAGGAGGACCATCACACACTCACTGCCAGGTGCTGTCTCTCTCACACACACACACACACACACACACACAGGAGGACCATCACACACTCACTGCCAGGTGCTCTCTCTCACACACACACACACACACACACACACACACAGGAGGACCATCACACACTCACTGCCAGGTGTTGTCTCTCTCTCTCACACACACACACACAGGAGGACCATCACACACTCACTGCCAGGTGCTGTCTCTCTCACACACACACACACACACACACACACACACACACACACACACACACACACACACACACACAGGAGGACCATCACACACTCACTGCCAGGTGCTCTCTCATACACACACACACACACACACACACACACACACAGGAGGACCATCACACACTCACTGCCAGGTGCTCTCTCTCTCTCTCTCTCTCTCTCTCTCTCTCTCTCACTCACTCACTCACTCACACACACACACACACACACACAGGAGGACCATCACACACTCACTGCCAGGTGTTGTCTCTCTCTCTCACACACACACACACACACACACAGGAGGACCATCACACACTCACTGCCAGGTGCTGACACACACACACACATGTCTGGTTTACTATCTTTGTGAGGACTCTCCATAGACGTAATGGTTTTTATACTGTACAAACTATATTCTATCCCCTTACACTAACCCTATCCCTAAACCTGCCCAGCACAGAAAAGTTTCTGAATTTTTACATAAAAAATAAAATAAAAAAATCTGTATGATTTATAAGCGTGTTTTACCCATGAGGACCTCAATTTAGGTCCCCACAGTAACACGAGTCCCCATGAGTCTGTGTGCATTCAGGTTTAAGTCCCCACCGGGATAGAAAAACATGTACACACACATTTTAACTATTTATTTGAGTCCACTTAAAATAAATGATTTACAGGGACACAAATACTATAGATGCAGTCAAATGCATGCACATAATCATGGACAAGCGGCATACAGCAGATCTGCACAATATTTAGCGTCACTCAGTTGTTATGTATACAGTAGCACCGTCTCCGCCAGATATGAGCTGCCTATAATAGCAGACAGAGCGCAGTGCTTTGCTAGCCGTTTAGCCCTCTTTTTGGGCATCCCTAGTTGTTGAAGCCCCCTTACAACCAGCCTGTGTGTGTGTGTGTCCTAAGCTGCCGAATATGAGCACAAGGAGTCGGCTCTGATAACCTAGTTCTGAGATGATGTTTAGAAGTGGTTGATATTTAATCATCTTAGTCATAAAGGCTTCTTCCATACTAGAGTCAAAGGTACATGCAACCTCCACAACGAACACCTCGCTGATCTCCTCATTAATCACAACAATATCTGGTGTATTTGCAAGCACATGAGAAAAGGTTTCAGAGCTATTACACTTCTGAAACATAGATGATTTTACACACGAATGTTTGTACATGTTTACAGCAGATGAGAAAGGGCTTGATATGTCCTTCACTATAAGATCCACTGTTCTGTCGTGGCGTGCGATGTACACTCCTGTATAGGCATGGCAGCCGCTCGAGTATCGAAACCCGAAGTTTAAAAGTACGATTAAAAACGCTACAAACCCCGTCAGGCTATGGCAGACGTGTCATTCAACCTATTGTAAGTCGATGTACCATCACAAGAGACTTGGAAATATATTATGAAGGTTGAAAAGTTACCTGGTGTTACTTTAAAAATAGTTGTTAATTTTACGTGCTTGTATTGTTTTAAGAGTCTCATGTCACACCATCCTTGCCACTTGCTTTATTGTTAGGGAGGTTTTTTAAGACGGTCTCTACTTCCTTAAATGTGAAGCGCGTGTTTCAGGGAAAAAAGTTGGCTTCATTGGCGGCACGGTCAAATACCAGGGTGGGGGTGGGAGATCATCATTACGCCTCTGATCTTGGCATTTATTGTCATAATACGTTTGTATGACTGTGACATCGCTAGAGCACGATGGACGGGCAGGATATTCACTACTGTTTAAAATGACTTGAATCGCTTTAGATCATAGGTTCTCAAAGTGCGGCCCGCGGGCCAATGGCAGCCCGCCGAAACATTTCTGGCGGCCCACGATAACATCTGTAAAACTGTTAAAACTATTGCTTTGAAAAAATGAATATCTCCGTTTAGTGGTGTTTAGCGGCATCCATAGGCATAAGCGGTAATTACATGGTCCGACCGACCGATCGCACTTGACCTCACTCCTCACCAGGAACAGTGGTTGTCTACACAGGAATAGGAATCGTGGCCAACCGAAACCAGCACCACAAATCCCATTGCAATTTAAAAGGGTATGTTGACCAAGTAATCAATATTCAATGTGACTTAATAATAATCTTAACAATGTTACCTTTCAAAATGTTCGCGGGCGCGAACACTTGCATTTTCCTATCAACAGTGGAAACAACTTAAACTAGTCTATCATTTCTGGTCATACAGAAAATAATAATGCATTATTCGCAACTACTTTTATTTGTGTAAACTCATAACAAGAAAACGTGCTTTTGTAAAATAAAATAAAACAATCAGTAGCCTAGGCTACTACGCGCTTTCATGATCTCCGTGAACTGGAGCGCGAGAACTGAAACAAAATATAGCCTATGTAGGCTAAAGCTTAAAATGTGCACTTTTAAACAAACAAACTCGAATCGAAAGCAAATACCTGATTATGTAATCCGTATGAAAGGTGGATTTCTCTCTAAAAGAGCATCTGCTTAACAGCGGAGATGGAGATATGTTTTTAGCCGACACTTAGAAAACAATAGTTTATTAATAAACAATTAAAATGCCTCGCTGTTTTTTCAGACGCATTTATTATCATTAGCCTATAACTCACCTATAAATCAGGCTAGATCAGACACGTACAGGCTATATGGCTCTTCTCATTCATCACTGCGGGAAAAATATAAATTCCAGGTTCTAATTTGGCCTTAGAAAACCAGTAAAATCGACATGTTTTCCATATTAATTTGTGAATATTTAAAATGTTTAATAAAGGGGCAAAAAGTCATTTAAACAAAAATCTGAAAAAGTCAGTCGATATTTACTTTTTTTGCGCAGCAGTTGGTGAAGCCAGTTCAAATTAAAAAAAAATTCAACTTTGCGTTTTAAAAAGACAACAACCGTTCATTTTTCGTTTTTCAGTTACGGGTTAAAAAAAATAGATAATAATATGCAAATCTGCAATAATGGAAACGCGACTGACAAGCAATGATAGAAATGAATGATGATGATGACTTGTTTGGTAAGCTTCTATTTTAAAAGTTTCTTTCTCTCCCCCCAAAAATTTTCACAAGTTTTGCCAGGTTTAGCCTCAGTTATGAATTAAAATGTGTTTATTGCAACTAATGTAAACTGTAGAGATGCAACCTGGTCATTAAAATAATTTCAAATGGGATTTTCTTTTCAGTTTTTTTTTCTTCGTTTTCTCCCCCGCCACTTTGGCGGCCCTCAGTTCAATGTTGGGTTCCTAAATTGGCCCTCACCTATCAAAACTTTGAGAACCCCTGCTTTAGATCTTCTATGCTGCCACAGGTCTGCAAGTTTATTCCTGCTCACCTTTCTATTCCGCTTGGGTTGAGTCGCTCGCGTCCGCAGAGAAGGCAAGACGATTTCCCACAGATAGCGCAGCTGTTGGTGGATCCAGTCAGCTGTCGAGGCCGAAGTTACGTCTTCAGGATATGGTTGTGTCACCGGGAACTTCTTTTAAAACTCGCGCCACATATTTCAGAAGTTGTAATCCGAAAGGTTTACCGATGTGGCTTTCAGCTGTAAAAAGTCACACAGGAGGACCATCACACACTCACTGCCAAGTGCACACACACACACACACACACACACACACACACACACACAGGAGAACCATCACACACTCACTGCCAAGTGCACGCGCACACACACACACACACGCACACACACACACACAGGAGAACCATCACACACTCACTGCCAGGTGCGCGCACACACACACACACACACACACAGGAGGACCATCACACACTCACTGCCAAGTGCACGCGCACACACACACACACACGCACACACACACACACACACAGGAGAACCATCACACACTCACTGCCAGGTGCGCGCACACACACACACACACACACAGGAGGACCATCACACACTCACTGCCAAGTGCACACACACACACACACACACACACACAGGAGGACCATCACACACTCACTGCCAAGTACACACACACACACACACACACACACAGGAGGACCATCACACACTCACTGCCAGGTGCGCGCACACACACACACACACACAGGAGGACCATCACACACTCACTGCCAAGTACACACACAGGAGGACCATCACACACTCACTGCCAGGTGCGCGCACACACACACACACACACACACACAGGAGGACCATCACACACTCACTGCCAACTACACACACACACACACACACAGGAGGACCATCACACACACACACACTGTCAGGTGCTCAGAAATACAATTCTTGTGAGTAAAAACCTTTATTTTTGATATCAAGAATTCAAAGTTTCTAGTGCTAATGTCTATTCTTGAATTGCTGCTAGTAACAATGTTCATTATTGATATTAAGAATTCTATTTTCACTAGTGACAATGTTAATTTCTGTTATAATTTATATAATCAGGGTTTGAAATTAACGTTTTCATCTGCCGGCCAATTTGGCTACTAAATTTTCAAGTTACCGGCCATTCAGAACTTCTACTAGCCAAAAAAGAAAAGAAATGACCCAGGTTAACTACGTCACAGTTTATACAAAATAAAATTTGTATTTCGTACATTAATTTCTTATTCAGACAAAACCCCGTCATCCAGCATCTCCTCTCTTCCTCTTTCATCCTCATCACCAAACACGTGTTTTAGGAGGATGCATCAATACAGTACAAAGAACATCAAAACACTGTAGGATGTTGGAAAATAGAAGTTTTAGCTCTAAATACCACACAGATATTTGTATATAGCATGTTAAAGTTGTCGCTTTTTGAGGGTGAGCAAAAACGCAGTTTTTGTGTGTGTCCCTTTAAATGCAAATGAGCTCCTGCTCTCGGCACAGGGGGCGGAGCTTCTAGAGCTCATGTCATTTTACCTCACACACATGCACTGAAAATTTCAAAAACTTTTAGCCTTATGTTCATACCGGAGTCAGATGATGTAAATGATGAAAGTGACGACATGTAGAAGCAACAGGACGTTTCTGAACGGTTAGTTGATGAATTTATGTAGTTTGTGTGTAGTTATCTTCTAGTCATTGATTAGCATATTCTGTCTTGATAATCTATAAATCCTGTTCAGGGGGCGGGGCTTATGTAAATTCTAGGGTGCGTGATGTCACTAACCCGGGAGGAAGCTCATGTAGTTCCTACCAGCCGCGTGTTGTAGTCCTTAAAAAGCAATTTCTGTAAAAGCAAATCTCTCCCTTTGCTTTGAACTTTGAGCGTCGTGACTTTGCAGATGTTGTTTATGCTCAAACAGCAACATTACACACTAACTAAAGTTAAAAAAGTGAAATCATAATCAACCACCCCTTTAATATATCATGGTGACTCGCATTTCCCGCCACAGTTGATTTTTACCTGCTATATTTTTATATACCCCCTGTATATAATGTATAAAATGTGCAGTTGCTTTTTGGTGTCAATGCTAACACTTTAATAATCTGATCTAAAGTTTGTTCTCTTTGTCTCAGGAATAATAAGAAAGAGTGTGAACTGAACACGGCTGTCGGACACTGGAGGAATCTTGAAGCCGCACTGAACTCTAAAGAAGCGGATTATGCAAATATACTGGCCACCAACCGCAGACTGGAGAATGACATCTCCATTCTCAGGACTCAGGTGGCTAATGTAAGTACAAAACATGCATGAAACTAACGGGAAAGACTGAAGGTATTTGTACTAGCCGTAACTAACTTCATCATGCACATCATATCAGCATTTACGTGGTTAAATATTGACTGATAAAAACCAATGGTTGTAGAAGTCCTGAACAACTTTTTGAGTTGTTAGTTATCTTCAATGTGCAGAAACGCTGTTGAAAGGGGATTGGACCGAGCAGCCAATCAGCAGTAAGGGGGCGTGTCCACTCGGTATGGGGGAGGAGCAAGGGAGCCAATCAGCAGTAGGGGTGTGTCCACTCATAATGGGGAGAGAGGGAGCCAATCAGCAGTAGGGGGTGTGTCCAGTCATGATGGGGGAGGAGAGAGTGAGCCAATCAGCAGTAGGGGGCGTATCCACTCATGATGGGGAGAGAGGGAGCCAATCAGCAGTAGGGGGTGTGTCCAGTCATGATGGGGGAGGAGAGAGTGAGCCAATCAGCAATAGGGGGTGTGTCCACTCATGATGGGGGAGAGAGAGCCAATCAGCAGTAGGGGGCGTATCCACTCATGATGGGGATGAGAGAGAGTTAGCCAATCAGCTGTAGGGGGCGTGTCCACTCATGATGGGGAGGAGAGAGTGAGCCAATCAGCAGTAGGGGGCGTGTCCACTCATGATGGGGATGAGAGAGAGTTAGCCAATCAGCTGTAGGGGGCGTGTCCACTCATGATGGGGAGGAGAGAGTGAGCCAATCAGCAGTAGGGGGTGTGTCCACTCATGATGGGGAGGAGAGAGTGAGCCAATCAGCAGTAGGGGGCGTGTCCACTCATGATGGGGGAAGAGAGAGGGAGCCAATCAGCAGTAGGGGGTGTGTCCACTCATGATGGGGAGGAGAGAGTGAGCCAATCAGCAGAAGGGGGCGTATCCACTCATGATGGGGGAGGAGAGAGTGAGCCAATCAGCAGTAGGGGGTGTGTCCACTCATGATGTGGAGGAGAGAGTGAGCCAATCAGCAGTAGGGGGTGTGTCCACTCATGATGTGGAGGAGAGAGTGAGCAATCAGCAGAAGGGGGCGTGTCCACTCATGATGGGGAGGAGAGTGAGCCAATCAGCAGTTGGGGGCGTGTCCACTCATGATGGGGGAGGAGAGTGAGCCAATCAGCAGAAGGGGGCGTGTCCACTCATGATGGAGGAGAGAGAGCAAGAGGGAGATTTGAAAGACTGTAGAAGGAGAAATGGCTGAGAGACATTACAAAAGAGAAAGCACAAAGGATTACTATCTTCACTTTATTTCTTGTGAAGCATTATTTTGCTTCACTTCAGCTTTTATAAAGCGACTCTATCCACTCTTGCATTTCGTGTTCGTGGATTTTGGGGGTGGGGCAATAAAGGGAGGGGCGTGTTTGTTTTGGTTGATTTCAAATATCCACAGTGAAATCGCTTACTACACCTTTAACTCAGTGTCAGTTTAAACGTTTCTTCTGCCCTACAGCTGGAAGCGGCGCTGCAGAACGCCAAGACCCAGTTGAACTCTGAGATGCTGCGTCGAGTTGATGCTGAGAACCAGATCCAAACCCTGCAGGAGCAGCTGGACTTCCAGAGGCATCTCAGCGAACAGGTTCTGTTGTGTTGTCCAAAACACTGATGTTTCATTCATCAGCCGCGTTTCCATTACCCTTCAAATTGCGCAAATTGAAAATACGCTCAATGGAAACGCTAGCCCGGCTAACGTCAGACCAGGGTTTCCGTTGTCCGGGAATTACCGGACATTGGCCTGGAAAAAAATGAAATGTCCGACAAAATTAAATCTCTCCGGTCAAATTGTCCGATTAAAATTGCGTAATTATCCCACCCCCCTAACACAATATGAATTTGAGAATAAGCCTAAAATGTATAAAGCAAAAATACACCGACCTTTGGCTATGTTATAAAGGAACCGGCTCTACCGTTTGAAAGTTATTAAACAACATCACATGCTGCATTTCAAATAAAGCGCACGCCTAGAACGGCTGTAATATAGACCTAAACAACGAACGATTGAGTGAGACGTTTCAAATATGGCCAGGCCCAGGCAGGCTAGCCTTAAAGGAACACTGACTCCACCATTTTTTTCTTTTTTAAATTGGGGTTATTCACGGTCTCCCTTACATTTAGATAGGTGGGCAAATGCATGTTTGGAAGCCCAGGCGAAGCACTGCTACTTGGGCGCAGAGATATCACGCAACACCGGAAATAAAGCTTGCCACAAATAACCGGCGAAAGTAATGATTATGCATGAAACATTTGAATTATTGATAAAGTTGCTAAATTGATAAAGTTGACGATGCAATCTCGCCATCTCGCTATATTGTCCACTATATTTGCTTCTTATTTATTAATCCAGGCAAATTTGTTGATAAAACATTGATTAAAATTAAGATACAATTTATACAAAACGAAATTTTCAAGCAAAAATAATATTCGAAGATCGCTGGGTTGATTATTATTCGAAAATCGCACCCCTCCACCACATGCACGCACACATGCTTAGACTACACACCAGAGCATGTGAGCAAAGCGGAGCGGTGACGCTTATTATAGCCTAAGTTAAAAAACTTAAACATACGTTTCATATTTATAAATAATGTTATTATTTTTTTATTTCATCTATGTTGATTATATGAAAAGGGAACCGCATGAGATGAGTAAGATAGGATCATAAGATGACCAATATATCGGAAAACATTTGGAATGGGTCAGATTTTGACCACTTATTTAGTTGTTTTGTAGAAAGCCTTTCTTTAAAGTTTATTTCGTTTTGTATAAATTGTATCTTCATGTTAATCAATGTTTCATCAACAAATTTGCCTGGATTAATAAATAAGAAGCAAATATAGTGGACAATATAATCAGGACACGGAGGCGCAGGCGCGTGCACACTTCATATGAAGTGTGCATTTCTCTCTCTATGCGCGTTCACTACTGCGAAGATGGTGAGTCTGCATCGTCAACTTTATCAATTTATCAACAGTTCAAATGTTTCATGCATAATCATTACTTTTGCCGGTTCTCTGTGGCAAGCTTTATTTCAGGTATTGCGTGATATCTCTGCTCCCAAGTAGCAGTCCATCCATTGGTATAAACAAACTGCTTTTTAACGTCGTCATCGTCTTGCTGCTCCCTCCCCGTTCTGTGATTGGTTCCCTCGCTGAGGCAAAAATCTGGTCCATGGTATCCAGACTGCCTAGCAGAGCATGTGTCAATTTCGCAAAAACTCCCATTTATCGCAAAAAAGTTTTTACGCTCGCATGATGAGGAGGTTTTTCAGGCAATTCGAAAAAGGAACATTTCGCAAAACTAATGGATCAGTTCACAGGTCACCTGACGTAGATGATGCGGTATGTTTGGACGAGACGGAGTTCTTCATTAAACTCATAAAAGACAAACGAATTACAGGAATACTGGATTCTAAACCTCGAAGAACTGCCACAATCAAGATCTTGAAGCAGAAATGAGGGAGAAACGCCTCAGACGAGCCGATCGCAGTATAACGGTCTTTCCTAGCCATTAATGCTTGGATTTACGCCTTCGTTTCCTTCGATTAACAATAATGTGCGTTATAAGTAAACCTACCAACATCCGTCGCCATGATTTCTGGAATGACTTATCAAATGACGTTGTAGTCGCATAACATCGGTTAATGGAAACGCCGTCATTTCGCAACCGTTTTTATCGACATTTAGAAAAAATCGCAAAAGTTTTGCGCAAATCTGTAATGGAAACGCGCCTATTGATTGATTTTATTGACTGACTGAAAAACCAAGTCTTTTTTTTTGTATGTATTTGGTGTTAGTTACTATTCAGAGGTGCGTTTCTCAAAAGCTTCGTTAGCCAAGTCGCAAGTTCCGTCGTTATCAGCAGTTCAACGAGTCGGTGTTTCCCGAAACCATCGTTCCAACGAACATTCGCAAATAGCATCGCAGAGGTGTGTGTGTGAGCGACAGATCTCGAGTTGCGGTTAGAAGCAGGCCTTAATAACTTGAGCCAAATAAGCAAGCTGATATTCAGTACAACCTGTGTCTTTTATTTAGAATACATACAAATGTCATTTACGTCTTTTAGTTTGTCATGTGATTTAAAGCGTCGTTTTTGAAGACTGCACATGTGTGAACGAGCTCTTGTGTGTAAGAACGAGCCGATGAGTGAATCTGGAAATAAAGCGAAATAACTGAGAAAATGAGTTAGTCCTCAGATGCATGTCTGTAATTTATAGAGAAACATCTAGCGTTAATTCGATCTCAAACAGATTCATTAACAGAAGTTATTACTCCGACATCTGCGTGACATCATTAACCAGCGTGGTTAAACGACCAATACGGTTTCGGGAAACTAGCGAGTTGATTTCTACTACGCTAGTGAAGCAGCGAGTTGCGCCCAGTGTTGGGGAAAGTTACTTTTAAAAGTAATGCGTTACAATATTGCGTTACTTTTTTAGGAAAGTAATGCGTTACGTTACTTTTGCGTTCCTTTTTTTTTTGTGCTGTCAAACGATTAAAATATTTAATCGCGATTAATCGGATTAATGTCATAGTTAACTCGCGATTAATCGCACATTTTTATCTATTCTAAATGTCTCTTGATTTCTTTTTGTCCCATTATTTTTTTTTCTCATTTTAATGCTCTTATCAACATGGAAAAATGGATCGGCTTGCTTTGTGCAAATGTTTTTTATTGAAAACAACATTGGCATATACTGTGTTCAATTTCACACTAACATTCTCACTTGGAGCAAATAATCTCTCACACATGTAACACTGTCCATCAATAAATGGGTGAAAGAAATACTGACGAGGTCCTGATATTGACGAGGGGGCGGAGAATTCGCATCGTGTGTGTGTGTGTGTGTGTGTGTGTGTGTGTGTGTGCTTGGCGGTGACGATAGCTCAGTTCACAACGACAAAACACACAGATCACTTTGGTCTCGTCAATGGAACCATTTGGCAACTTTTTAAAATTAAACTTTCCATTCAGAATCTTATTGGCATCCATTTCAGCAAGTACATCGGTCAATAAAGTGAGATTAAATGCATAAAAATGTATTTTCTATTTAACATATTTAAGTTAGTTTAGTTCACTGATTTTATTCATTTTGAGGAATATGTAATCTTTTTTTTTTTTTTTTTGCAAGTGAGATGAGTAAATGCATGTTCACATTTAGTCTAGAACTACAATAACCATCATGTTTACACACACAGACATACACAATGGGTCTCATTCATGAAACAAGAGCAGAATGATTTTTTGTGTAAATCGTGTGTAAAGTGGTTCTGGCGTAAATTTTCGGATTCATTAAAATGTTCGTATTTTCCAAATGTTAGTTGGTACTCAAGAAATCTACACCTGCTCCCAGCCACGCGTAAATAGTGCGCTTAACACCCGAACGTTTTGCTCATTAACCCTCTGGGGTCCTTCGGCCCAAATGGACCCGAAGCTTTTAAATATTTTTTATTTAAAAATCATAGCTTTATCGGAATGGTCCGAAATTTGGTGACTTTGTTGGTACTTGGTATATGAACACCCAAAAAAATTGGGGACAGGATTTGAATAGTCTAAGTGGTTGTAAAAAAAATAGTCACACTCAGGACCTTCGGGTCCAAATGGACCCGCATAGGAAATGAATGGGAAATTGGCAAAAATGTGAAAATACAGAGTTTTTTTGTGTGTACAATCTACAAATCAGCCACGATCCAGAAAAAAAGCACACAGCAGTGAAGGGGTGAATCTATAAAACATCAAGAGTGCAAAACAGACACATCCACACACACACACACACACACACACACACAAACACACTTTTATACACATACACACTAATAAATTCAGATTACATATGGGTTTTGAATTTTTAAAATGCTCAGTTTGTCCACCAGATGGCATCCATCTCATTTCAAAAATTGCTTTCATGAGGCCTAGGCTTGACTCTAAAATGAAATACAGCTTTAAAAAAAATAAAAAAATAAAATAAAACATTTTCTATTATATTCAATGGGGAAAAAAATGGGTCATAATTATTGCATTAATATTAATTATAAATCAGTTTTATATTTGAAATTATCTCAAAACACCAAAAAAGAAAAGAAAAAATATTATAAAAAAACAAGTTAAAAAAAAAATGATTTTTTTTTTTATAAATATTAATCCCACCCTTCCGGCCCATTTGGACCCGAAGGTCCTGAGTGTGACTCTGAAATGAAGGACCCCAGAGGGTTAATAAGGCTGCATTTTTATTCACCTTAATCGGGTACATATTTGCACAGCATTTTGAAAAAATATTATATATAGTAATTACATACGGTTTTTCTTATTATGAGAGCCAGTAATAGCTTCTGCGATGGTGGTCCTTCTCCAGTTTGAATACTATTTTTCCGAAGTGAACTAATTCGTTTTTTTGCTCTCAAGCTTAATGTCGAACCATTTTCTTCTCACTTCTGGGAATGTTCGATTAACAGATGAAACTCCAGTAACTGCATCTGTAATGCTGCCAAGCTTCCTTTTTTTTTTAGGACCCGATACGCCACTGTGTACGCTTGAAAATAAAATGTGGCGTTTTGAACGAACTTCTGATAATAAAACTTCCATTTCTGCATCTGAGAATTTTTTTTCATTCGCATTCATGTCATAATATGATGCCCATATATAGTTGTCAGTCGGATTTAATGGGCGGGATTTATGTAATTGAGAATGAACGTGAACGCGCATCCCATTTACGACTGATTGGAATTCATTAAAGCTCCAGTCGGCAAGTCTGGCAGATTGAGTGGATTCAGGAAAATTTTGAATGTTTACAACTCTAATGCCCCTCCCCCACTATCAACGGATACCCTCCCACCCAGTTCATGCTCGTCAGTGCGTGTGCACCAGATTTTCAGTGAACACCAGGACTCTCAAGTGTCACGCATTGAGCGTGACAGTCACTCATTTCGGTCTTTTGTCACGCTCTCCCGCCACACATTGTATTTCTCACGCTGAAAAACTATTTGTAATATATTTAATATGCCGCAGCGCCCAAAACTCTGGCCGCGCCGCTCTCACTGTGGAACCGGCATGAATCAAGCGCGTTTCCTCTGGTGTTGTTCGTCGAGCTACACAATAGCCAATCAGAAAATAGCACTATTGTATCTGGGTAAGATTTAACGCAACAACCAATGACAAAAATGTATCCAACCCCCCGTCGGCTGGGTGTCACTCTTACCTGTCTTCAAAACTTGAGAGCCCTGGAACGCGCCCGTCTCATCAGCATCCATCAACACCATGGAGTATTTGGAGGTATGCTGTCCTGGCTAATCTACCGATAGATTGCAATTGCTAACGTCATTTATACTCTAAATGAGCTTACTTGATTTTCCGCCATCACTCTTCGTTACTGTGCGAACTTCCGCGAACTTCAGGCGTGTGCATGTGATTGTAACGTGCGCGAGGGGTGGCGTGTGCCCGATCTGTGATTGACAGTCAGATCTCACCCCCCCCCCCCTGAGCTGATTGGACATGATGAACCGGGAGCTGTGGATTTTTTGCAAAACAAATAACACGCTCCAGGTGGAGTTAGAAGCTCGGGTTTTTACTAAAACCACTTTATTTATGTTGTTCTGTCAGATTATAGTGTCGATTTCACTGAATATGATCAAAAAAATTTTGCCCACGGCAGCTTTAACACACACATTTCACTATCACATCTGACGTTTACGAAGTATTTGTGAATCAGGAGAAGAGTTTTCGGGAAGGTCTCTTTACGCGCAAATCACTCGGATATTTACTCGTATATTTACGAATGTTTCATGAATGAGACCCAATGCCTCTGACTCTCCTGTCCTAATGTTAGACAAATCGAAGTGCAGAGTCAGTCAATAAATGGGAAAACAAAGTAACTTGCGTCACTTATTTGAACGTGTTACTTGAAAAAGTAATCTGATTACGTAACTCAAGTTACTTGTAATGAGTGACACACAACACCGCTGTACGGGAAACACACCCCAGGTTGGTTGTAATGTCGATCACCCCACAGACTGTGTGTGTGTGTGTGTGCAGGAGGTGTGTGAGATGCGCAGTCGTCACGAGAGCCGGCTGATGGAGCTCGACACCGGCAGACAGAAGGAGTTTGAAGGTAAATTAGCTGAAGCCATGAAGCAGCTCCGGGAAGAACACGAAGCCCAAATCCAGCAGTACAGAGAGGAGCTGGAGAAGACCTTCGTCGCCAAGGTGAAACACACACGCTTCTGCACAAATGATGATGTGGTGGTGGTGTTATTGAGCTATTTTACTTATTTAGGAAATGGTCATGCAAAACTGTGGTTGTGTGTGTATTTCATTCATATATTTTATTTATTAATATTCCTTATTAATTTTACTCATATCAATTATTAATAAATATTACTTTATACTCAAACTATAATATCGTGCAAAAGTTCATTTATTTCAGTAATTTAATTTAAAAGGTGAAACTAATATATTATATAGACTCATTACATGCAAAGTGAGATATTTCAAGCCTTTATTTGTTATAATTTTGATGATTATGGCTTACAGCTTATGAAAACCTTTTCACAATATTTTAATTTTGAATTTGGGGTTTTCTTAAGCTGTAAACCATAATCATCACAATCATAACAAATAAAGGCTTGAAATAACTCGCTTTGCATGTATGTAAATATATTTTAAAATTTTATATATATATATTATTATCTTATTCATATATTTTATATATAAATACTACATATGACAAATTGTTATATATATAGTATATTGTTATTTTTATAATATATTATTTTATTAATATATTTTATTTATTAATATTCCTTATATGAAAGTAATAATCAATGAGTACAATTAATGTATTTATTAAAAAATATATATATTTATTTTCTTTTTTATATATATAGATAGATATTTATTACTTTATTCATATATTTATTTTATAAAAAATACTAGAATTATAAATTGTTTTATGTGTATGTGTGTGTATATATATATAAATTTATTCATGTTTTATTTAGAAATATTACATTTTAAATGGTTTTCTGTGTGTGTGTGTGTATATTATATATGCATACATACACACACTAACAATTTTATTTATGCAGTTTATAAATTATTTTTTCATATTTTATTCATTTATATTCTTTATATACAAGTATATATTTCAATATATTTCTTCAGCTGTGGACATTGTACAGTATATGATGAGCAAGCTTTGAGCAACAGCCAATGAAACTGTAGAAGAGACCACAAGAGCAAGACATGAAGTCTGAGTTAAAAACAGGCTTTTCATCCTTCCTTGGCAGAATAGACGAGACCCAAATCTACGGCCCGACCGTAGATGAAGCCGGTTTACACTTGTGTCCACTATTGCTTTATTAATGCAGCAATGCACAAAAATCAGTGTGTTTTCATGCATTTAAGACAGTAAATCAGCGTGAGGATTTTACAGCAGTGAGAAGTGAAGTCTGCAGGAGAAGTGTAGTTCAGGGGTTTGAGCGAAGGGAAGAGACGGTAACCTGGACACACACGAAACGCTTGACTTCATCGCATCTGTCTTTCATGGTACCTCAGCAATCCTGTGTCAGAGAGCAAACCATTCTCTCTGTTCTCGTTGGTTTGCAGTAATGGGTGTTATGGGTTTATCTCTTGCAGTTGGAGAACGCCAAGCAGACGGCGGTGAAAAACAGCGACTTCGCTTCTTCAACGAGAGAAGAACTGGCGGGAACTAAAATGCGTTTGGAGTCTCAGTCGCTGCAAATCAACAACCTGCACAAAAAGGTAGAGATGTGGAAGGGTTTGCTGCCTAATCTTGCCCATCATCTACACTAACATTCAAAAGTTTGGGGTTAGTACGATAAAAAAAAAAAAAAAGAATACTTAAAGGGATAGTTCTCCCAAAAATGAAAATTAGCCCATAATTTACTCGCCCTGAAGCCGTCCTTGGTGTGTATGATATTATTCTTTCAGACGAATACAATCAGAGTTATATTAAAAAATCTCCTGGCTCTTCCAAGCTTTATAATGGCAGTGAATGGCTGTTTCTGTTTTATCCATCATGATAAAAGTGCATCTGTCCATCATAAAAGTGCATCTATCCCTCATAAAAGTGCATCTATCCCTCATAAAAGTGCATCTGCCCATCATAAAAGTGCATCTATCCCTCATAAAAGTGCATCTATCCCTCATAAAAGTGCATCTATCCCTCATAAAAGTGCATCTGTCCATCATAAAAGTGCATCTGTCCATCATAAAAGTGCATCTGTCCATCATAAAAGTGCATTTATCATGATAAAAGTGCATCTGTCCTCATAAAAGTGCATCTGTCCATCATAAAAGTGCATCTGTCAATCATAAAAGTGCATCTGTCCATCATAAGTGCATCTATCCCTCATAAAAGTGCATCTGTCCATCATAAAAGTGCATCTGTCAATCATAAAAGTGCATCTATCCCTCATAAAAGTGCATCTATCCCTCATAAAAGTGCATCTATCCCTCATAAAAGTGCATCTATTCATCATAAAAGTGCAAATATCCATCATAAAAGTGCATCTGTCCATCATAAAAGTGCAAATATCCCCCATAAAAGTGCATCTATCCCTCATAAAAGTGCATCTATCCATCATAAAAGTGCAAATATCCCTCATAAAAGTGCATCTATCCCTCATAAAAGTGCATCTATCCCTCATAAAAGTGCATCTGTCCATCATAAAAGTGCAAATATCCATCATAAAAGTGCATCTGTCCATCATAAAAGTGCAAATATCCCCCATAAAAGTGCATCTATCCCTCATAAAAGTGCATCTATCCATCATAAAAGTGCAAATATCCCTCATAAAAGTGCATCTATCCCTCATAAAAGTGCATCTATCCCTCATAAAAGTGCAAATATCCATCATAAAAGTGCATCTATCCCTCATAAAAGTGCATCTATCCCTCATAAAAGTGCAAATATCCCCCATAAAAGTGCATCTATCCCTCATAAAAGTGCATCTATCCATCATAAAAGTGCAAATATCCCTCATAAAAGTGCATCTATCCCTCATAAAAGTGCATCTATCCCTCATAAAAGTGCATCTATCCCTCATAAAAGTGCATCTGCCCATCATAAAAGTGCATCTGCCCATCATAAAAGTGCATCTGTCCATCATAAAAGTGCATCTATCCCTCATAAAAGTGCATCTATCCCTCATAAAAGTGCATCTATCCCTCATAAAAGTGCATCTATCCATCATAAAAGTGCATCTGCCCATCATAAAAGTGCATCTATCCCTCATAAAAGTGCATCTATCCCTCATAAAAGTGCATCTATCCCTCATAAAAGTGCATCTGCCCATCATAAAAGTGCATCTGCCCATCATAAAAGTGCATCTGTCCATCATAAAAGTGCATCTGTCCATCATAAAAGTGCATCTATCCCTCATAAAAGTGCATCTATCCCTCATAAAAGTGCATCTATCCCTCATAAAAGTGCATCTATCCATCATAAAAGTGCATCTGTCCATCATAAAAGTGCATCTATCCCTCATAAAAGTGCATCTATCCCTCATAAAAGTGCATCTATCCCTCATAAAAGTGCATCTGCCCATCATAAAAGTGCATCTATCCCTCATAAAAGTGCATCTGCCCATCATAAAAGTGCATCTATCCCTCATAAAAGTGCATCTGCCCATCATAAAAGTGCATCTGCCCATCATAAAAGTGCATCTATTCATCATAAAAGTGCATCTATTCATCATAAAAGTGCATCTATCCCTCATAAAAGTGCATCTATCCCTCATAAAAGTGCATCTATCCCTCATAAAAGTGCATCTATTCATCATAAAAGTGCATCTATCCCTCATAAAAGTGCATCTATCCCTCATAAAAGTGCATCTATTCATCATAAAAGTGCATCTATCCCTCATAAAAGTGCATCTATCCCTCATAAAAGTGCATCTATCCCTCATAAAAGTGCATCTATCCCTCATAAAAGTGCATCTATTCATCATAAAAGTGCATCTATCCCTCATAAAAGTGCATCTATCCCTCATAAAAGTGCATCTATCCCTCATAAAAGTGCATCTATCCCTCATAAAAGTGCATCTATCCCTCATAAAAGTGCATCTATCCCTCATAAAAGTGCATCTATTCATCATAAAAGTGCATCTATTCATCATAAAAGTGCATCTGTCCATCATAAAAGTGCATCTGTCCATCATAAAAGTGCATCTATCCCTCATAAAAGTGCATCTATCCCTCATAAAAGTGCATCTGCCCATCATAAAAGTGCATCTGCCCATCATAAAAGTGCATCTATCCCTCATAAAAGTGCATCTATCCCTCATAAAAGTGCATCTGCCCATCATAAAAGTGCATCTGTCCCTCATAAAAGTGCATCTATCCCTCATAAAAGTGCATCTATCCCTCATAAAAGTGCATCTGCCCATCATAAAAGTGCATCTGCCCATCATAAAAGTGCATCTATCCCTCATAAAAGTGCATCTGCCCATCATAAAAGTGCATCTGCCCATCATAAAAGTGCATCTATCCCTCATAAAAGTGCATCTATCCATCATAAAAGTCTGTTTTCAAAGCCTGCGCCAAAATTGCGACTGATTTACCGCTGGAGGGACTTTGAAGAGCCACTTCATGCTCAAACAGCAACACTAAAGAAAGCTGACTGTGTGTGTGTGTGTGTGTGTGTGTGTGTGTGGACCAGAACTCTGCGCTGGAGGCTCGTGTGCAGGAGCTGGAGCAGATGCTGGACCGCGAGAGACAGTGCCACCAGCACCGGCTCTCCCAGAAGGAGCAGGAGATGGCGGATCTGAGGCAGCAGATGCAGGAGCGACTGGAGGAATACCAGAACCTGCTCGACGTCAAGCTCCTGCTGGACATGGAGATCAACGCGTACCGCAAGATGCTGGAGGGCGAGGAGAAGCGGTGAGCTCTGCCGGCTAAACATGCTTCTCTTACTCAGGGTTTTTGTCTTACAGTCCAAATATCAAACATATCTTAAATCAAGATGCATTTACTAGATGAGTAAAATGACATCAGATATTATGTCCTGTTTTCTGGGGGAATTAATCAAAATTAAGTGACTTGATGCTTAAAAAAAGCAAAATTATCTGCCAATGGGGTGAGAAAAATAATCTCAATTCAAACAGAAACAATATTTTTCTGACCCCATTGGCAGATAATTTTGCTTGTTTTAAGCAAAAACTTCACCATAGCAACCACTCAGAACACCCTAGCAACCTCCCAAAAACGCCCTAGTAACCACCCAGAATGCCTTGGCAACTACCAAGCAAATGCCCATAACACCATAGCAACCACCCAGAATACCCTAGCAACTGTCTAGCAACACCATAGCAACCACGCAGAACACCCTAGCAACCGCCTAGCAACCACCCAGAACGCCCTAGCAACCACCTGAACAACATGAATAAGCCATATCTTAGCACCAGAACATCGTACAGACATGTTTGTTGGCTAATATGCAATCATGTACCCAGTGTTGGGAAAGTTCACTTTCTACATGAACTAGTTCAAAATTCAGTTCACAAATTTTAAAATGAACTAGTTCATACTTAACAATTTTGAACTAAGTTCACGGTTCCAAAAAATCAACTAGTTTATAGTTCTTTTTTATCCATATGTTGCTGCAAGCTTTTTTTATTTTTTTTAATGATTGCCATCACAGCCCATATGCAACCACAGACAGCAATTATTTTATCGGCGGGCAAAGTTTGCACAGAAATGTAAGATTTCTTGTATCAGTGATTTCAGGCCTAAAAATAAATGTCTAATCTTTCCTAACGATCCGCTAGCTGCCCGCCCCATAAGCATGCCGTCCAAAAACCGCGTCTCTGTAGGCAGCCTAGGCTCTGAGATCTGCACACAAAAACAAATGTGTACAACCACCACTCAAAACCAAAATAAAGTGTTCCAACCAATCACTGACAGGGGCGGGTGTTGCTCCGATTTCGCGTCCAGCCGTGCACGAGCGCAAAACCCCACAACACCCGCCCCTGTCAGTGATTGGTTGGAACACTTTATTTTGGTTTTGAGTGGTGGTTGTACACATTTGTTTTTGTGTGCAGATCTCAGAGCCTAGGCTGCCTACAGAGACGCGGTTTTTGGACGGCATGCTTATGGGGCGGGCAGCTAGCGGATCGTTAGGAAAGATTAGACATTTATTTTTAGGCCTGAAATCACTGATACAACCTTTAAAGCAGCACTAAGTAGAAATTCCGTTTTTGTCAAACAGCGACCCCTAGAGTCGCTGTGGAGCACTTGTACTGTCGTGAATAGCACTCACGCAGAGATGGCTCGCACTCACGGCCGGATCCCCTCCCCCTGTACACCGGTACCTGTTCAGTAAGATGGACGCTGTAACGAGTGGAAATAAGGTATGGCCCCTTTAAGAGCTGCGCGCGCCCAACACCACATGTATACGGCGCCGGGTTATTTCTGTTTGATGCTCATTTTATCAGAATTTTATCAGATCTGTTTTTTTGCCGTAAAGCAAT
Organism: Rhinichthys osculus; assembly: GCA_029959095.1. NCBI lineage: Eukaryota > Metazoa > Chordata > Actinopteri > Cypriniformes > Leuciscidae > Rhinichthys > Rhinichthys osculus. The sequence continues at coordinate 2,093,498 of JARWKJ010000021.1, read as the reverse complement.
TTGTTACCTCGCGAGACCTGATATCACGCGATACTTCCTAACACTCAGGCCGGCGGCTCGCCGGCCCAAAGTTGCAAGGGTGGTTTTGCGGCTCACAGGCACCAGGGGGGTGCGAGACGACCACCATTCAACACGAAATCAGTAATATACAGTGTTGTGCTAGTTACTAAGAAATAGTAACTAGTTACAGTTACTAGTTACTTCGTTCAAAAAGTAACTCAATTACTTTGTTGATTACTTACACCAAAAAGTAATGCGTTACTGTTAAAAGTAACTTTTTAGTTACTTTTTTAAAGAAAGTTCTTAAATGTTCCCATTAATGCCCTTTAATGCGTTATGGTCTGTACAAACACAAAACTGACTTAAACAGAAAGTAGTTTTTAAACACTATTTTATTTAAGTCAGACCAGCACAAACTGAATATATCAAGGATTTCTGAAATAAATAACAAAACAAGCATTTTTAAAGCTAGTGACTTGTTTGCTTTCTCAACATTGATATGTTCATGCAGCTGACAGTATACGTTTTTACCACTGTGGTTTTTACTGCATGAATTAATATTTGAGCAATACAATATTGTACCTTGATCATTCTTGTTAGTTCATAGTAGGCCTACATTAACTAAGGAGATACAAATACATCTAACAATGAATGATACTTCTACAACATTTATTAACCATATTTAATGCTAAAATTGTTATCTTATTGTAAAGTGTTACCATTTATATGATTCAAGCTTAAAGAAGATGGCCATAATTAAATATCTGCAAAGGCCAGAGCATTAAAATTACATAAATCTAGACCTATATTACATGTAGTCTTTCACTTTATTTGCTTAAATTTTAGAACACTTGATTAGACTTGATGTCGGCTGCATGAACACATCAATGTAAGCAATCAATCACGTCACTAGTTTTAAAAATACAACTTCGCCGGCTAATGAATGCATAAAAGTGACCAGCTGGACATAAACTAATGCAAATAGATGGTAACAATTTGCGACATAAAACATGTGGGTCAGGTCTGCGTGTGTATTTGTCACATTGTTTTAATCGCTTGAGGTAAGTTAGCCGTTACTAATGTTATTCCTCTCAGACTCGACGGCAAGCTTCTGTTCTTTCTCTGCTGATGCAGCATCTAGTCAAAAAATGTATTATTTTATAATGATATGGCAATGTGTACTTAAGTGTTCTGTATTCATACCGTTTCGCTGTCTGTGTTTTAAATGCGCATCAAGTGCTCAGCGCTCTCTGTGCAGCTTGTAATCTCCGTGCTCGCGCTGCCTCACGTGTACAACTCAGCCAGTGAGTTTATGTGTCCTCAGGTGTCCTCTCGCTCTGTATAATGCTAGCAGTCTCTTCAGTGCTCTCGTACTGTGTAATGACAGCGCACACTTTTCAGCCGCTCCAGCAACTAATTAATTTAAAAAAGTAACGGACAACGCGCCATATGGTAACGGTAACGGAGTTAATTTATTTAAAAAGTAATGCGTTACAGTATTAGTTACTGTCAAAAGTAACTGCGTTACAGTAACGCGTTACTGCCCAACACTGGTAATATAAACATTACAATGACTCCAAAGCTGTTCGGTTAAGGTAAAAAAGTTACTTAGTTCACCTTTAAAACTGATCATACGACGCGACGCCTCCTCGCTGCTGTGTCGAGCTCATGCTGCGTCTTGTCGTGATGCGGCGGCCGTGGTGCGACACTGGTGGCTGGTGTTGCCAGATTGGGTGTTTTTTTCACTACATATTAAGGCCTGTTTACGTGTGTTTTAGCTGGGTTTTCGCCTGGAAGGCTCTATAGAAATCTGGCACCCTATTGAACAAAGTCAAACTGAGAGAGCGCGCGTTCACAGACGCCAGAATGAACGAGTTCACAGTAACGTTCGTCAGGCACTGCAGTAATACAGTACGTTCAGTTCACGTTCGCTCAAAATATGAACGAGTTCAATGAACACGGTCCAGGCACAACACTGCATGTACCACACTCTAGCAACCAAGTGGCGAGTTTTGCCACTGCAAGCACACAGGGCCGGATTAACCATTAGGGCAACTGGGCACTTGCCCAGGGGCCCATGACATCTAAGGGGCCCTGGGCCCCAGGGGCGGATTGGCAATCGGGAGAGTCGGGAGTTTCCCTGGTGGGCCGGTAGTGTTTCGAGGCCGCGAGGGCCGGTCTGATAAAATGTATTCATTGCAAGTTCGCCATGCGCACTTGTGGCCTAAGCGAGGGGAAGAAAAAAACTATTTTAGATAACGGAGCGTATATTTGCACTAAGTGCCTGTCTTTTTAGTGATGGAATAGCTACAGTGGCGTAGGTCGTAGCGCGCAAACTACTTGATAATAGCTTTTGATGCGCTCGACCCGAGTTCGAATCCGCCTTTTGCCGAACTCTCTCTTCTCCCTTTTCCCAACACATATGAGATGTAAAATGTATAACCTAACGTAAAGGTCTCTAGCGTTATATTTGGCCAACGAACTAAAATCGAAACCATGATATGGCTTTGTGCCTTTATAAAACAGCACAAGACTTTAAGAATAGGCATCCTGTGTGTGTGCTGCGTGATTTAAAGAAAAGTGCGCTCTTTGCTCACGCGATCAGCATGGTGATCTGGTGTTTTCTCCTAAATAAAAGCTCAAGGGTTTATTTCTTGCAAGTGAAGAAATTAGGACAAAAGTATTTAAATTGTCCTGTGTTATAGTGTAATGTAGACTAAAATATACTTTTGAAATATTCATTTTCATTTATAGTACATTTATAGGCTATATTATGGATTTTACGTCATAGGAATAATTATATAAATCATTATTACATTATTATAATAATTGTTTGGCATCCTAAAACACCATTGATAATGTAATGTAGACTGAGACTCTCATAACTAAAAAGATGTTTGAGCCCTGGTACAAGTCAATGCTTTTTCTTTGTTCAACGAGCAGTTCATGGGTTGAAGCTCTTAATTTTGACCTCTCAAAGAGCACCAGATTGATGCATTTAACCTTACAAAATGTTCTTGCGGGGGAGCATGCCCCCGAACCCCCCTAGAGGCACAGAGGTCCACCCAACATAGTTTTACAAAATCCTATGGGAAAGAACGACCATTTATGAACTTGCATAGCAACAAAGTTCCTTTTAAGTCAGTAAAATTGTAAATGCCATATTAAAATGTCCTTGGACAAAATATACATTTGGCCCTAAGGGGGGGCCTACAAGACATTGTGCCCAGGGGCCTCTGAACTCTTAATCCGGCCCTGCAAGCACCACTCATATTTTCTTCTGGAAATGTACATTCTACTATTATTTATTATACTTTAGTCAATAGTATCCAGCTGCAGACCCGCTGCACCACCAGTTTCAGAACCGGAAATAAGGGGCGGAGCTTACGTTCTAACGCCAGGGCCGGAAGTGAGGGGCGGAGCTTACGTTCTTAACCGAGTAACGCCACCTAACGTTTTGGAGCTTAATTTGCTTTGACACGAAACGGCATGCTTTTCTTACACACGAAACGTCATACTTTATACGTATGTTAATGATACATTAAGGTGCAGTACAATAAGCATTTTAAAACATTGATTTTGTGTAATATAATTGTATATAGTTATCCGTTTCATTGTATTATGAGAGATACTTCCTGATCATGATGGTGAAAAATAATGCTTGAAACTTATGGGCGTTTTATATAAAATATACTTTATTTAAAGTATACGTTGTGAATTCCGGCTCGCGTACCCCGAAGTGATAAAATAAAACAAAATTCTGTATCTCAATTTATAGGCAAGAAAAGTAGTTTGTTTAGGCTGGGTTGTATGAATTACAAACCTGCACACATATTTTAAAAAGCACATAACTATTGAATTCTGAATGAGCATGTGAACGCCGTCAGCGTTAATCACAGGTTCGCGTTTAAAGTCTGATCATTTCGACGGAGGTGAATCAATCAAAGTTAACTTTAGCTGGAAGTAACATTATTCAACAACCGCTATAACGCCAAAACAATCTGTTACCTTAAATGATATGTTTATCTCTGTAAAGCTGCTTTGAAACAATCCATTGTTAAAAGCGCCATATAAATGAAGATGACTTGACTATTTCACAAGAACATGTGCAGCATGCATTTTACTTTATGTAAAAAAAATGTCAAAAATCTAAAAAAGAGAGAGAAAATTCGGCATTGTTTTAAAAGAAACAATAAAAATGTAGGCTACCGTAAAACTTTCAAATAATAGCCGAGTCCCAAACACATTTAAAGTCCCCATGAATTCAAAATTGACCATACTTACTTTGTTTGCCTAAATTGATCGTTTTGTGGTGAACAATTCACCCATGCAAGTCAATCCACACAAAAAAATTTTTTGGCTTCGTAATCTTTAATCAAAATCTGAAATTTCCCCTCCCCTCTGCGTTGGAGGACCTTGCCTGATGACGTAGGTTTGACGGTTTGGGCGTCTTCTTAACATCCGTAATCACGCCCCTCCAACTGACAGTGGACGGGCTGAATGAAAACACCTACTTTTCTAGATCCAATCAGGTGCTAGTTGGGAAAAAGCCACGCCCACCACTTTGCCTCATTTAGTATTCAGTTTTTCTCGGAAATACGTCACAACACTGGAGAAAAGTCGTTTGCAACTTCCGGTTCACGGGGACTTTAATCTTCTAAGACCCGTCAGATCGTCCGCTTTTTGGCGGCCGCCAAATTTGTCCCGCCAAAGCCTTTTTTGATCGGCGAGTGATATAGAATAGAATAGAATAGAATAGAATAGAATGCGTTACGAGCAGAGAGAGAGACCCGGCCGCGCGCGCGCACTCACTGCAGTCAAGCCAGCCTCCACCTCGAAATGAGCGGTCAAACTAGCCGCCCCTATATTTCTCTATGCGCTTATACACTAGGTATTACAGTAAGACCGTCAACCATTCTGAAACCATTCAGTCAACCATTCTTCCAGCGAAGGCTATTTCAGTTAGTCCGTCCGTCCGTCCGTCCGTCCGTCCGTCCGTCCGTCCGTCTGTCTGTCTGTCTGTCTATCTATCTATCTATCTATCTATCTATCTATCTATCTATCTATCAATCTGATGTTGTTTTACAAAATAAGAGCCCCCAAAACTCATATATTAGGCCTACCTGTTGTCTCCATACATTCAGAAAATCATAAAAAATAAAAGTCCTAATTTCCACAGACCAATTCCACCTCAGATGGAGAGGACACCTTCTCACCGTGTCCCCTGCAAAGTTTCAGGACATTCTGATGTTGTTTTACAAAATAAGAGCCCCCAAAACTCATATATTAGGCCTACCTGTTGTCTCCATACATTCAGAAAATCATAAAAATAAAAGTCCTAATTTCCACAGACCAATTCCACCTCAGATGGAGAGGACACCTTCTCAACGTGTCCCCTGCAAACTTTCAGGACATTCTGATGTTGTTTTACAAAATAAGAGCCCCCAAAACTCATATATTAGGCCTACCTGTTGTCTCCATACATTCAGAAAATCATAAAAATAAAAGTCCTAATTTCCACAGACCAATTCCACCTCAGATGGAGAGGACACCTTCTCACCGTGTCCCCTGCGAAGTTTCAGGACATTCTGATGTTGTTTTACAAAATAAGAGCCCCCAAAACTCATATATTAGGCCTACCTGTTGTCTCCATACATTCAGAAAATCATAAAAATAAAAGTCCTAATTTCCACAGACCAATTCCACCTCAGATGGAGAGGACACCTTCTCACCGTGTCCCCTGCAAAGTTTCAGGACATTCTGATGTTGTTTTACAAAATAAGAGCCCCCAAAATTCATATATTATTAGGTCTACCTGTTGTCTCCATACATTCAGAAAATCATAAAAATAAAAGTCCTAATTTCCACAGACCAATTCCACCTCAGATGGAGAGGACACCTTCTCAACGTGTCCCCTGCAAACTTTCAGGACATTCTGATGTTGTTTTACAAAATAAGAGCCCCCAAAACTCATATATTAGGCCTACCTGTTGTCTCCATACATTCAGAAAATCATAAAAATAAAAGTCCTAATTTCCACAGACCAATTCCACCTCAGATGGAGAGGACACCTTCTCAACGTGTCCCCTGCAAAGTTTCAGGACATTCTGATGTTGTTTTACAAAATAAGAGCCCCCAAAACTCATATATTAGGCCTACCTGTTGTCTCCATAAATTCAGAAAATCATAAAAATAAAAGTCCTAATTTCCACAGACCAATTCCACCTCAGATGGAGAGGACACCTTCTCAAGGTGTCCCCTGCAAAGTTTCAGGACATTCTGATATTGTTTTACAAAATAAGAGCCCCCAAAACTCATATATTAGGCCTACCTGTTGTCTCCAAACATTCAGAAAATCATAAAAATAAAAGTCCTAATTTCCACAGACCAATTCCACCTCAGATGGAGAGGACACCTTCTCAACGTGTCCCCTGCAAACTTTCAGGACATTCTGATGTTGTTTTACAAACATAAGAGCCCCCAAAACTCATATATTAGGCCTACCTGTTGTCTCCATACATTCAGAAAATCATAAAAATAAAAGTCCTAATTTCCACAGACCAATTCCACCTCAGATGGAGAGGACACCTTCTCAAGGTGTCCCCTGCAAAGTTTCAGGACAATCTGATGGTTTTTTTTACAAAATAAGAGCCCCCAAAACTCATATATCACCAGTTGTCTGTATACATTCAGAAAATCATAAAAATAAAAGTCCTAATTTCCACAGACCAATTCCACCTCAGATGGAGAGGACACCTTCTCAAGGTGTCCCCTGCAAAGTTTCAGGACATTCTGATGTTGTTTTACAAAATAAGAGCCCCCAAAACTCATATATTAGGCCTACCTGTTGTCTCCAAACATTCAGAAAATCATAAAAATAAAAGTCCTAATTTCCACAGATCAATTCCACCTCAGATGGAGAGGACACCTTCTCACCGTGTCCCCTGCAAAGTTTCAGGACATTCTGATGTTGTTTTACAAAATAAGAGCCCCCAAAACTCATATATTAGGCCTACCTGTTGTCTCCATACATTCAGAAAATCATAAAAATAAAAGTCCTAATTTCCACAGACCAATTCCACCTCAGATGGAGAGGACACCTTCTCACCGTGTCCCCTGCAAAGTTTCAGGACATTCTGATGTTGTTTTACAAAATAAGAGCCCCCAAAACTCATATATTAGGCCTACCTGTTGTCTCCAAACATTCAGAAAATCATAAAAATAAAAGTCCTAATTTCCACAGACCAATTCCACCTCAGATGGAGAGGACACCTTCTCAACGTGTCCCCTGCAAAGTTTCAGGACATTCTGATGTTGTTTTACAAAATAAGAGCCCCCAAAACACATATATTAGGCCTACCTGTTGTCTCCATACATTCAGAAAATCATAAAAATAAAAGTCCTAATTTCCACAGACCAATTCCACCTCAGATGGAGAGGACACCTTCTCAAGGTGTCCCCTGCAAAGTTTCAGGACATTCTGATGTTGTTTTACAAAATAAGAGCCCCCAAAACTCATATATTATTAGGCCTACCTGTTGTCTCCATACATTCAGAAAATCATAAAAAAAAAAGTCCTAATTTCCACAGACCAATTCCACCTCAGATGGAGAGGACACCTTCTCAACGTGTCCCCTGCAAAGTTTCAGGACATTCTGATGTTGTTTTACAAAATAAGAGCCCCCAAAACTCATATATTAGGCCTACCTGTTGTCTCCATACATTCAGAAAATCATAAAAATAAAAGTCCTAATTTCCACAGACCATTTCCACCTCAGATGGAGAGGACACCTTCTCAACGTGTCCCCTGCAAAGTTTCAGGACATTCTGATGTTGTTTTACATAATAAGAGCCCCCAAAACTCATATATTAGGTCTACCTGTTGTCTCCATACATTCAGAAAATCATAAAAATAAAAGTCCTAATTTCCACAGACCAATTCCACCTCAGATGGAGAGGACACCTTCTCAACGTGTCCCCTGCAAAGTTTCAGGACATTCTGATGTTGTTTTACAAAATAAGAGCCCCCAAAACTCATATATTATTAGGCCTACCTGTTGTCTCCATACATTCAGAAAATCATAAAAATAAAAGTCCTAATTTCCACAGACCAATTCCACCTCAGATGGAGATGACACCTTCTCACCGTGTCCCCTGCAAAGTTTCAGGACATTCTGATGTTGTTTTACAAAATAAGAGCCCCCAAAACTCATATATTAGGCCTACCTGTTGTCTCCATACATTCAGAAAATCATAAAAATAAAAGTCCTAATTTCCACAGACCAATTCCACCTTAGATGGAGAGGACACCTTCTCAAGGTGTCCCCTGCAAAGTTTCAGGACATTCTGATATTGTTTTACAAAATAAGAGCCCCCAAAACTCATATATTAGGCCTACCTGTTGTCTCCAAACATTCAGAAAATCATAAAAATAAAAGTCCTAATTTCCACAGACCAATTCCACCTCAGATGGAGAGGACACCTTCTCAACGTGTCCCCTGCAAACTTTCAGGACATTCTGATGTTGTTTTACAAAAATAAGAGCCCCCAAAACTCATATATTAGGCCTACCTGTTGTCTCCATACATTCAGAAAATCATAAAAATAAAAGTCCTAATTTCCACAGACCAATTCCACCTCAGATGGAGAGGAAACCTTCTCAACGTGTCCCCTGCAAAGTTTCAGGACAATCTGATGTTTTTTTTACAAAATAAGAGCCCCCAAAACTCATATATCACCAGTTGTCTGTATACATTCAGAAAATCATAAAAATAAAAGTCCTAATTTCCACAGACCAATTCCACCTCAGATGGAGAGGACACCTTCTCAAGGTGTCCCCTGCAAAGTTTCAGGACATTCTGATGTTGTTTTACAAAATAAGAGCCCCCAAAACTCATATATTAGGCCTACCTGTTGTCTCCATACATTCAGAAAATCATAAAAAATAAAAGTCCTAATTTCCACAGACCAATTGCACCTCAGATGGAGAGGACACCTTCTCACCGTGTCCCCTGCAAAGTTTCAGGACATTCTGATGTTGTTTTACAAAATAAGAGCCCCCAAAACTCATATATTAGGCCTACCTGTTGTCTCCATACATTCAGAAAATCATAAAAATAAAAGTCCTAATTTCCACAGACCAATTCCACCTCAGATGGAGAGGACACCTTCTCAACGTGTCCCCTGCAAAGTTTCAGGACATTCTGATGTTGTTTTACAAAATAAGAGCCCCCAAAACTCATATATTAGGCCTACCTGTTGTCTCCATACATTCAGAAAATCATAAAAATAAAAGTCCTAATTTCCACAGACCAATTCCACCTCATATGGAGAGGACACCTTCTCACCGTGTCCCCTGCAAAGTTTCAGGACATTCTGATGTTGTTTTACAAAATAAGAGCCCCCAAAACTCATATATTAGGCCTACCTGTTGTCTCCAAACATTCAGAAAATCATAAAAATAAAAGTCCTAATTTCCACAGACCAATTCCACCTCAGATGGAGAGGACACCTTCTCACCGTGTCCCCTGCAAAGTTTCAGGACATTCTGATGTTGTTTTACATAATAAGAGCCCCCAAAACTCATATATTAGGTCTACCTGTTGTCTCCATACATTCAGAAAATCATAAAAATAAAAGTCCTAATTTCCACAGACCAATTCCACCTCAGATGGAGAGGACACCTTCTCAACGTGTCCCCTGCAAAGTTTCAGGACATTCTGATGTTTTTTTTTACAAAATAAGAGCCCCCAAAACTCATATATTATTAGGCCTACCTGTTGTCTCCATACATTCAGAAAATCATAAAAATAAAAGTCCTAATTTCCACAGACCAATTCCACCTCAGATGGAGATGACACCTTCTCAAGGTGTCCCCTGCAAAGTTTCAGGACATTCTGATGTTGTTTTACAAAATAAGAGCCCCCAAAACTCATATATTAGGCCTACCTGTTGTCTCCATACATTCAGAAAATCATAAAAATAAAAGTCCTAATTTCCACAGACCAATTCCACCTCAGATGGAGAGGACACCTTCTCAACGTGTCCCCTGCAAACTTTCAGGACATTCTGATGTTGTTTTACAAAATAAGAGCCCATCAAAACTCATATATTACCTGTTTTGTCCATACATTCAGAAAATCATTAAAATAAAAGTCCTAGCTTCCACAGACCAATTCCACCTCATCTGGAGAGGACACCTTCTCACGGTGTCAACTACAATGTTTCAGGACATTCTGATGTTTTTTTCCAAAATAAATGGCCTTTAAAGACTTCTATTCTCCTACGAGAGGTTCTCTCGTATTGCGTAAGTTGCTTACGCTACGGGTAAAGTAATCTTTTCTTGAGATCTGAAGCCAAAAATTATCCTTAATTTTGAATTTATTGTCAACGCAGTGCCGCAGACAGCAGAACATAAAAGGCTGTATAAGCGTGCTCATTAGCTGTCCTGCTTAAACTGCAGCAGCCTACCGGTGAGCCCTACGCGCCCTCCACGCGTCACAGCCCGCCAGAATGGGTGTGGCTAGCATATATAAAAGAAGGGCTCAACAGGCTAAACTCTGGTTTTCATAGACTGAAGCGAATAAGCTCGTGGCGCGATCACGGCAGGTTACACAATACACATTCCCTCTTCTAGAGAGAACCAAGGTTTAGTTAGGTAACCGAGTATGTTCTCTAATGAGAGGTTCTCTCGTATTGCGTAAGTTGCTTACACCACTGGAACCCCTTGTCAACGCCATGCGGGCCGAGCATTCACTGCATGAGTACCGGGGGAAACCCGGGGAGCATAACATGGGGGAACAGGCGGCAGCAACGCGGGCCAGCACATGTAATAAGCACTTGATAGGAATACAGAGCGGCTCTGCCGGTCTACGTATAAACGCATGGAGTAAAGGCGGCCGGCAACGCGGGCCAACACCAGTACATAAGCACATAATAGGAAAAACATAGAGCGGCTCCGCCGGTCGATGTATAGAGAGTCTCACCCTTTTGTGCAGCTCAACCAGAAGACATGAGAGTAGTGACATGAGAGTAACCGGCACATGCACCGCTGGGCAGAACATACACATCGCTAGACTGATAAAAGATTAGCCTGCAAGGCGGGAACTTCCAGGTTATAAAACCTTACAAATGTAGAGGGGTAGGCCCAGCCTATATCATACAAATATCGTGAATACCATTACGGTCGCCACTGCCATCATCATTGTCATTTATTATTAATATTATTATTATCATAATTATTATCATTAATCTTGCCATTGTCAATGCTGTATTGGAATTAAGTGTCATTGTCATCACTACTGCAATAACTCCCCCCTTATCTCTTCATGGGCTTTTAATGCAACACAACATAGAATAAAAAAAAAAATAAAAAAAAAGGAATATGTATGGAAAACCTAACAAACACCAAGGCAGGCAAGACAGGCAAGACAGGCGAGAAGTGGTTTCAACGGGACAGCATCTCTGTCCCAATTTGAGACACTCTCACACTGTACTCCCTCTTTTAATGCACCTTAGACATTGCACATAACAAAAAAAAAAAAAAAAAAAAAATTAGGAAAAGATAGGGACTGATGAGATGTGGGGGAAGGTTATCTTATATCATCTTTTATTTTGTGCAGGATTGACAATGGCAATTGTTACATAGGAGGTAGGATGGAAATAAAAATCGACCAACACAATATTGGCAGTGTGGTGGTAGTGGGGAGTAGGGTGGTGATGGTAATGACAATGGTAATAGATAATAAATGGTTACTTTGTTTACGCATACACACACATACACATACACATACCCACACTCACACCCGCTCACATACACACTTAGATCAAACACTTAAATCACTTTTATGTCACTTCTGGAATTATGGATTTACAAGATTGCTCACTGCTGCACTATGTTGGTTTGTATGTATGTTTGACTGTTAAATAAAAAAAAATAATAAAAAAATAATATCGTGAATAGAAATCCCGCTGGACCAAGCCCACGACGAAGCCATGCCTCTAGTGGAATGGGCCCTGATGCCCATAGGGCACTGCAGGTGTTTGGACGCATAAGCTGCTGCGATAGTGTCCACTATCCATCTGGACAGGCTATGTTTCGAGGCAGCGAGAACCTTGGTGCGCCCTCCAAACAAAACAAATAGCTGCTCAGAACGCCTGAAGGTGGCGGAGCGCGTGATGTAAACTCTCAGCGCCCTGACGGGGCATAGAAGGTTATCACTGTCTTCGCTATCGGATGCTGGCAGAGCCGATAGGGAGATGACCTGTGCTCTAAAAGGCGTGCCAATCGCCTTGGGGACATAACCATGTCTCGGTTAGAGGATAACTTTAGAGTCGTTTGGTCTGAACTCGAGACACGCGGGGCTAACAGATAGCGCGTGTAGATCCCCCACACGTTTTACTGATGACAGAGCTATCAGAAAAACGGTCTTGAGCAAGAGGTATTTTAGGTCCACGGATTCTAACGGTTCAAAGGGAAACACTTTCAGGGCCTCTAAAACCAAAGAAAGATCCCAAATAGGAACCGAAGGGAGCTGCGGGGGATTCATCCTCCTTGCTCCTCTGAGGAAGCGGATGATGAGCTCGTTCCTTCCTATCGCTTTGCCGCGTGCCAACTCCGTGAACGCTGCAATGGCCGCAACGTACACTTTAAGCGTGGAAGGGGACCTGGCTTTTTCCAACAGCTCTTGAAGGAAGGAAAGCACCCACGAAACCCCACATGTGCGTGGGTCCAGGCTCTTTGTAACGCACCATTCGGAGAACACCGACCATTAGGACGCATAGAGCTTTCTCGTAGAAGGAGCTCTAGACTGTGTGATCGTGTTCACGACCCCTTCTGGCAAAGCAACGGGTATCCGTTGATCATCCACGCATGCAGAGACCAGCGCTCTTGGGTGGGGATGCCAAATTAATCCACCGGCTTGAGAGAGATCTTTCCTCACCGGGATCGGAAGTTGAACCCAAGTTTGGTTCTCCCATCGCGGGGCTATGAGGAGCACTGAGCGGCGCGTTTCCCTGATCCTCTTGATTTCCTGTGGTAACAGCAAGATCGGAGGAAAAGCGTACAGCGGGCAGCTGGGCCAGGTTTGGGCCAGCGCATCCTCGCTCTTCGAGAAGAATCTCAGGCAATGAGCGTTGTCTTTTAACGCAAAAAGGTCGACTTCCGCTTTGCCGAAAAGGCGCCATAGTGACTGGACTGTCTGAGGGTGTAGGGACCATTCTCCCGGGGGAATGTTGTCCCTGGACAGTCTGTCTGGGCTGACATTCTCGAGGCCCGGTACATGCGCGGCTCTCAGCAGGCGCAACGAGTGATGGGCCCACACGAGAAGGCGTTCAATTAGTTTGCAGAGATTCCTGGATCTGACACCGCCTTGGTGGTTCACGTAGGACACCACAGACATGTTGTCTGAGCGGACTAGAACATGGTGGCCCCGTATGTGTGGGAGGAAGCGCTTCAGCGCGTTCTCGACCGCTACCATCTCCAGACAGTTTATATGAAGGCATCTCTCTTGGTCTGACCACATGCCAAAGACCGTTCTGCCCTCGAAAAGAGCACCCCAACCTAAGTTGGAGGCGTCTATCGAGATAACCTTCCGGTGTGAGACAGCTCCCATTGTCACTCCCCGCTAGTACCAGTCGGCCGCTAACCAGGGTCTCAGTGCTAAAACGCAGCTCTGAGTCACCCTGATTCGTATGCCGCCGGACGCCCAGGCTCGGTGAGGCACTCGAGCGTTCAACCAGAGTTGCAGCGGGCGCATACGCAGTAGACCCAGCTGAAGCACTGCTGCAGCTGATGCCATACAACCCAGCATCCTCTGAAATGTTTTTAGAGGTGCAACTCTGTCTTTCTGGAAAGATGCGGCCAGGCGTTGAACACGACGCACGCTGTGTTGACAGCCGGGCCGTCATTGCCACAGAGTCCAGGTCTATACCCAGAAAAGAGGCTGACTGACTGGACAGTAATGAGCTCTTGGTCCAGTTGACCGTGAGACCCAGGCTTTCCAGGTGACTGAGAAGCACCGTTCTGTGAGAAATAAGTTATTTCTCTGACTGTGCTAGAATCAGCCAATCGTCCAAATAGTTCAAAATCCGCATGCCCTGACTTCTCAGGGGAGCGAGGGCCGTGTCCATGCACTTCGTGAAACTACGGGTTGCTAAAGATAGGCCGAACGGCAGGACAGTGTATTGATGTACCTGACCGTCGAAGGCGAATCTCAAGAATGGCCTGTGACGAGGTACTATCTGAATCTGAAAGTAAGCGTCTTTCAGATGGAGGGAAATAAACCTGTCCCCCGGGCGAATTTGTGCGAGGATCTGTCTGGTTGAGAGCATTTTGAACGGTCGTCTCATAAAAGCTCTGATCAAATATCTCATATCTAATATCGGTCTGAGAGCTCCGTCCTTCTTGGGCACGGGGAAGTAACGGCTGTAAAAGCCTGACTCGCTCAGAGAAGGAGGTACCGGTTCTATGGCTCCCTTGCACAGTAGTTTCACTATTTCTGCATGAAGTAGGTGTGCTACTTCCCCATTCACTCTCGTCTCGGTTCTTTTTGCCAGCTTTATGAGAGTGGGCTCTGTGAGAGACACGGGGCTTGTGTGTAGGGGTGAACATTGAGACGTGGGCACATTTTCTACACTTAAAACACATGCGGCGTGAGCCGGACAACCAGACATTATGCTCTTTTTGACATTTCTTTGGGTCGCCGTGACAACGGCGGTTGTATACAGGCGAGTGGGTTGTGTCACCGGCTCGTTGGCTGCGTAAAACACATCTGCAGTAGCCATAACTACGGCAGACTGGCAGAGCGGAAAACTTTGACGGTGGACCGGCCGCGGCGGGGCTTAACCGTCTTTTCCTCCTTCGAGCTGCTAGGAGGACTTCGCAGGCTCAGGTTTCAGCGCGATCTTAGGCTGGAGTCCCCGCCCTGTCGACGCTGCGAAGACGGAGGTTGAGCCGGACGCTGAGTGAGGCTTCGAGCAGGCTGGTCCCGAGGGCGGCGTGCGGGTGAGCTCGAGCGTCGAGGCAGAAAAAGGTTCATAGCCTGCGTGGTCTTTTGTACCTCCAAGAAGCGGCCTACGATCCCGCTAACCGTTGGGCCAAAGAGGCCGGTGGCGGAGAACGGGGCGTTGAGGAAAACAGCCCACTTGGACTCCCCTATGTCGGCGGGCGTCAACCAGAGGTGCCGCTCTGTGACGGTCAGCGAGGACATGCACCTTCCAAGAGCCTGGGCAGCGGATTTAGTAGCGCGAAGGGAGAGGTCCGTCGCGCTGCGCAAATCCGTGATGGAGGCAGGATCCGGGCCTTTCTCATCCAGCTCACGGAGGAGATCGGCTTGGAGGATTTGTAGGACTGCCATGGAGTGCAAGGCTGAGGCAGCCAGTCTGGTGGCAGCGAAAGCGCGGCCGACAAGGGCTGATGTAGTCCTGTAGGTCTTGGACGGGAGGGAAGTCTTTGAACGCCATCCAGAAGGCAGGCAAAGGTGCGCTGCAACCGCTTCTTCCACTGGGGGGATGGAGCTATACCCTTTCTTGGCGGCGCCGTCAACCTGTGAGAGCGCCGAGGAGACATGAGAGTGGACTCTCGCGGAGAACGGAGCATTCCACGATTTGGAAAGCTCAGCGTGGAGCTCTGGCAGGAAGGGTGCAGTCCTGGATGCGGGTGCTTGGCGGCAGCGATGAAGGAAACAGCCATCGAGTCTGTTCAGCGCGGGCTCATCAGGCGCTGACCACTCGAGGCCAAGTTGGTCAACGGCCTTGGTGAGGAGGCGCAGGAGTTGCTCATCCACGCTGGCCCGAGTACGACCGGACTCCTGGACTGATGAGGAGGCAGAGTGGTGTGAACCGGACCATCCCTCGCTGTCAGAAGCCAGGATAGAGCAGCTGTCAGCGGCGGCGTCCTCATCCACTTCGACCGCTTCATCCCCTGAGGAGGCGCGGGCGGGAGCCGGCGTGGAGAAGGAGATAAAAAAGCTTGAGGGAAGGCTTCCGGCGAGCTTTTAGGCACCACATCGGTCTCCGGTGGCCTATAGGGAGCGGCGCTTCTTTCTGCGCGGCCCAGCAGAGACAGGCAGAGTGACAGCTTCGTCTTTGAAAGCTTCAAGTCGAGCCCGCAGGGTCGACATTGAAAGCTCCTCGCACTCAGGGCAGCCGCCCGAAGAGAGCATGGCGACGGCGTGCTCACGGCCCAGACAGAGATCACAGATGAGCTGGCGGATTTTGAGAAAAACGCCTCGCGCCCTTTTACAAGAGAAAATTGTGTGGACACACACACAGCAGAAAAGGATATAATCGCCGCATAGCGCAGCAGGCATGGATGGCTGAAGGCGGCGAAGACGGCCGGCTTCCTCAGACGCTTTCCTAGGATTGCTGGTCGCTTGTTTAGACGGCGGCAGCTTCGCTGAAGAGATGAAAATCAGAGTTCAGCCTGTTGAGCCCTTCTTTTATATACGCTAGCCACACCCATTCTGGCAGGCTGTGACGCGTGGAGGGCGCGTAGGGCTCACCGGTAGGCTGCTGCAGTTGCCCCAGGACAGCCAATGAGCACGCTTATACAGCCTGCTATGTTCTGCTGTCTGCCGCACTGCGTTGACAATAAATAGAAAATTAAGGATAATTTTTGGCTTCAGATCTCGAGAAAAGATTACTTTACCCGTAGTGTAAGCAACTTACGCAATACGAGAGAACCTCTCGTAAGAAAACAGAAGTCTTTAAAGGCCATTTATTTTGGAAAACAACATGAGAATGTCCTGAAACATTGTAGTTGACACCGTGAGAAGGTGTCCTCTCCATCTGAGATGAAATTGGTCTGTGTAAGCTAGGACTTTTATTTTTTATGATTTTCTGAATTTATGGACACAACAGGTAATATATGAGATTTGGGGGGCTCTTATTTTGTAAATTAACATCAGAATGTCCTGAAACATTGTAGTTGACACCTTGAGAAGGTGTACTCTCCAGCTGAGGTGGAATTGGTCTGTGGAAGCTAGGACTTTTATTTTTATGATTTTCTGAATGTATGGACAAAACAGCGTATATAAGAGTTTTGTGGGGCTCTTATTATGTAAAACAACATCAGAATGTCCTGAAACTTTGCAGGGGACACGTTGAGAAGGTGTCCTCTCCATCTGAGGTGGAATTGGTCTGTGGAAATTAGGACTTTTATTTTTATGATTTTCTGAATGTATGGAGACAACAGGTAGGCCTAATATAGGAGTTTTGGGGGCTCTTATTTTGTAAAACAACATCAGAATGTCCTGAAACTTTGCAGGGGACACGGTGAGAAGGTGTCCTCTCCATCTGAGGTGGAATTGGTCTGTGGAAATTAGGACTTTTATTTTTATGATTTTCTGAATGTATGGAGACAATAGGTAGGCCTAATATATGAGTTTTGGGGGCTCTTATTTTGTAAAACAACATCAGAATGTCCTGAAACTTTGCAGGGGACACCTTGAGAAGGTGTCCTCTCCATTTGAGGTGGAATTGGTCTGTGGAAATTAGGACTTTTATTTTTATGATTTTCTGAATGTATGGAGACAATAGGTAGGCCTAATATATGAGTTTTGGGGGCTCTTATTTTGTAAAACAACATCAGAATGTCCTGAAGGTTTGCAGGGGACACGTTGAGAAGGTGTCCTCTCCATCTGAGGTGGAATTGGTCTGTGGAAATTAGGACTTTTATTTTTATGATTTTCTGAATGTATGGAGACAACAGGTAGGCCTAATATATGAGTTTTGGGGGCTCTTATTTTGTAAAACAACATCAGAATGTCCTGAAACTTTGCAGGGGACACGGTGAGAAGGTGTCCTTTCCATCTGAGGTGGAATTGGTCTGTGGAAATTAGGACTTTTATTTTTATGATTTTCTGAATGTATGGAGACAACAGGTAGGCCTAATATATGAGTTTTGGGGGCTCTTATTATGTAAAACAACATCAGAATGTCCTGAAACTTTGCAGGAGACACGTTGAGAAGGTGTCCTCTCCATCTGAGGTGGAATTGGTCTGTGGAAATTAGGACTTTTATTTTTATGATTTTCTGAATGTATGGAGACAACCGGTAGGCCTAATATATGAGTTTTGGGGGCTCTTATTTTGTAAAACAACATCAGAATGTCCTGAAAGTTTGCAGGGGACACATTGAGAAGGTGTCCTCTCCATCTGAGGTGGAATTGGTCTGTGGAAATTAGGACTTTTATTTTTATGATTTTCTGAATGTATGGAGACAACAGGTAGGCCTAATAATATATGAGTTTTGGGGGCTCTTATTTTGTAAAACAACATCAGAATGTCCTGAAACTTTGCAGAGGACACCTTGAGAAGGTGTCCTCTCCATCTGAGGTGGAATTGGTCTGTGGAAATTAGGACTTTTATTTTTATGATTTTCTGAATGTATGGAGACAACAGGTAGGCCTAATATATGAGTTTTGGGGGCTCTTATTTTGTAAAACAACATCAGAATGTCCTGAAAGTTTGCAGGGGACACGTTGAGAAGGTGTCCTCTCCATCTGAGGTGGAATTGGTCTGTGGAAATTAGGACTTTTATTTTTATGATTTTCTGAATGTATGGAGACAACAGGTAGGCCTAATATATGAGTTTTTGGGGCTCTTATTTTGTAAAACAACATCAGAATGTCCTGAAACTTTGCAGGGGACACGGTGAGAAGGTGTCCTCTCCATCTGAGGTGGAATTGGTCTGTGGAAATTAGGACTTTTATTTTTATGATTTTCTGAATGTATGGAGACAACAGGTAGGCCTAATATAGGAGTTTTGGGGGCTCTTATTTTGTAAAACAACATCAGAATGTCCTGAAACTTTGCAGGGGACACCTTGAGAAGGTGTCCTCTCCATCTGAGGTGGAATTGGTCTGTGGAAATTAGGACTTTTATTTTTATGATTTTCTGAATGTATGGAGACAATAGGTAGGCCTAATATATGAGTTTTGGGGGCTCTTATTTTGTAAAACAACATCAGAATGTCCTGAAACTTTGCAGGGGACACCTTGAGAAGGTGTCCTCTCCATCTGAGGTGGAATTGGTCTGTGGAAATTAGGACTTTTATTTTTATGATTTTCTGAATGTATGGAGACAATAGGTAGGCCTAATATATGAGTTTTGGGGGCTCTTATTTTGTAAAACAACATCAGAATGTCCTGAAAGTTTGCAGGGGACACTTTGAGAAGGTGTCCTCTCCATCTGAGGTGGAATTGGTCTGTGGAAATTAGGACTTTTATTTTTATGATTTTCTGAATGTATGGAGACAACAGGTAGGCCTAATATATGAGTTTTGGGGGCTCTTATTTTGTAAAACAACATCAGAATGTCCTGAAACTTAGCAGGGGACACGGTGAGAAGGTGTCCTTTCCATCTGAGGTGGAATTGGTCTGTGGAAATTAGGACTTTTATTTTTATGATTTTCTGAATGTATGGAGACAACAGGTAGGCCTAATATATGAGTTTTGGGGGCTCTTATTATGTAAAACAACATCAGAATGTCCTGAAACTTTGCAGGAGACACGTTGAGAAGGTGTCCTCTCCATCTGAGGTGGAATTGGTCTGTGGAAATTAGGACTTTTATTTTTATGATTTTCTGAATGTATGGAGACAACCGGTAGGCCTAATATATGAGTTTTGGGGGCTCTTATTTTGTAAAACAACATCAGAATGTCCTGAAAGTTTGCAGGGGACACATTGAGAAGGTGTCCTCTCCATCTGAGGTGGAATTGGTCTGTGGAAATTAGGACTTTTATTTTTATGATTTTCTGAATGTATGGAGACAACAGGTAGGCCTAATATATGAGTTTTGGGGGCTCTTATTTTGTAAAACAACATCAGAATGTCCTGAAAGTTTGCAGGGGACACTTTGAGAAGGTGTCCTCTCCATCTGAGGTGGAATTGGTCTGTGGAAATTAGGACTTTTATTTTTATGATTTTCTGAATGTATGGAGACAACAGGTAGGCCTAATATATGAGTTTTGGGGGCTCTTATTTTGTAAAACAACATCAGAATGTCCTGAAACTTTGCAGGGGACACGGTGAGAAGGTGTCCTTTCCATCTGAGGTGGAATTGGTCTGTGGAAATTAGGACTTTTATTTTTATGATTTTCTGAATGTATGGAGACAACAGGTAGGCCTAATATAGGAGTTTTGGGGGCTCTTATTTTGTAAAACAACATCAGAATGTCCTGAAACTTTGCAGGGGACACCTTGAGAAGGTGTCCTCTCCATCTGAGGTGGAATTGGTCTGTGGAAATTAGGACTTTTATTTTTATGATTTTCTGAATGTATGGAGACAATAGGTAGGCCTAATATATGAGTTTTGGGGGCTCTTATTTTGTAAAACAACATCAGAATGTCCTGAAACTTTGCAGGGGACACCTTGAGAAGGTGTCCTCTCCATCTGAGGTGGAATTGGTCTGTGGAAATTAGGACTTTTATTTTTATGATTTTCTGAATGTATGGAGACAATAGGTAGGCCTAATATATGAGTTTTGGGGGCTCTTATTTTGTAAAACAACATCAGAATGTCCTGAAAGTTTGCAGGGGACACTTTGAGAAGGTGTCCTCTCCATCTGAGGTGGAATTGGTCTGTGGAAATTAGGACTTTTATTTTTATGATTTTCTGAATGTATGGAGACAACAGGTAGGCCTAATATATGAGTTTTGGGGGCTCTTATTTTGTAAAACAACATCAGAATGTCCTGAAACTTTGCAGGGGACACGGTGAGAAGGTGTCCTTTCCATCTGAGGTGGAATTGGTCTGTGGAAATTAGGACTTTTATTTTTATGATTTTCTGAATGTATGGAGACAACAGGTAGGCCTAATATATGAGTTTTGGGGGCTCTTATTATGTAAAACAACATCAGAATGTCCTGAAACTTTGCAGGAGACACGTTGAGAAGGTGTCCTCTCCATCTGAGGTGGAATTGGTCTGTGGAAATTAGGACTTTTATTTTTATGATTTTCTGAATGTATGGAGACAACCGGTAGGCCTAATATATGAGTTTTGGGGGCTCTTATTTTGTAAAACAACATCAGAATGTCCTGAAAGTTTGCAGGGGACACATTGAGAAGGTGTCCTCTCCATCTGAGGTGGAATTGGTCTGTGGAAATTAGGACTTTTATTTTTATGATTTTCTGAATGTATGGAGACAACAGGTAGGCCTAATATAGGAGTTTTGGGGGCTCTTATTATGTAAAACAACATCAGAATGTCCTGAAACTTTGCAGGAGACACGTTGAGAAGGTGTCCTCTCCATCTGAGGTGGAATTGGTCTGTGGAAATTAGGACTTTTATTTTTATGATTTTCTGAATGTTTGGAGACAACCGGTAGGCCTAATATATGAGTTTTGGGGGCTCTTATTTTGTAAAACAACATCAGAATGTCCTAAAAGTTTGCAGGGGACACATTGAGAAGGTGTCCTCTCCATCTGAGGTGGAATTGGTCTGTGGAAATTAGGACTTTTATTTTTATGATTTTCTGAATGTATGGAGACAACAGGTAGGCCTAATATATGAGTTTTGGGGGCTCTTATTTTGTAAAACAACATCAGAATGTCCTGAAAGTTTGCAGGGGACACGTTGAGAAGGTGTCCTCTCCATCTGAGGTGGAATTGGTCTGTGGAAATTAGGACTTTTATTTTTATGATTTTCTGAATGTATGGAGACAACAGGTAGGCCTAATATATGAGTTTTGGGGGCTCTTATTTTGTAAAACAACATCAGATAGATAGATAGATAGATAGATAGATAGATAGATAGATAGATAGATAGATAGATAGATAGATAGATAGATAGATAGATAGACGGACGGACGGACGGACGGACGGACGGACGGACTAACTGAAATAGCCTTCGCTGGAAGAATGGTTGACTGAATGGTTTCAGAATGGTTGACGGTCTTACTGTAATACCTAGTGTATAAGCGCATAGAGAAATATAGGGGTGGCTAGTTTGACCGCTCATTTCGAGGTGGAGGCTGGCTTGACTGCAGTGCGCACTCTCACGTCTTCAAACAACCCGAGCGCTGTCTTGCTCTCTCTCTCTCGCGCATAATCAAAATCAATTGCCACGATAAGTTCAAGTTCAAAGTTTATTTGTCACATACCAGTTAGACTGTGTAATAAAAACATACCTTAAATATTTACAAGATGCAACAATTTTAAATATTTTTTTAAATACTTGCAAAAATAACCATGCTTTCCTCATTGTCATTAATTCCGGCCCTCCCTCACTTCCGGTTCTGAAACTGGTGGTGCTGCGGGTCTGCAGCTGGATATATCTCCCTTTAGTAGAGTGGTCTTCACTATTGTTTTCATGAGAGCCACACTGGCACAACTTTAGTTTCAGTCGGACTGATGAATCTAAACGTCGTGTTTACATGAGCGCTGAACATGTGATCGGGTTGATGTGCGCGTTTATGTGTCACAAGCTTCAAACCGGAATAGATTTTTTGACACGCTCGAATATACCGAGTTCCTGCTGTTTGCGCATTATAACTATTCTCCTATTCTCATAAGTCGCCTTTAAAGTTGCTTTACTTACTCAGTATTTTCGTCTTGTTTCCAGTCCAAATATGAAAAAATCAAGATGCATTTATTAGATGAGTAAAATTACATAAGATATGTCCGGAAATAAATTAAAATTAAGAGTTTTTTGCGGAAAACAAGCTGTGGTGACAATTTTACATCACTGAATAAGAGACAAACATGATCAATTGTCTTTAAAAAATGATTTATTCCCTTGCAAAAATGAAGATATGTCTTAGCCATAACACATTGTTTAGATTTGTCTATCATATTATATCTCAGAATGGAGGCCCTCTGTCTCGGTCATACACTTCTTCTGTCAGCTCATATACAAGGACATGCACGTACATATATTCATAAGGATAAGTATCGACACTACAGTAATCTAATTACCATAAATAAATATATTTAATGCATGCATATCGAACATATTAAATTGCTTCCACAAAGCAAAATTATCTGAGAAATATAATGTTTCTGTTTGAATTATGATTATTTTTCTCACTCCATTGGCAGATAATTTTGCTTTTTTTAAGCATCAACTCACTTAATTTTTATTTATTCCCCCCGGAAAACAGGACTTAATATCTTATGTCATTTCACTCATCTAGTAAATGCATCTTGATTTAAGAAATGTTTGATATTTGGACTGGAAACAAGACAGAAATACTGAGTAAGAAAAGCATTTTTTTTTTTTTTTTATGGTAGGAAATGTACAAAATATCTTCATGGAACATTGGCATAAAAGAAAAATCGATAATTTTGCGCCATGCAGTGTGTTGTTGGCTATTGCGCCTCGAGACTGGTTCTGAGGCCCCGAGTCACTGGTTTTGTTGGTTCCTCAGGCTGAACCTGTCTCCCAGCCCCATCCAGCCGCCGGCCGTCTCTCGGACCCGAGCTCAGCCGGTGCGCAAGAGCTGGGGGAGGAAGCGCAAGCACGAGGGCTCGAGTTCAGGCCTCTCGCCCGGCTACAAGCTGTCCCAGCGCTCCTCGTCCCGCGGGAGTGTGTGTATCGACGAGATCGACCCGCAGGGACGCTTCGTCAAGCTCAGGAACACCTCCGACCAGGTGCTCAGACCCATTACATCACGGTCACTTCAGTGGTTCATACACTCACTTTGTTTAGCTTTATATTTTCCATTTTTATTTAATTTAGGTAGATTTTTTTTTTTTTTGTGTGTGTGTGTGTGCTTGTGTTTCAGGACCAGGCCCTGGGAGGCTGTGTGTGTGTGTGCTTCAGGATCAGGCCCTGGGAGGCTGTGTGTGTGTGTGTGTGTGTGCTTCAGGATCAGGCCCTGGGAGGCTGTGTGTGTGTGTGTGTGTGTGTGTGTGTGTGCGTCAGGATCAGGCCCTGGGAGGCTGTGTGTGTGTGTGCTTCAGGATCAGGCCCTGGGAGGCTGTGTGTGTGTGTGTGTGTGTGCTTCAGGATCAGGCTCTGGGAGGCTGTGTGTGTGTGTGTGTGTGTGCTTCAGGATCAGGCCCTGGGAGGCTGTGTGTGTGTGTGTGCTTCAGGATCAGGCCCTGAAAGGCTGTGTGTGTGTGTGTGCTTCAGGATCAGGCTCTGGGAGGCTGGGTGTTGAGGATCAGTGTGTGTGTGTGTGTGTGTGTGTGTGAGATCAGTGTGTGCTTGTGCTTCAGGATCAGGCTCTGGGAGGCTGTGTGTGTGCTTCAGGATCAGGCTCTGGGAGGCTGGGTGTTGAGGATCAGTGTGTGTGTGATCTGTGTGTGTGTGTGATCAGTGTGTGCTTGTGCTTCAGGATCAGGCTCTGGGAGGCTGGGTGTTGAGGATCAGTGTGTGTGTGATCTGTGTGTGTGTGTGATCAGTGTGTGCTTGTGCTTCAGGATCAGGCTCTGGGAGGCTGGGTGTTGAGGATCAGTGTGTGTGTGATCTGTGTGTGTGTGTGATCAGTGTGTGCTTGTGCTTCAGGATCAGGCTCTGGGAGGCTGGGTGTTGAGGATCAGTGTGTGTGTGTGTGTGTGTGATCAGTGTGTGTGTGTGTGTGTGTGTGATCAGTGTGTGTGTGATCAGTGTGTGCTTGTGTTTCAGGATCAGGCTCTGGGAGGCTGGGTGTTGAGGATCAGTGTGTGTGTGTGTGTGTGTGTGATCAGTGTGTGTGTGTGTGTGTGATCAGTGTGTGTGTGACCAGTGTGTGTGTGTGATCAGTGTGTGCTTGTGTTTCAGGATCAGGCTCTGGGAGGCTGGGTGTTGAGGATCAGTGTGTGTGTGTGTGTGTGTGATCAGTGTGTGTGTGTGTGTGTGTGATCAGTGTGTGTGTGACCAGTGTGTGTGTGTGATCAGTGTGTGCTTGTGTTTCAGGATCAGGCTCTGGGAGGCTGGGTGTTGAGGATCAGTGTGTGTGTGTGTGTGTGATCAGTGTGTGTGTGTGTGTGTGATCAGTGTGTGTGTGATCAGTGTGTGTGTGATCAGTGTGTGCTTGTGTTTCAGGATCAGGCTCTGGGAGGCTGGGTGTTGAGGATCAGTGTGTGTGTGTGTGTGTGTGATCAGTGTGTGTGTGTGTGTGTGATCAGTGTGTGTGTGACCAGTGTGTGTGTGTGATCAGTGTGTGCTTGTGTTTCAGGATCAGGCTCTGGGAGGCTGGGTGTTGAGGATCAGTGTGTGTGTGTGTGTGTGATCAGTGTGTGTGTGTGTGTGTGATCAGTGTGTGTGTGATCAGTGTGTGTGTGATCAGTGTGTGCTTGTGTTTCAGGATCAGGCTCTGGGAGGCTGGGTGTTGAGGAAGAGTGAAGCAGAAACGGAGGACATCGTCTTCCAGATCCCCTCGCCGTGTGTGCTGAACGCTGGACAGATGCTCACGGTAAACGTGTGTGTGTGTGTGTGTGTGTGTGTGTGTGTGCTGAACGCTGGACAGATGCTCACGGTAAACGTGTGTGTGTGTGTGTGTGTGTGTGTGTGCTGAACGCTGGACAGATGCTCACGGTAAACGTGTGTGTGTGTGTGTGTGTGTGTGCTGAACGCTGGACAGATGCTCACGGTAAACGTGTGTGTGTGTGTGTGTGCTGAACGCTGGACAGATGCTCACGGTAAACGTGTGTGTGTGTGTGTGTGTGTGTGTGTGTGTGTGTGTGCTGAACGCTGGACAGATGCTCACGGTAAACGTGTGTGTGTGTGTGTGTGTGTGTGTGTGTGTGTGTGCTGAACGCTGGACAGATGCTCACGGTAAACGTGTGTGTGTGTGTGTGTGTGTGTGTGTGCTGAACGCTGGACAGATGCTCACGGTAAACGTGTGTGTGTGTGTGTGTGTGTGTGCTGAACGCTGGACAGATGCTCACGGTAAACGTGTGTGTGTGTGTGTGTGTGCTGAACGCTGGACAGATGCTCACGGTAAACGTGTGTGTGTGTGTGTGTATGTGTGTGTGTGTGTGTGCTGAACGCTGGACAGATGCTCATGGTAAACACTGAGTGTGAGCTGAGGGTTTCTCTCTCTGACCCTGTGTGTGTGTGTGTGTGTGTGTGTGTGTGTGTGTGTAGATCTGGGCTGCCGGTGCTGGGCTGGATCAGACGGCCCCTGCGGGGGATTTGCTCCTGAGGACTCATGAGTCGTGGGGCCCGTTCGGGGACGTCCGAGTGGCGCTGATGAACACACAGAACGAGGTGAGACACACTCGGCCCGAGAGTATCAGGGAATATTACACTCATGGAGATTTATTGGGATAAACCAATATATGTTGGCCAGTAGAGGTGTAACGGCACTGTAACCGTCACGGTTCAACACACACACACACACACACACACACACACACACACACACACACACACACACACACACACACACACACACACACTGCAGAAATGCTTTATTACTTGATTTAAACATTTCTTAAATCAAGATGCATTTACTAGATGAGTAAAATGACATTAGATATTATGTCCCGTTTTCGGGGGGTTGATGCTTAAAGCAAAATTATCTGCCAATGGAGTGAGAAATAGAAACAACATTATTTTTCTTTTTAAATGTTTGATATTTGGACTGAAAACAAGACAAAAATACTAAGTAAATCCAGCTGGTCATGTTAGTTCACAGTGCATTAACTAATGTTAACTAATACAACCTTTGATTTTAATAACGTATTAGTAAAAGTTGAAATTTAATATTAACTAAGGAAAATTCTGTAGAAGTATTGTTCATTCTTAGTTCATATTATTAGTGAATATGTTTATATAATATTTATATAATATAATATATGTATATATATCATGTCACAATATTTCGCAGTACAAAAATGCAACTACCGGTATGTATTGTGGATAGTTCACCCAAAATAAAAATTCCTGTGTGAGAAAAAAATTCAAGTTTTCAGAGTTTTAGTGTCAGTCCTACATTAAACTCCTTATAATGCTGAATCTAATGTATAATAATGCAGTGGGGGAATATCTGTGTCCTGATGTCTGATGTTACCAGTAAAAAGTGTCCTACATTATTTGAAATATATCTAGTCAGAGTAAAGCGTATTCGTCTACAATAATCCTGTGTTTTCAGCTTCAGAATCATGAATATTGTTATTCTGTTATCCTGTGCTTTGGGTTTCAGCACCAAGTCCAAAAGCCTGTTGATTTACACACACACTGCAATATCAAATTTAGCATTTTAATCAACAGTGCATTTTTTTGTTAATCTTTTATCATAAGTCTTGAAGTATCGCAATAATATCGTATCGTGAGTTCATTATCGTGATATATATTGAATCGTGACATGAGGGCATCGTTACACTCCTAGTTTCCAGTTATGCTCACCTGTGTGTGTGTGTGTGTGTGTGTGTGTGTCTCGTGTGTGTGTGTGTGTGTCTCGTGTGTGTGTGTGTGTCTCGTGTGTGTGTGTCTCGTGTGTGTGTGTCTCGTGTGTGTGTGTGTGTGTCTCGTGTGTGTGTGTGTGTCTCGTGTGTGTGTGTCTCGTGTGTGTGTGTCTCGTGTGTGTGTGTGTGTCTCGTGTGTGTGTGTGCGTCTCGTGTGTGTGTGTGTGTGTCTCGTGTGTGTGTGTGCCTCGTGTGTGTGTGTGTGTGTCTCGTGTGTGTGTGTGTGTCTCGTGTGTGTGTGTCTCGTGTGTGTGTGTCTCGTGTGTGTGTGTCTCGTGTGTGTGTGTCTCGTGTGTGTGTGTCTCGTGTGTGTGTGTCTCGTGTGTGTGTGTCTCGTGTGTGTGTGTCTCGTGTGTGTCTCGTGTGTGTCTCGTGTGTGTCTCGTGTGTGTGTCGTGTGTGTGTCGTGTGTGTGTCGTGTGTGTGTCGTGTGTGTGTCGTGTGTGTGTCGTGTGTGTGTGTCGTGTGTGTGTGTCGTGTGTGTGTGTCTCGTGTGTGTGTGTGTGTGTGTCTCGTGTGTGTGTGTGTCTCGTGTGTGTGTGTGTGTGTCTCGTGTGTGTGTGTGTGTCTCGTGTGTGTGTCTTGTGTGTGTGTGTGTCTTGTGTGTGTGTGTGTGTGTGTGTCTCGTGTGTGTGTGTGTGCGTGCAGGAGACTGCAGAGTATTGTCTGGTGTGTGTTCAGGGTAAAGCTGACGAGGATCCAGACTGTGATGAAAACATCCCGGCCCGAGACATTCACCCGCGCCGACAGGTAAAACAGTCGAGCTCTTGTGAAACCTTAATGTCGGAGTTAATGAATGAATGTAATGTCATCTGACACTATCGGGTAGATTTCAGTCTGATGCGCACTCATATCATAGTTCAGTCAAAAAATATCAGACATCTTTCTATATGATTTCTCTCACATCTCCAACATCGTGTTCTCAGCCAATGGATGAACTCATGAAATGTTTACTTTAATGCAATGCAAGTTGTTTTGGAGCAACAGATTTACATTGAAAGAAAGACCTGAACATCTTAGACCCCTATCAACACCCCAGAAACTACATGTGAACGCTCTGGTAACCACTCAGAACACCCTAAAAATCACATCGCAATGCCCTGGCAACCAATCAGAACGCCCTAGCAAAAACCCGGAAACTGCTCAGGGCACCACGTAGCAACACACTGGCAACCACCCAGATCACCATAGCAATGCACTGGCAACCAATCAGAACGCCCTAGCAAAAACCCGGAAACTGCTCAGGGCACCACGTAGCAACACACTGGCAACCATCCAGATCACCATAGCAACCAAATAGCAATGGACTGACACCCTCTCATAACACCCTAGCAACGCCCTAGCAACCAAAACACCATAGCAACATCCCGGACACCGCTCAGAGCACCACGTAGCAACACACTGGCAACCACCCAGATCACCATAGCAATGCCCTGGCAACCAATCAGAACTCCCTAGCTACCAAAACACCATTGAAACAACCTGGAAACTGCTCATAAAGCCACATAGCAACACCCTAGCAACCACCCTGATCCGAACAGAAACCAAATAGCAATGACCTGACACCCACTCAGAACACCATAACAATGCCTTGGCAACCAATCAAAACACCATAGCAACAAACCACATAGAAAGCCACATAGCAACACCCTGGAAACCACTCAGATCATCATAGCAACCACATAGCAATGGCCCTGACACACACTCAAAACACTAGCAATGACCCGGCAACCACTCAGAACACCCTAAAAACCACATGGCAACAGCCTATCAACCAACCAGAACGCCGTAGAAACCACATGGCAACATCTGAAATATGCTGTTGTTGTTGTTGTTTGTTTCTGCTTCACCTCTGTGTTGTAAAAGCCTAAAAGAAGAAAAAAGAAATGTTGTTCCCTCTCCTGATACAGAAGCGTCTGTAGGTGAGATGGATCCAGTCGACCGTTTGGGCTTCGCTTTAGCAGGAACTGTGGCTTTGCATGTTTACTAATACTGTGCATCATCAGCACTGGAACTCCTTTTGATTTGAGCTTTGCTGAGCAGCTGTGAAACGGTGTAATGCATGATTGCTTTTTAATGAAATGCATATTTTTAGTTCCATATGCCGAGGAATTGCTCGCTTTTCTGAGACCCGTTTCGACTACTTGTTTTCAGTTAGTACCTTTATCACAGGAGTTTGTTTCTACAGTTACCCTGGCAACCACCCAGATCACCATAGCAACCAAATAGCAATGACCTGACACCCACTCAGAACACCATAGCAATGCCCTGGCAACCAATCAGAACACCCTAGCAACAACCCGGAAACCGCTCAGGGCACCACACCCTGGCAACCAAATAGCAATGACCTGACACCTACTCAGAACACCATAACAATGCCCTAGCAACCAATCAAAACACCCTAGCAACCAAAACACCATAGCAACATCCCGGAAACCGCTCAGGGCACCACATAGCAACACCCTGGGAACCAAATAGCAATGACCTGACACCCACTCATAATACCATAGCAATGCCCTGGCAACCAATCAGAACACTCTAGCAACCAAAACACCATAGCAACAACCTGGAAACAGCTCAGGGCACCACATAGCAACACCCAGGCAACCAAATAGCAATGACCTGACACCCACTCATAAAACCATAGCAATGCCCTGGCAACCAATCAGAACACTCTAGCAACCAAAACACCATAGCAACAACCACGAAACCGCTCAGAGCACCACATAGCAACACCCAGGCAACCAAATAGCAATGACCTGACACCCACTCAGAACACCATAGCAATGCCCTGGCAACCAATCAGAACACCATAGCAATGCCCTGGCAACCAATACATAGTTACAGGACAAATGAACTGAACGGGCATCTGTTTTAAATCTACGCTCAGCCTTAGTTAACTTGTTAAAAGAGTCATCTATCAGATGACAGAAGGTATGTAGTAGGTTTTTGGTCATGCTGATCATTTAGAGGCCTTTGCGTGTCAAATGTGATGCAGTAGCTTTATAGGGTCAGTCAGAAGAGTTTATAAAGACGCTCTCATGTGAATGATCCATCGGTGTCTGTTTCAGGGTCCGAGACACAACCAGGACGCCAGCTGTGCCGTCATGTGACGCTCATCGAGTGTGACGCCACGCATCTGAAGACGTATTTGATAAATGTTAAGAGCTGTAACTGGATTATTTTATTTTGTTCATATAATAAAGTTTAAATAATTGTTAGATCATAATAAATTAAAAATAAATGCTTTTTTGCAAATTCATGTTTAAAGCTTTTTTTTTTAATGCCCTAATATCCTCTCAGAACACCATAGCAATGCACTGGCAACCAATCAGAGCACCCTAGCCAACCACATAACGACACCCTGGCAACCACCCGAAACACCATAGCAATGCACTGGCAACCGCTCAGAACACCATAAAGTCACATGGCAACAGCCTATCAACCAACTAACCAGAACACCATATCAATATATACTATATAGCAACACCCTGGCAACCACCCAAATGACCCAGCAACCGGTCAGAACACCCTAAAAACCACATAGCAACAGCCTATCAACCAACCAAAACACCATAGCAACACTTTGGCAACCACCCGATTCCATGGCATTGACCCGACAACCGGTCAGAACACCCTAAAACCCACATAGGAACAGCCCATCAACCAACCAGAACACCATAGGAACTACATAACACCCTGGCAACCACTCAGAATACCATAGCAATGACATTGCAACACCTTAGCAACCATCTGAAACATCATAGCAATGGCCTGGCAACTGCTCCGTACACCCTAAAAACCACTTAGCAACAGCCTATCAACCAACCAGAACACCATAGCAACCGTATACTGTAGCGACACCCTGGCAACCACTCAAAACACCATATCAATGACCCGGCTACCTCTCCGAACACCATAAAAACCACATAGCAACAGCCTATCAACCTTCCAGAACACCATTGCAACCATATACTATAGCAACACCCTGGCAACCACTCAAAACACCATATCAATGACCTGGCAACCATTCATCCCACACTAAAAACCACACAGCAACAGCCTATCAACAAACTAGAACACCATAGCAATAATATTATATAGTGACACCCTAGCAACCACCCAAAACACCATATCAATGACCTGGCAACCATTCATACCACCCTAAAAACCACATAGCAACAGCCTATCAACAAACCAGAACACCATAGCAACACCCTGGCAACCATCTAAAACACTGTAGCAATTACACAGCAACTGCTCAGAACACTCTCAAAACCACATAGCAACAGCTGAAATCTGTATTAGCTTATAAGCTCATTGTCTTAAAATGTTTTAATCTGATTTTCTGTTATTGGGTATAATGAACCCATTAAAATGGTGCTGGTTTACAAGGTTCTTCAGTGGTTTTTGAGTTTCTGTCCATGAGGTTCTTGAGTTGATATGGTGCTTTGGAGATTAATGAAGTTCCTGATGCTTCATAATATCGACTTCAGATTAAAGCTTCTTTGTGGACTAAAGTCAGATCACATCAGAAGTCAAAACACTTTGGATTTGATTTGAGAACGTAATGTGTTTCTTGCTCCACATCTGCATTTCATCTGTAAACATCTGTGTTAGAAAGTGTAGTTCCACCACGGAATAAAATATAAACTTTAATTTTTTACTATTTACTTATTTACCTATTACTATTTATATACTATTTACTTTTTATTTGTATCACTTATTATATTTTATAGTAAAAAGTAAAATACAGAAAAAAGTTGTCAGTTGTCCTAAGACAAGAACGGGTATTGTTCAAAATTCATGTATAACTTTGATGAAAGGTTTTGATCCACTTCAAATGTTGACTACTGTAGTTAATTTTACTTAATATATTATTAATATACATTTAATCTTTTAGCAGACACTTTTATCCAAAGCGACTTACAAATGAGGAGAGCAATAGAAGCAGTTAAACTAACAATATGACAAATATAACATAATATATAATAAATTAGACTGGTTAACATCAGTATATGTGGGGCCAAAATAAAGTAATACATATTTTTCTACACATTTTTTTATTTATTTAAATTTTCATTGAACAATAGGTTTACTTTTCAAGCCATATTTTTCTATTGTAGCAAAAAAATGTTTAGCTTTTTTACAGCACGTTAAAGTCACTTTTGTCACAAGTGTTTTTGTGTCTGTCCCTTTAAATGCAAATGAGCTGCTGCTCCCGGGAAAAGAGCTTGTAGCAGCTTCGATTACCTCACACACAATATGTAGACAACATTTCTGAGTGGTTAGTTGATGAATTTTCTGTAGCTTATGTGTAGTTATCTTCTAGTCATTGATTAGCATATTCTGTCTTGATAATCTATAAATCGTGTTCCGGGCCCGGGGCGGGGCTTATGTCAGTTTTAGGGTTAGTGATGTCACTAACCCGGGAGGAAGCTCGTGTAGTTCCTTCCAGCCGTTTGTTGTAGTCCTTTAAAAGCAATTTCTGTAAAATAAAATCTCTCCCTTTGCTTTGAACTTTGAGCGTTGTAACTTTGCAGATGTTGTTTATGCTCAAACAGCAACATTACACACTAACTAAAGTTTAAAAAGTGAAATCATAATCAAACGATTTCACAACAGATG
>JARWKJ010000021.1:1990535-2053035 GCA_029959095.1 Rhinichthys osculus | reverse complement strand
TAGGGCCTATAGCCTAAATGTTTTGAAAGGGGAAGCGCATATCCTCATGGTGTTGTTTAAATATAGAATTTGGTCTATTTCAGTTATATTAGACTAAATAGGGGATGTTATTGTTTATGTGACTCTCTGTTTTGTAGATCATAAAAAGTGTGCCCCCCCATTCTATATGTTCTGGCGACGGCCCTGGACAGCATGATTGAATTGTATTTTTTTTTATATATATATATATATAGTTTTATCACATAAATAAAAAAGACATACAGGTGAAACTCGAAAAACGAGAATATGGTGCAAAAGTTCATTTATTTCAGTAATTCAACTTAAAAGGTGAAACTAATATATTATATAGACTCATTACATGCAAAGTGAGATATTTCAAGCCTTTATTTGTTATAGTTTTGATGATTATGGCTTTTATGAAAACCTTTTCACAATATTCTAATTTTGAATTTGGGGTTTTCATAAGCTGTAAGCCATAATCATCACAATTATAACAAATAAAGGCTTGAAATATCTCACTTTGCATGTAATGAGTCTATATAATATATTAGTTTCACCTTTTAAGTTGAATTACTGAAATAAATGAACTTTTGCACCATATTCTAATTTTTCGAGTTTCACCTGTAAATAATCAAACAAAAATACAAGAAAATTCTGGATTCCCTTAACATTACAATTTGTTGAATGATACATCAATGCTTCAGACCTCGTCCTGAGATGTGTTTGCACATTGATCCTCTTGAACTCAGTCAATCATTCCTTTCCACTTATTTCAGACACTAGTTTCAGCCATTCGTGGGTTCGCTTTGTACCATCTTTTTATAATGGCCTTTTTTACAAGTTGCGAACAGGATTTTAAACCGGTATCGGTCTTCTCTTGTCACGATGTTTCCTTGCATATTACCAAAATATTACATGACATAGGTATATCATAATAACCCTGGATTTTCTTGATTTGTATTTTGTTAATCTCGGTTCAGGACAAGAGGAACTTCTTGCGTGATCCTCCGGCTGGAGTGCAGTTTCACTTCGACTTCGATCAGATGTTCCCGGTCGCCCTCGTGATGCTGCAGGAGGACGAGCTGCTCAACCGGATGCGCTTCGACCTCGTCCCCAAACAGTGAGATCCGTCTCCTTCCTAACGCATGACAGTGCGCACGGGGAAACACACCTGTGAATAAGCCAGACTTACGACTCATATGAAAATGATGTCATTAATGACTCTCCCTCATGTCGACCCAAGCCCGTCAGACCTCCGTTCATCTTCAGGACACAGTTTAAGATATTTTAGATTTAGTCCGAGAGATTTCTGTCCCTCCATTGTAAATGTGTGTACGGTATACTGTCCTTGTCCAGAAAGGAAATAAAGACATCATCAAAGTAGTCCATGTGACATCAGTGGGTTAGTTAGAGTGTGTTGAAGCATCGAAAATACATTTTGCTCCAAAAATAACCAAAACTAGGCCTTTATTCAGCATTGTATTGTGTTCCGGTTCTGTTGTGGATCCTCGTTCAGTGCCGCCGCTGACGTGTGTCTGGTGTGTGTGTGTGTGTGTGTGTATTCTGGTTCTGTTGTGGATCCGCGTTCAGTGCCGCCGCTGACGTGTGTCTGGTGCGCCCGTGATAGATTACAACTAATAGATGAACAAAAAACAGCATAATTTCACGTGTAAAGCCGCAGACACGGACTGTGAACGGTAACTCTTTAATTTAAATCGTTATTTTTCCTGTCTAAAAAATCTGAAATGCATAACTGATGTGTATTTTGACAGTCTTAATAGTCCAGGGTGATATGTGAAAATTTTTCACTTTTTCATAAAAGCATGAAACTCGGTTCACATGTACAGTTTATGGTGTCATTGTAATCCTTGACCATCAAAACATAGGGGTAGACATCATCGTTTCTGTGTTAGCATGTTTGATTCAGGAGATATGAAACAAAATGCATAATTTGGTAATGGTGGAAAGTAAAATGGCCGCCACGAGGCGTTTTTGCGATGGCTCCATTATTCAGTTTCATGGTTTTATGAAAAAGTGAACATATCACCTCAAATTTAGCACATTTCCGCATGCATTAGGAGGATTAACTCCTTGTTTTCTGTCTCTGAGCTGATTTCTAAGTGTGTGTGTGTGTGTGTTTCAGGGTGAAGGAGGACATGTTCTGGAGGAATTACTTTTACCGTGTGTCTCTGATAAAGCAGTCGGCTCAGCTCACGGCTCTCGCGGCTCAGCAACAGGCGGAGGAGAAGAACTCAAGCGCTCCCCTCGACCAAACTCTCTCGGGTGATTAAAGCAACACACACACACACACACACTGCAAAAAGTGCTTTATTACTCAGTGTTTCTGTCTCGTTTCCAGTCCAAATATGTAAAAACTCTTAAATCAAGATGCATTTACTAGATGAGTAAAATGATATAAGATATTAAGTCCTGTTTTCTGGGGGAATTAATCAAAATTAAGTGAGTTGATGCTTAAAAAAAGCAAAATTATCTGCCAATGGGCTGAGAAAAATAATCTTAATTTAAACAGAAACAATATTTTTCTCACCCCATTGGCAGATAATTTTGCTTTTTTTAAGCATCAACTCACTTAATTTTGATTAATTCCCCCAGAAAACAGGACTTAATATCTTATATCATTTTACTCATCTAGTAAATGCATCTTGATTTAAGAGTTTTTACATATTTGGACTGGAAACAAGACAGAAACACTGAGTAATAAAGCACTTTTTGCCGTGTGTGTGTGTCTTCCTCCCATCGCTTTTTAACATCGTCAACTGAATGCACATTCATTGAGGAGATAAACGTTTGTTTTCCTGCTTCACAGAGACCATCAGACCGAAAACTCCTCCTGTCGCCATCAGCGCCAAACCCAAGCCCGCCGAGGTACGGTCCCCCACCCCCCTCTCTGGGGCCGGCTTCACACAGCTATCTGCTCTATAGTGTTAGACAAGTCTAAAATGTGCTCATAGACTAGTCTAATGCGAGTTTCACAAAAATAAAGACTGACTTAATTTAGACCAAAAACATTAGACACTCAGGTCTGAGACTCTGTTACCATGGCAACCAGCAGCAACAATCAGTTACACTACAAACAGCCGAAAGAAAAGGGAAAATGGCTCATAATTTGTGGTTTTCTGACGTTGTTATGGAGAGATATGAGAAGGGAACGGGTTTTTACGGACCGCAGTAACTTACTTGTACTAGGGCTGTCACTTTACGTTCGAAAATCGATCGGACCAACCAAAACAAGTAGCGAAAACAAAAACAGGGAATCGATTGTAACAGCCTTTTTTCTTTTTTTTTTCCAAAAATGTGGACGGATCAATACAGCACACAGAACATGTAGGATGTAGGAAAATAACACTGTCTTTTCTGTTCACCAAATGCCTTTTAAAGCAGCACTAGGTAACTTTTCAACCTTCATAATATATTTCCAAGTCTCTTGTGATGGTACATTGACTTACAATAGGTTTAATGACACGTCTGCCATAGCCTGACGGGGTCTGTAGCGTTTTTAACCGTACTTTTAAACTTCGGGTTTCGGGTAGTAACCGGCGAACAGAGAACTACAAAATTCGACTGCTTTACAGCATATACGTCACTTCCACCACCACCTTAAAATCGGACGTGCGAGCCAAATGTTATAGTCATGGCCGAAGCAGCACAGAAAAACAAGAAAGCAAAGGTTTTATCGAAGCAAAGCAAAAAGAGAAAGTGATCGCGTTAAAGGCAGAACGGGGATCAACATTGGGCCAGCATTCTCTCGCTGGTGTGAGCTGAAGGAGGAGGAGGGGTGCCCGAACGATGCGGACTTGGCAAAAAAAAAAAAAAAAAAATCAAATGAAAGCCTGTGTCTAAACGGCGTGCACAAGTTTGGTAGGGGCTACATTCTTGCAAGTAAATATATAAGATGTACAAAATCATATTTTAGGATACCTAACATGTCTGTGATATTTGTTTATTTGTCTTGCCTCAAGCTATAATGCAAATCGATTTGTAAAATTTGCAATTAATTTATGGTAGCTTGATATTATAATATTGACGATATATGGTTATTATCAACCACTCAAACATTGCATTGAAGTATCATATAGATCCAGTAAAACGGTAACCAATAGACTAGGCTACTATAATGACGCTGGCTTGTAAACGTGATCATCGCGATCATTTGTCGTTAGAAAAAAATAAAACCCATGAAATAATATTCATATGACATGCTGAAATATATGCCACTGTACCTGGGGTGAAGACATTTCACACGCGACGCAAGCAGAACACCTGCATGTGACCTCCTCCTACAGTGTTCAGGGCTATCGTGGTTGTCAACAATCGCACGTGCATGTAGAGTTTACGACAGTAGTAGAGGTCTAGAGCAGCGGTCCCCAACCTTTTTTGCACCACGGACCGGTTTAATGTCAGACAATATTTTCACGGACCGGCCTTTAAGGTGCTCCTAAAAAAAAGCGTAGAAAACGCTAGGCGCGAGGTTGCACTTCGGCCTCCGTTGCTAAGCAACCATCAGCTGCGCTCTCCGTTACAGCAACGAAATTTCAGCAATGGATTTCCACCACCGAAAAACCCTTGCTGTAACTGTTACAAGATTTATTTACTAAGAAGAGTAAAAAAAAAAAACGCTGCAGTGTTTGGGTGCAAGACCGTGCAACCGATACTACAAAACCGCAAAAACCATGGGGAATTTCACCAGCTGATTCAGGAGCTCCGCCTGGACAATGGGAGGTTCAAAGCCTATTTCAGAGTGGACCAGGTCCAGTTTGATTATATTTTAAGAAAAGTTGGCCCAAGTATCAGTAAACGGAGCTTCTGCCATGAAACTAACTTATCTCTCCTGCGCAACGGCTCTGTATTTGTCTGAGGTTAGACTATAACTGAAGTGGTCATTAAACACCAGAAATAGCAAACACATACACATTTATATATAGAATATAGAACAATTCTGTATAAACAATGATGGATTTAACAAGGAATCAGTTGTGAGCATTAATATTTTTAGTAAAAATATTTTTTACTAGTAACTAGTGCAGCAGTTTACAGTGTGGAAGATGATTGGTTGGTTCTTGTCACGTGACCTACAGTCCGCTTGCGGCATTCTGAAAAGTTGAGACGTTTTTATCTCGATGCGGCGCGGGCGCGCTTGGAAAAAACGGGCGCGTCGCTTCAATTATGAGCGCGCATATCACGCGCCTACATTTGAAATAACAAACTTGAGCGCGCAAAAGACACGATATGTGAACAGGTAAATGTGTGAATAAATAAAACGGAAATAAGTTATTTATTCTTTCTGTGCGGCCCGGTACCAAATGACCCACGGACCGGTACCAGTCCGCGGCCCGGGGGTTGGGGACCCCTGGTCTAGAGGACAATACTGTTTCCCAACTGTAGGGGGACCCCACCCCGAGAGCAAAAGTTCCCTGGTGTTACTTTAATATTCGCTATATTAACAAGTGCGCCGTTATGTGTTGCGTAGTGACGTGTGTGTGTGTGTTCAAATAAGCCAGAAATGCGCAGATTCTGCAATATGCTGTATTTAATCTATCACGAGGATCACGAGTTGTGTATTTGCGTTAAATCCGCGCAGATTTGTCTTACACGAACTTCCCCAGCAAAGTGAGTAACCACAGAAACGCCAGATCGGCTCGTGATTCGACAGCGTTTCCCGCCAAAGTTCATTTGTACCCTAGTGTTAATCTCAATCCCTGAATGTGTCGCTCCTGTTCGTCATTGTGCTGAAACTTCACGCCAGTAAATCATCAGGAATATTGCTGACTTGTGCGTCTCAAACGCCCTCTTTACGCTCGTCCTAACGCCTGTTAGGTGTCCGTGGATTTGCCTGTATTTGGTGTTGAAAATGGAAACGTCTTTAGATGGAAAAATCGATTCAATGAACAGGATTTTTTCACAAAAGTGACAGCCCTAACGTGTACCATGTTTTTGTATCTTTTCAGTACGTCTGTAACGCTCCGCTCAACGGCCGGATTAACGCTGGTAACTGTTGAGCAATCTTTGATCAATGCGCTTACTCGATCCGCCATGTTTATTGTTTTAAAAAGGGTCTTATTTTACCCAGAATGCATTGCAGTGTAGTCCTACGTAAGATAGTCCGAGTCTTCAGTGCTTTGTGCTACGGTGTGATTTAGATGTCTGACTGAAGTCTGACTCTCTACTATATCTGAGCCGTAGTCGAAGTGTCTCTGTGTGAAAGCGTCTGTTCCCGCTCTGCTTCCAGGAGGAGGAAGACATCTCCACCAGCCCCGGCGTGTCCGAGTTCGTGAGCGACGCGTTTGACGCCTGCGACATTAACCAGGAGGACCTGAGGAAAGAGATGGAGCAGCTGGTGCTGGACAAGAAGGACGGTGAGAGCTAAAGCAGCCACTGTGTGTGTGTGTGTGTGTGTGTGTGTGACCCGCGTCAGGCTCGCGCTCCGCTCTCAACTGACCCAAGCCTTGACATGCTACTTTGGTTTTTCTTTTTAAGGAAAAACAATGTTATATATTTTCGTTCTATAATTATTTCATATTATTTCGAATTTTGGGGGGATTTTATGATACTATGCAATATTTATACAATTTTATAAGTTATTTTCCACCATTCACTGCAAAAAAAAAAGCTTTTCTTACTCAGTATTTTTTTGTTTCCAGTCCAAATATCAAACTTTTCTTAAATCAAGATGCATTTACTAGATGAGTAAAATTATAAGATATTATGTCCTGTTTTCTGGGGGAATAAATCAAAATTAAGTGAGTTGATGCTTAAAACAAGCAAAATTATCTGCCAATGGGGTCAGAAAAATAATGTTTCTGTTTGAATTATGATTATTTTTCTCACTCCATTGGCAGATAATTTTGCTTGTTTTAAGCATCAACTCACTTAATTTTTATTTATTTCCCCATAAAACAGGACTTAATATCTTATAATTTTACTCATCTAGTAAATGCATCTTGATTTAAGAATTTTTAGATGTTTGGACTGGAAACAAGACAAAAATACTGAGTAAGAAGTGTTGAAAATAATACACAATTTGTTTTCTACTATATTTTTCAATTAAAGCATTATTCCATGTTAAAATAGAGACGAGGCATTTAAATATCCAATTTGTTGAAGGCAGATTAGTGGGTGTAAGAAATAAAATAAAATAAAAGTGGTGTAACCGCTAGATGTCGCCTGTATAGCTCTACATAAAGAGGCTTAAACATTCTCTAGTGGTTTTTAGACATAATTACTTACTTTTATTACCGTATTTTTTACGCACTATAAGGCGCACTTAAAAGCCTTTAATTTTCTCAAAAAACGTCAGTGCGCCTTATAATGCGGAGCGCCTTATATATGGATGGTGAACACACGTTCACCAAGACGCAGAGACAGCGCCGGGCGACTTACGCCACTATCTGCCAATGGATCGTGGATGCCTGGGCTGATATATCAGTCTCCTGTGATCCCAGCTTTCACGAAGGCAGGAATAATCTCTTTATTCAGCCAGCTCACATACCCGTATTTACTTCCTGTTTTCGGCCGAAGTCCACAGTAGCCGATTGTCGAGTTCGCGCGCGCGATCAAACCTCCTCCACGTGTTCAACATCTGATTCGGATGAACTATCCATTTGAGCTGATATTCTCACATTGACTACGTTTACATGCAGGCAAATTTCGGGTTATGGTCGGGTTAAGGTCACTATTCGGGTTTCTGAAACATTAGGGATAACCCGTTTACATGCGTGAGCAGAGAGAGTTACTCCTGTATACATGGAATTGCAATATCCCGATGTAAACGCGACGCGCGGTTAGCGTCTGGACGTACGGACAACCTTAAGATGCAATATGCGTAATTTCCGATTCTTCTTCCTGTATCCAAAGACAACAACAGCAGCAGCAGCACGCGGATAATGAATAGTTCGGGGTAGATAGCGATCGCCTTTGTTTGCGCTTTGGTGCTGGTAACGTTACTGACCTCGCTCCAAAAGTATGCTGTGCTGCGTCTCGCCATGTTTACTTCCGGTATACTGCACGCAGGTTTTTGTATGCGCCGAGAAGTTTCTCTACTCAAAAGACCAAGATTCCTTGCGAATAGAACATGCGCAGAACACACATCACTATGGGGATATGCCGATGCGCGTTTACATGACCGAAAATTCGGGTTAGAAAAGGGGTACCCCAGGTATAATATCCCGGTTTTTAATGAGCATATTCGGGTTTTTGCCGGTGTTTACATGGCCGTTCGCGACCGGGTTATTGCTAATATCCCGGTTTTGAACGGGTTATTGGCTGCATGTAAACGTAGTCATAGAGAACACCACACAGCACCGTCATTGGCTGACAGTCTGAGTCTCCACTGTTGCTTAGTTACCAATGATCGCGCGCGCGCACTCGACAATCACCTACTGTGGACTTCAGCCGAAAACAGGAAGAAAATACGGGTATGTGAGCTGGCTGAATAAACATCATTTTTATTCGTATCTTTCACATTTACTGCAGTCAGATTCACCGTGTTCACTCACATGGCTGTGCACTTGTAATGACACATTAAGGTTGTTAAGAGGCTAAAAGCAGGTTTAAAACTTTTCCCGTTTAAGTCAACAGGGTGCAAATTTTAAAAAGAGGATAACACGGTGTAGGCAACACCGGTTTTTGTCGTTGTTATCTGTACTGACAGCACTCCAAATTTACAAAAAAATGAGCTCAATGTTAAAATTGACCGAAGTTTTCCTTTAACGTTAGAACAACGTTACCATGGGAGTGAACGGAGTTGTCAGAACGCTTAATAAAGTTTGACTTTATCTGACTGTTTTGTTGACATCTAGTGGATGCATAACGCAAACCCAGTCAAACGTTTGACTGCAGTGTCTTATGCGCCTTATAATCCGGTGCGCCCTATATATGAAAAATGTTCTAAAATAGGTCATTCATTGAAGGTGCGCCTTATAATCCGGTGCGCCGTATAGTGCGGAAAATACGGTACGTTTTTATTTGGATTATTCTCAGACTACTGTTTGTCTAGGTTTAGATTTAGTTTAGATTTA
Organism: Rhinichthys osculus; assembly: GCA_029959095.1. Classification (NCBI taxonomy): domain Eukaryota; kingdom Metazoa; phylum Chordata; class Actinopteri; order Cypriniformes; family Leuciscidae; genus Rhinichthys; species Rhinichthys osculus. Next base: position 2,044,000 of record JARWKJ010000021.1, on the reverse strand, counting down.
GTTTTGTTCGAAATGTTGATTTGAAGTGTCAGTTTTTGCATTAATTTGACTACCTGAACACAGAAAAACATCAAAATTCAATAAAAATGTAACAACAATGAACAGGTATGCTTCATCACGGCTCAATCAATCTGGGTTTGATCTGATTTCAACCTCTTCGTTACAGCCACACCAGTTTATGTGTGTGTGTGTGTGTGTGTGTGTGTTTGAGTGGGTGTGTCTCTTGTTTAACCTCTTCTTTGCTGTTTATTTTCTTTACTGCATTGTGGCTGACTTATTGATTTTATTTCACACATTTGCCAAACTTGCTCCGTGTTATAGTTGCGCTAGTTCACTCTTGATATTTAAGAGCGTCACTCCTTCATTGCTGTGCACAGTGGCTGATTTGTAGTTTTTACCACCAAACGATTCTCTGAGTTTTCGTATTTTTTCGTATTTCCCATTAATTTCGTATGTCGGCCATTTTGATTTTTTTTAACAAATCCGAATCATGTCCGTGATTTTTTTTTGTGTGTTCACATAGCTAATGCGACACAAGTCACCAAGTTTCATCCCATTCCGATGAAGAAGAAAAAATTAAAATTTAAAAAACGTTAAATTTTTTCGTCCGTTTTTGACCGAAGAGTTGTGTTGTTTCTCCGATAGAAGAGACTGCCGACTGGGAGAAGGAACTGCAGCAGGAGCTTCAGGAATACGAGGTGGTCGTCGACCCGGATAATCGAGACGATAACTGGGACCGTGAGATCGAGGAGATGCTGCAGGACGACAGCTAAACCGCAACAGCGCCCCCTCTGGTGTGGAGGACACTGCAAATGAAATCCGTTTCATTGTTCTATGAGAACGTTTATCATAAACACGAATGAAATGTGATGTTTAGCAGTCGAGGGATTCGTTTGGTGAGGTGCCGACATGCACAGTAACTAAGAAAAGGTTCCTCTCTCTGATCATAGTTAGCGAGAACACGTAAATCAGATGTAGTTTTGCTGATTTATCTTTTCTTCCTGACTAATTTCTGCCATGAATCGCCTTCTTTCAGAGGTGTAAATACAAACCAAAACTCAAAAAGCTGGAGATTTCTTTTTTTTTAATCGTGTACAAATATCATCACGACACATTTACTGGAGAAGCAAAATTATGATTTTTATTTATGATTAAAACGTGAACAAAAATCTGTCTGTGGGGGTCAGAAAAATAATCTTATTTTTCTGACTTTGTTCCTGTTTTAATAATAAACTCACTTCCTTTTGCTTAATTTTTCAGAAAGCTAGAGTTAAGATCTTAAGTCATTTTGCTTTTCCAGTGAATATATATTGGTTTAAAAATATTTAGATATTTGTACTGGAAAACAAGTCAAAAATACTATAAATAGTACATTTTTGCAATGCTCAAACACTATAAGTGCACATATCGGGTTTCTCTGACTTGTTTTTGACTGCTTCTCATTCCTTATTTGTTTTTGAATGTCGATTATTCGATATTTGTACTCTGGTCATCATCTGGCAGGATTTGGTAAAGTTAAAAAATCTTTGGTTTCTCTCTTGAGATCAAATTCCTTACATGTTTAATCAAACAATATTTACAATATGTTTGTAAGGCGAGAGCTTTAGTATAACTTTGTGTTTGTTTGTTTGTTTGTATTTTCAACTTGCACCTTGTCTTATTACTTAACAGATGAATAATCATGATTTTGTTGCCGTAAATAAAATCTTTGTCTCTAAAAATATCTGGTTTGTTGTTGTGTAATCAATGCACCGCATTCGTTCAATATACTGTAAAATGGAGTTTTTTAGGATCGTAAATAGTGTTAGCTTTTATGTAATGTTGTTTTGTTCGTGTTCTATATACACATATATACGTTATTAAATTACATTTGATGCGGTTTTTAATAAGTTTTTAAATAGTCCGCATGTGTTTACACGTCTGTCTTGAACGTGTCACTGAGCACGTAGACGTAATGACGTCATCTGGGTTGCCATGTTGGTTTGAAGATCCTCTGAATTCTCGAAATGGCACATTTATTAAACCCTATCTCATCTGTATATGATTTCTGTGGAAAGTCGCTAAGATTTGTCTTTATTATGTTCGTAGTTTTGTTGATTATACGGTTTAAAGTTGTTAACACATGCCACTACTAGCTACTAATAATGTTTCGTAGTGTAACACTCTATTAATGTATGCACATACATAATGACTTTTCTTATTGCATTACGAATTTTGTTTTCTGAAACCTTTTTATTAGTTTTTCATGGAAGCTTGCTTCCGCCACAGAATAAAAAATAAAAAAGGTAATTGCCATGCAATTCTGAGTGATTTTATTTCCTCAGAATCGTGTGATATAAAAGAGCAATTGCGAGTAATAAAGTCGGAATTGCAAGATATAAAGTCGCAATTGTGTTATAAAGTCAGAATGGCTAAATATAAAGTTGCAATGGCGTTATAAAGCCAGAATTTTGTGCTTTAAACCCACTATTGTGAGTTATAAAGTCAGAATTGCGAGATAAAAAGTTTTTATTTTATTTACTCTGTGTCGGAAACAAGCTCCCAGAGTAGGGTTTATTTTATTTTATTTTTTTAAATGTCATTGTTGTTTAATTTTTATTTTGTTAACATAGATTTTTGTTTTTCACTGTGAATCGTTTTTTTTCCTAGAGGATGGTTTACTTTACTTAAAATATATATATTATTGTTTTATTTCACTTTATGTTATTTTATTAATGTAGATTTTATTTTTCATTGTGCAGTTTTTATTTTATGTAACACTTTATTAATACATGTGTGCAGTGCACTTATGCCACGATGCCTATTTTATTTTATTAATTTTTTTTCCGAGGAGGTTTTTTTTTTCTTTCTTTCTTTCTTTTTCTGTTGATCATCCAGCCTTTATTATACACTCAGGATAGTATCAGTAAGTATAGCATCAAGTATAGATCTATATTAACAAGTACAACACAAAAGTAGCCTACACGAGTACACACTTCAAGTAGCTTATAACATTAACATAACAGTTCAGATCCCTTGTGGACTATCAAAAGAATTAGGAAAGCTAACTATTCCTCCTCCTCAGTAGATTATCAGTTTTTCCTTGGTTTATTATTGATCCTTCCTCAACTTTTTGAAGCAAATCTGCCTTTGGTGTGACTGTGACTGAGAGGAGGTTGTATTCAGAGTTTGAAAACACAGACTTTGAAACAAACAAAAAAACAAACAAGCTGGAGATAATGTGGAAAACATTGTAAAATTTCACGCTTTTTGTTAATAAAATAAGGCTCTCTTGGAAAGCTGCACCTTATTTTCATACTGAAATGACTGGTTTGTCACTCGAGGAGTGTTTCCCCGGCGAGGATCTGGCCTCCCCCGCAGTGTTCAGTCCCGGAGCCGCGGATGGAGTCGCGATGGCTCCTTTCCCCGACGAGGTGGATGTTTTTACCGGGCCACACTGGCGCATGAAGCAGCTGGTGGAGCTCTACAGCGAGAAGGTTCGTGTCTGACCTGTTTTATCGGTCATTTCACCAATTAAAGTGGGTTTAAGCGGTCCGAGGATGTGTTTGTTTGAGGAGAGCTAACGTTAGTGTTAGCCAAACGGCTAATAGACAGAGAACAGAGTTTATAATACACGTCTGATAACGATCTGATCGCAGATCAGCACAGAGACGCTATCTTTATCTATGTTGTTAAGATTTTAACCCACTCTGACCATATGTGAGCTTATAGCCAGAGTATGAGTGTCTGATCTCAGATCTGTACGTAAACAGACTTTATTAAATGCAATATAAACACAATAATAAGCCGATGTTGCATTTATTGTGAATGTCTGATCCACAATCTGATCTCAAATATGTAAACACACTCTATTTTGTATTGAATAATACTACTAATAATAATAATATAAACACGCAGACACCACGTGAGATGTGGAAATATGCTGCGTCTAATAATGTTGTTGTGACGTATATTAAAAACAAATTTTTTTTGATCTGTGTTATATAGTGATTTCCTAACACAGCATTAACTTCTAACCCTTGTAATGTGTGTTAAACATCCACACAGATGTGGATGACACCACGTTCAGTGTATCTGATCTATAGTCAGATCATTTCTAGATTGAAAACACACTTTAATCGCTGATGAATGTATTTGACTTTAAATTCATTTATAAACATCTGAAATTGAGATCTTAGGTGTTAAAGTGCCGTGCAGTGAGATGGTTTATTAGTCTGAGTCAGTCTGATTACTGTACTTTAATCTGAACAGGTTTGCATGGAGATTATGATGGTTTTAATGGTTTCAGTGGGTGTGTAGCTTCAGTTCAGCCTATGTTTGTAAGTCACACACACTGCTTATGTAAGACACAAATGTGTGTGTGTGTTTGCTGTGTCAGTAGAATGTTTCGTGCATCTACACACTCATCTGAACTTGTTTAACCTTTGACACAACATGATACATCCAGCGTTATATAACGCTAATGCTCTGAGTCTATAATGGCCGACGCTGATGCCGTTGTCTAGACTAGAGCGAGTGTTTTCAATCTTTCGGATATGATCATCTTTGTGCCAGGGACCGCCATCCTAAAGATTAAAAGCCAGCTATATATTAATATGTATTAAGACGTAATTTATACTGGGAAAAATTCATGTTATAAATATGTGTAAATTACTGTTTGTTAAATATTTAGTTTTAAATGGTACATTATTCTTTTTTCCCAATACACTATAGTACTGTACTGCTATATTATTTATTTAAATCGTTTTTTTTATTTTGTATTTTAATTATTTGTTTATTTTAATCAATTTATTTTACTAGTAAGTTAGATCTTATTTATTTAAATTATTTTTATTTCATCAATGGACCTAAGTTTGAAAACCTCTGATCTAGAAAGGTCTATGACCAATATTTTATTAACCGTTCAATTTATTGATGCCATTTGAGTCTTACATGAAATCTCTGTATCATATTATCTCTATATCACTGAGAATGCAAAACTTTTCGGGAGAGAACGGAAAACTTTTCGGGACAGAACGCAGAACTTTCGGGACAGAACGCAAAACCTTCGGGAGAGAACGCAAAACTTTCGGGGGGAGAGAACGCAAAACTTTCGGGAGAGAACGCAAAACCTTCGGGGGGAGAGAACGCAAAGCTTTCGCAAGAGAACGCAAAACTTTCGGGAGAGAACGCAAAGCTTTCGGGAGAGAACGCAAAACCAACACAGAACTTTCAGGAGAGAACACAAATCTTTCGGGACAAAACGCAAAATTTTCGCAAGATAACGCAGAACTTTCGGGAGAGAACGCAAAACTTTCGGGGGGAGATAACGCAGAACTTTCGGGAGAGAACGCAAAACTTTCGGGGGGAGAGAACGCAAAACTTTCGGGGGGAGAGAACGCAAAACCTTCGGGGGGAGAGAACGCAAAACTTTCGGGGGGAGAGAACGCAAAACTTTCGGGGGGAGAGAACGCAAAACTTTCGGGGGGGAGAGAACGCAAAACTTTCGGGGGGAGAGAACGCAAAACCTTCGGAGGGAGAGAACGCAAAACTTTCGGGGGGAGAGAACGCAAAACTTTCGGGGGGAGAGAACGCAAAACTTTCGGGGGGAGAGAACGCAAAACTTTCGGGGGGAGAGAACGCAAAACCTTCGGGGGGAGAGAACGCAAAACTTTCGGGGGGAGAGAACGTAAAACCTTCGGGGGGAGAGAACGCAAAACTTTCGGGGGGAGAGAACGCAAAACCTTCGGGGGGAGAGAACGCAAAACTTTCGGGGGGAGAGAACGCAAAACCTTCGGGGGGAGAGAACGCAAAACCTTCGGGGGGAGAGAACGCAAAACTTTCGGGGGGAGAGAACGCAAAACTTTCGGGGGGAGAGAACGCAAAACTTTCGGGGGGAGAGAACGCAAAACTTTCGGGGGGAGAGAACGCAAAACCTTCGGGGGCAGAGAACGCAAAACTTTCGGGGAGAGAGAACGCAAAACCTTCGGGGGGAGAGAACGCAAAACTTTCGGGGGGAGAGAACGCAAAACTTTCGGGGGGAGAGAACGCAAAACCTTCGGGGGGAGAGAACGCAAAACTTTCGGGGGGAGAGAACGCAAAACTTTCGGGGGGAGAGAACGCAAAACCTTCGGGGGGAGAGAACGCAAAACTTTCGGGGGGAGAGAACGCAAAACTTTCGGGGGGAGAGAACGCAAAACCTTCGGGGGGAGAGAACGCAAAACTTTCGGTGGGAGAGAATGCAAAAACTTCGGGGGGAGAGAACGCAAAACTTTCGGGGGGAGAGAACGCAAAACTTTCGGGGGGAGAGAACGCAAAACTTTCGGGGGGAGAGAACGCAAAACTTTCGGGGGGAGAAAACGCAAAACTTCGGGGGGAGAGAACGCAAAGCTTTCGGGGGGAGAGAACGCAAAGCTTTCGGGGGGAGAGAACGCAAAACTTTCGGGGGGAGAAAACGCAAAACTTCGGGGGGAGAGAACGCAAAACTTTCGGGGGGAGAAAACGCAAAACTTCGGGGGGAGAGAACGCAAAACTTTCGGGGGGAGAGAACGCAAAGCTTTCGGGGGGAGAGAACGCAAAACTTTCGGGGGGAGAGAATGCAAAAACTTCGGGGGGAGAAAACGCAAAACTTCGGGGGGAGAGAACGCAAAACTTTCGGGGGGAGAAAACACAAAACTTCGGGGGGAGAGAACGCAAAACTTTCGGGGGGAGAGAACGCAAAACTTCGGGGGGAGAGAACGCAAAACTTTCGGGGGGAGAAAACGCAAAACTTCGGGGGGAGAGAACGCAAAACTTTCGGGGGGAGAGAACGCAAAACTTTCGGGGGGAGAGAACGCAAAACTTTCGGGGGGAGAGAACGCAAAACCTTCGGGGGGAGAGAACGCAAAACTTTCGGGGGGAGAGAACGCAAAACTTTCGGGGGGAGAGAACGCAAAACTTTCGGGGGGAGAAAACGCAAAACTTCGGGGGGAGAGAACGCAAAGCTTTCGGGGGGAGAGAACGCAAAGCTTTCGGGGGGAGAGAACGCAAAACTTTCGGGGGGAGAAAACGCAAAACTTCGGGGGGAGAGAACGCAAAACTTTCGGGGGGAGAGAACGCAAAACCTTCGGGGGGAGAGAACGCAAAACCTTCGGGGGGAGAGAACGCAAAACCTTCGGGGGGAGAGAACGTAAAACTTTCGGGGGGAGAGAACGCAAAACTTTCGGGGGGAGAGAACGCAAAACCTTCGGGGGGAGAGAACGCAAAACTTTCGGGGGGAGAGAACGCAAAACTTTCGGGGGGAGAGAACGCAAAACCTTCGGGGGGAGAGAACGCAAAACTTTCGGGGGGAGAGAACGCAAAACCTTCGGGGGGAGAGAACGCAGAACTTTCGGGGGGAGAGAACGCAGAACTTTCGTGAACTTTCTCGAGCGAACGCAAAAGCTGTGAAATATATTTTTCCTCCCATACCATATTTCTTCCACCGTTCCTTTCGGGGCTTAAAATATATATATATTTGTTTACGATATATCAGTCCGTATTAACCCGCCTCTTTTATATGTAACTAGGGGTGCTCCGATCAGGATTTTTGGGGCCGATCACCGATCGCCGATTACTGGAAGCTGTATCACCCGATACCGATCACCGATTACAGGGTCTATTTGAAGACTTCTTTTTATCATGTAGCATTACTTATTAAACTATATTTAACAACAATGTACATTAAGTATTACATTTAAGAGAACATAATGCATAATGAATTGACACCTGTGTATTTATTTGCAAGCAACATGTATTAACATAGCAGCTTGGTTATTGGGAGCAGCTTAGGGCTTGACATACAACTTCCTTGTAGAATATAAAATAAAATCAATAAAAGACAGAACATCTGGATACATTTTTGTCATTGGTTGTTGCGTTAAATCTTACCCAGATACAATAGTGCTATTTTCTGATTGGCTTATTGTGTAGCTCGACGAACAACACCAGAGGAAACACGCTTGATTCATGCCGGTTCCACAGCGGCGCGGCCAGAGTTTTGGGCGCTGCGGCATATTAAATATATTACAAATAGTTTTTCAGCGTGAGAAATACAATGTGTGGCGGGAGAGCGTGACAAAAGACCGAAATGAGTGACTGTCACGCTCATTTTATATGTAACTGATTTAGTTTTCCTGGGCAGATCTGGTTTACGTTCGTGCGTCAGTAACTCTTCAGTAGGGTTGGGTACCGAAACTCGGTGCCAATAGGGAACCGGTTCCGACGTAAACGGTAGTAACCAGACCGAATAAGAACGAAAATTTCGGTGCCTAACTTCATTATGCACACACGCACACACACACACACACACACACACACACACACACACACACACACACACACACACACACAAGGTCTCTCGCTCTCTCCCTCTCCGCCGTGCGTGTGCTACACAGTTTGGAGCACTGTTGCCAACTATTTTCTAAGGAAAGTAGCTAACGCCTTCCCTAAAAGTCGCTAAATGTCGCTAGATGACGTCATACGCTAATTAGCATATTCATGACGTCATCACGTCGTACTTGCGTTCTGCCATGCCTAATGTGTTTTCTCTCTAAATTCATGCTCACATTCTGTATTTTAATATATTATAATATGAATGTCCAATAAAGCTGTTCTCATTACCTATATTATTTTTGTCAGACAGTAGAACAAGTAGGCTAACTATGATATAGGCTAGTGAATGACTAAATATTTTTATATGTGTAAAATTATCTGAATTGAGAGAGTTCGGGAAATGGGTGAAAGCTCTGTGATAGTGAGTATTACAAGTAATAAGCACAAGAAAAGAACGGAATTAAAATGGTCAAACAAAACTCTTTAAAAATAAAACAAAAGAGAAGCTGATAAGTGACAAGGCGCGAGCTCAACACATGAATGTGCTGCTGCTCGTCTCAGCCAATCACTGAACAAGGTAGACGCCGTTAGAGAGAGAGAGACGGCCGGGAGAAGGCAAGACCTCGCGCTCGCAGGACAGTACTGGCAACATCTGGAGATTACTGAGGTTTGTGTGAAAAGTCGCTAGATATGTCGCTAGTCGCTTTTAAAAAAAAATGTCGCTAAAGGGGTCTGAAAAGTCGCTAAAAATAGCGACAAAGTCGCTAAGTTGGCAACACTGGTTTGGAGCACAGTTTTTTCTGTCTCGCATGCGCGCTCTTTCTAGCAAGGTTTGGCTGCATTTCACGTGTAAAATTACGTGTCAGAACGCGCTCTGGGTGTGCCGATAGTCTGAATCCCATATAGAATCAAGCCAATACATTGGCTGATGGCGCGGGCGCCGCCTCGACGCACTTACGTCGTCATATTATGTTGGCGCGGGCGCGCCATCAGCTCCTCAGATTTCTCTGCTGAAAAAGGAAGCTGGTCGACAGCGCGAGGAGCTTGGCAGTGTCTCGTTCCCTATTGAGAGATAGGTTACACCAGTTACCAGAGATGTTCTCTTTCATAGGTTCACTCAACGCTGCGTAGCTAAGAAGCAGTGGATTTGAAGGCTGCTGTATCACGTGCCGTTTGAACTGACGCGCTATACAGCGATCTGTCACATTTCAAAGAGCCAAAACTTTATTTATTGTGTGAATCTCGTAAAAATATTGACAGAATCTGACAGCTGTGGATTTGTTCCATATCAAAATAAGTAATCTTCTCTGTCTTGTCTGTCAGTGTCCTCTTTGTCCGCGATTTCTCTGTGTGGAAAGGGTCATTTGCGTGAGTCTCACGGTCAATGCGTGAGAGTTGGCAGCTCTGCCTGCTAGTAATCTCTATTTATCTCCAGTATTATTACATTGTTTGATACAATATTGTTTCATTTGATATTATGTAAATATGAATTTTTATTTTATATTGGTTTTATTATTACCATATGTTACTTGTATTTATATTGTTTAAAGATTTAAGTTAATATTGTGTCCAGTTTGGCCCTGTAAATTAAAGGGTATTATTTTTTGATAAAGTGTGTGCGGTTTCGTTTTCTTAAGTACCGGTTTAAGAACCGTTTAAGCACCGAAACCGTTTAAAAAAATACTGAGTAGGTACTGGAATCGGATAAAGTCAAAGTCGGATAAAGTCAAAGTCAAGTCACAAAGTCAAAGTATCTTTATTTGTCTCCCCAAGGAGAAATTAGTTTTGGATAGAGAGATTGCTACATGAAGATTTCAACAAAGACAAAGCACAGGTATAGGGTTAAAACAGTAAAAAAAAAAAAAAAAAAAAAAAGACATACAACATTAAAGCTACTCAGAGAACTGTGCAAAATAGCAAATCACCAAATTCCTAAATTCTGCTCATGCAAAAGTGATATCATATGTCCATGCATAACATTCAATCACAGATATATAGTATCCAGCTATACAGAATTAAAATCAAATTAAAAAACAAACAAGTACATAGGATATTCAAGCTACCCGAAGAGCTATGCAAATTGTAAATAACCTTTTTCTAAAAACTACTTATACAAAATTAATATCCTAACATGATCATACATAAATTAATCACGGATATAAAAATATATTAATAAATTCATAGTCACATGTTCATCGCTGATCATTTATAAGCTTAATTGAGAGAGGAACAAATGAGCGCTTAATTATACCTATTATGTTTGCACAGAGGAACCCTGTACCTCTTTCCTGAGTTCAGTAACTCAAACTCTGTAAACAACGCATGAGTATTATCCGATATAATGTTTTTAGCCTGCCTAATTGTTGTCTGGTCAAAAAGCTCCTGTGGGTTGAGGGGTGGCGATGTACCCATAATTTTGCCTGCTGTCTTGACCAAATTAGAAATCTGAGTTTTTGATTTGACTGTCAAATTTCCAAACCAACTGGTGATACCATATCGAAGAATAGACTCTATTGTTGCTCTATAAAAGATTAACATAATATTTTTACAGACCCCAAACACTCTAAGTCTACGTAAAAAATAGAGGCGCTGATGAGTTCTGGCACAAACATTTATAACATGTGTGCGCCAACTCAGGTCATTATCAATAGACACCCCTAAGTAGTTAAAACCCAACCGATACCCAACCCTACTCTTCAGTCCCTGATGTTTCGTGTGTTTTCCACCCACAGCTTTCCAAGACCAACTTCTCCAACAACAGGGATTTCCGCTCGTTCCTGCAGTCGCTCCTCGCCACCTTTAAGGAGTTCAAGATGCACGAGCAGATCGAGAACAAATGCATCATCGAGCTCCTGCAGGAACGCAGTCAGATGGTCTATCATGTCCACGCCGACAACAAGCTCTCCGAGATGCTGTCGCTGTTTGAGAAGGGGCTGCGCAGCGTCAAGGTGTGTGTGTGTGTGTGTGTGTGTCATAGGTCTTAGGTTTGATTGCTGAAGCAGAAATTACACACTCTTCGCGTGTCGGTCAAAAATTACCGTTTTTTTTCAATTAAATTAATGTACTATATTTTAGTTCGATAATGTTTTTTTATTTAATATTTTGTATTTTTAGGGGATTTTATGCTACTAAATTATATTTACACTGTATTTATAATCCATTTATTCACTTTTTGAGCATAGAATTACATTTCCAAACTTAAACTGTGGTAAATCTCGAACGCTTTAGAGCGACAGATCTCTTTTCATAGACGACACTCGGCGGATTATTGCTGAAGTGTAAAAAGTTTTTAAAAGTGAACTTGAAAAACAAACAGAATTTTACGTTTATCGTTATGAAAATTTCATGTAAAAATGTAAAATTATATTTGTTCAAAATCACGTTTTACTCTAAAACTTGCAAGAAAATCAAACCCATAAATCTAAACAAGTCGTGCTCCACATGTGAGTCTGATATCTCAGTAGACGAGCGTTCAGTGAGAGTGTGTTCGGCTGCAGTACCACACGCTTCCACTAGAGGAAACTCTCCATTCATTTACAATGCGTCATTTCTGACCGCGAGAAACACAAGTGTGACGATTTTTCTCAGCACCATTTAACCTGTTCGAATCACGTCCATGTTTTTGTGTTCACACAGCAAGTGCAAAAACCTTTACCAAGTTTCATACCATTCCGATAAAGTAAAAAATTCAACAAAATGTAAAAATTTTCGCTCAAAAATGACGAAGAGCACCGGAGGGTTAAAGAGGCTTTATGTAGTTGTTATAGCGACACCGGAGGCTGTTAGGTGAACTACAGCTTCACACGTAACACACACGAGACTGAACGCACTGATGTTTGACACCTTCACACTCGTCTTGTGACGCTAAACACTGCTCATTACTGATGATGTCATGGACACTCGCGGTCAGACCGAACGACCATCAGCCGTGACGTGTGTCACATGACTCTCTGTTTACGTATTTTAACACAACTTCTATTCAATCATCCAAACAGGTTTTTATCTTCAAAATAGACAAGGTCCACTCTGACGTGTCAGTCCAAACTTGCCAAATATTGGGGAATTTTCCACTTGATTATTTACAGGGCGTTGGGAAATCCTGAGTTCCTGTCCGGACAATGGAAAGAGTGAAGATCTTGAGTTTATAATAACTTGAGTTATGAGATTAATACAATTCAACAGTTCATCTGTGATTTTACAGCGTTATTGAACTGTTTTAGTTCGTACCTCGCATGTTAGCTTATTTTTGCACAATATAAAATCTATACAATAAAAAGCAAGGAAATGCAAATTCATATTACAGTGCAATTAATATATATGAGAAATGTAAATGACTACATCAAACCTATTTTAGTATCATTAAGATACTATTATAATTTTTATTAATACTTTGAGTTTTTCCCGTTTCATTTTAAATTTTAGTTAAAATTGTAGTCATGATTTTGATATATTTTTTAATAGTTTTATGTGGTTTTTATACATTTTATTTTTTTATTTTAGTACATTAAGTAAATAAAATAAATGTATTATAAATAATAAATTGTATATTTATTTTTTTATTTCAGTTAACGTTCATTTTATTTTCAAGTAATGAATGTTTTTTATGGTTTTAGTTATAGTTAACAATAATAACCCTGCATCAAACTAATAAAAAAAACAGTATAATCATAACAACAAATATTAAAAACAGCATGCAAATGTATGTGTAATATGTATTCATGCATATATGCGAATGTGTATACATTTATGAATATTTATGAAGTGCATGTAGAGAAGATATTGATATAAACACCAGAAATATGCATACAATCAATGAAGAAAAACGGTTACAAAGCAACAATGAAATGGTCTTTTAAGCATCTTTCATGTTACAGAAGAACATTTGAATTAGGTTGAGTGTGTGAATCTGTCAGTCGCAGCACAGACTCGTTTGTTGTGGCTTTTTTAGTCTTGTAATCGTGACACAGCATAATGATCTGCAGTGGAAACGCCTGGTGTCGGGTTTCACGTGAAGTGTGCTGAGTAAACTTGACTCATTAAGAAATCAATAGTCCTTTTTAATTAGGCCTTATTATTACGCCCTTTCACAAATTCTTGTTTTCAGGCTCGACTAGAACAGGTTTTCCTGCTTGAATGTTGATTATTCTCCTCATATTCTCCATTGTTGCGGCTCCTCTCTTCCCAGTCTGTCAGTAACGCTCTGTTTACTTCCTGTCTCTCCTCCTGAAAAGCACACTGTGCTCTGATTGGTCGGCTGGATCGGTGTGTTGTGATTGGTCGAGCGCTTCGAGTGTGTTTGGGAAATGTCCCGCCCCTTTCCATAACCGCCAGTTTAACACACTACTAACTAACTCAACCAAGCCCCGCCCCTTTATTCTGCGTATGAATTATTATAATGAGGAATATTGAGACGTGTTCCCGGAAGAAACTCAAGATGGAGGCGTTTCAGGAGTTCAGAAACACTGACTCTGATATAGAGAAGAACTCTCATGCTCAAACGTGTTGTTTCCGCCGTGATGTTGTGTTTCAGAGCGAGTACGAGCAGCTGAATTACGCGCAGCAGCTGAAGGAGAGGCTGGAGGCGTTCACTCAGGACTTCCTTCCTCATATGAAAGAGGAAGAGGAGGTGAGACTCATTTTTAACTAGTTCTGGGCAACGATTAATCGCATCCAAAATAAAAGTTTGTGTTTACATAATATATGTGTGTGTACTGTGTATAATTATTTTGTATATATAAATACACACACAACATGCATGTATATATATATATTTATGCTTACACTGCAAAAATGCTTTTCTTACTCAGTATTTTTGTCTTGTTTCGAGTCCAGATATGTAAAAATTCTTAAATCAAGATGCATTTACTAGATGAGTAAAATGACATAAGATATTAAGTCCTGTTTTCCGGGAGAATTAATCAAAATTAAGTGAGTTGATGCTTAAAAAAGTAAAATTATCTGCCGATGGGGTGAGAAAAATAATCTTAATTCAAACAGAAATAACAATATTATTTTTCTCACCCCATTGGCAGATAATTTAGCTTGTTTTAAGCAAAAAATCCTGCTCTCTAAGATATCTGCCATCAAAAAAACAAAATCGGTCGACCACTACTTTAAATATATAAAATTGAATTTTGCAATGGCATTCCTGCAGATCCATAATGCATAATTGAAAAGTGCATTATTTTAACGTTAAATTTGCATTCGTCGCGTCAGATGTGTGGTCTCTCTCTGTGTCCGTCTGATGTGTTGTGCGTGTTCTCAGGTGTATCAGCCCATGCTGATGGAGTACTTCACGTACGAGGAGCTGAAGGCCATCAAGCGTCAGGTGATGCTGCAACACTCCAATAACCCGTCCTGGAGCGCCGCCGCCGCCGACGTGCTGAAGGGCCTGAACCTCTGGAGCCAAGCTGAGGAGCTGCACAAGGCCTTCAAATACTCCGACCACGAGAAGACCGAAGACGGTGAGTCACGAATCAATATTTTGATGATTAATCGAGTACTCAGATCATTTATCAGGTGATTAATAGCATTTAGGTGTTCAAGTAATCAGTTGATTATTTTGACGATTAATCGAGTACTCAAATAATTTAGCTAGTGAACAATGGCCTTTTGGTCTTCAAGTAATTGGTCGATTGTTTTGACGATTAAACAAGTGAATAAATAGCCTTTTGGTGTTTAAGTAACCGGACGATTATTTTGACGATTAATCGAGTACTCCGATAATTCAACAAGTGAACAATAGGCTTTTTGGGGTCAAGTAATCGGACGGTTATTTTGACGATTAATCGAGTGCTCAGATAATTCATCAACTGAACAATGGCCTTTTGGTGGTCAAGTAATTTGTCGATTGTTTTGACGATTAAACAAGTGAATAAATAGCCTTTTGTGGTCAAGTAATCAGACGGTTATTTTGACGATTAATCGAGTACTCAGATAATTCAACAAGTGAACAATAGGCTTTTGTGGTCAAGTAACCGGACGATTATTTTGACGATTTATCAAGTACTCAGATAATTCAACAAGTGAACAATAGGCTTTTGTGGTCAAGTAACCGGACGATTATTTTGACGATTTATCAAGTACTCAGATAATTCAACAAGTGAACAATAGGCTTTTGTGGTCAAGTAATCGGACGGTTATTTTGACGATTAATTGAGTGCTCAGATAATTCATCAACTGAACAATGGCCTTTTGGTGGTCAAGTAATTTGTCGATTGTTTTGACGATTAAACAAGTGAATAAATAGCCTTTTGTGGTCAAGTAATCAGACGGTTATTTTGACGATTAATCGAGTACTCAGATAATTCAACAAGTGAACAATAGGCTTTTGTGGTCAAGTAACCGGACGATTATTTTGACGATTTATCAAGTACTCAGATAATTCAACAAGTGAACAATAGGCTTTTGTGGTCAAGTAACCGGACGATTATTTTGACGATTTATCAAGTACTCAGATAATTCAACAAGTGAACAATAGGCTTTTGTGGTCAAGTAATCGGACGGTTATTTTGACGATTAATCGAGTACTCAGATAATTCAACAAGTGAACAATAGGCTTTTGTGGTCAAGTAATCGGACGGTTATTTTAACGATTAATCGAGTACTCGGATAATTCAACAAGTGAACAATAGGCTTTTGGTCTTCAAGTGATTGGTTGATTTTGATGATTAATCGAGTACTCAGATCATTTAACAAGTGAACAATAGCCTGGAAACCCGAACAAGCAGCACATGCAGAGAGGGAGTTTGTGTGGAGCAACATTTACTGTGAATGGAGCCGCTCGGAGAAACACGTAACCAGCGCGCATGTGAATAATTAACGTGCAGCGCATGTATTTATTTAACTGAATCGCAGCCTTTGTGATTTCACAATATACTATGATTTTTAAATGGTTTATATATCGTGCAGTCTTTGAAAACGGTCACAACATTCACAACATTTTGGGTCAATCTGTGCAGCCCTACAAACAAGCACAGCTAATTTAATTTATTTGTATTCATTATTTTATATATATATATATATATATAATACGTAAGATTTATAATTTAATTTATTTAGTTGTTTTTTTTTCAGTTTAATTATATTTAAAGTTTTCAATAAATGCAGAAATGAAGACAGCCATAAATATAAGTGGTGTATTTTTCACAGTTGTACTGTTTAATAAATTTTCTTTTGGTATTATTATTGTTATTTTTCTTAAATACTTAATTTTTTATTTTACATTGAAATATCATAATAGTATACACAAAAAGGGACAATTTTAACATGCTATATAAAAATATCTGTGGGGGATTTTGAACACTCTGGGGACATCAGAGGCATTACACCCCCCCTTTAAGTGACTTAGACTTGCCTATGATATTATTTTTTTCGGTTGCGTCATCTTTAGCAGATTTGACCCTTTGACCTCTTAGGCCAGGCATTGCCCGTGTTACTCAACCTCCTTCCGTATTGAAGTCTGATGCAAATCTGGAGTTTCCCCTGGAGTTGAGCGTAACCCATGTGACCATGAATAATTCTTAAAAACACTGGATACTTTTGTACTTTCGATACTTTGTCGAAGGCTCGGGTCAGATGTCATGTGTCAGTGGTTGGGTGTGTTGTGTCCAGCAGAGCGGGGCAGCGAGCGCGGGTCCATCTCGGCTCTGCCGCAGGAGCTGCTCCTCAAGGTGTTCCGCTTCCTGGGTCCGCTGGATCTGTGTCGCTGTGGCCAGGTGTGCAACATCTGGGCTCAGGTGTCCAGGACCGGCTCGCTGTGGAGACACCTGTACCCCGTACGCTGGGCCAGAGGTGCGTCAACACACACTTTACCTGATATATGTGAAGTGAAGATGCTCATGGCAAACATGCTTTTCTTACTCAGCATTATCGTCTTGTTTCCAGTCCAAATATCAAACATTTCTTAAATCAAGATGCATTTACTAGATGAGTAAAATGATATAAGATATTATGTCCTGTTTTCCGGGGGAATAAATCAAAATTAAGTGAGTTGATGCTTAAAAAAAGCAAAATTATCTGCCAATGAGGTGAGAAAAATAATCTTAATTCAAACAGAAACAACATTATTTTTCTCACTCCATTGGCAGATAATTTTGCTTTTTTTAAGCATCAACTCACTTAATTTTGATTTATTCCTCCAGAAAACAGGACATAATATCTTATATCATTTTACTCATCTAGTAAATGCATCTTGATTTAAGAAATGTTTGATATTTGGACTGGAAACAAGACAAAAATACTGAGTAAAGCATGTTTTGCAGTGTGTGTAAGTCATCAATTAGATAAAGAAATGAAATGAGTGAAGTAATGAAGCCAAACACCTTGTAATCACTGTTGACTTGGAATATCACACATCTCACAAGTTATTTTGGCATAAACAACATGTAACCAAATTTCAAGGATATTCTGGCTAGAAGTGTGTTACTCATAGCCGGACTATATGTGACCGTGGACCACCAGTCACATGGGTCATTTTTTTTAAAATTGAGATTTATACATAAACTAAATAAATAATCTTTCCATTGATGTATGGTTTGTTGGGATAGGACAATATTTGGCTGAGACACAACTATTGAAAATCTGGAATCTGAGGGTGCAAAAAATCAAAACATTGAGAAAATCTCCTTTAAAGTTGTGCATTTATGTTGGCGATTGTGCAGCATTCACTCACAGAAATACATGTTTTATATATTTATGGTAGGAAATCTACAAAATATCTTCATGGAACATAATCTTTATTTAATATCCTAATGATTTTTGGCATAAAAGAAAAATGGATCATTTTGACCTATACAGTGTGTTATTGCCACAGATATCCCCGCTCGACTCGAGACTGGTTCTGTGATCCAGAGTCATATATACGTTTATACAAGTTTGAAAGTCTCTTCTGCTCACCAAGGCTGCATTTATTTGATTAAAAATACAACAGAAACAGCAATATTGTTAAATATTATGACAATATAGTATAGTAAATTTATTCCTGTGATCAAAGCTGAATTTTCAGTATCATTACTCCAGTCTTCAGTGTCACATGATCCTTCACAAATCATTAATTTCTGATAAATAAATAATAATAGTGTCAGCTTGGAGTTCATGTGCCTTTATCGACCCCTTGTGACCATCAGCTGAGGTCATGTTTATTACTTTAAGATGAAAGATATTTTTCCCTTTAGTGTAATGTGCACCAAAGATTGAGTGCATTAAAGCCATGCAGAAAATAAAATTTTATTTGATGGTGTTTTTAAAAAAGATTTTAAATATAATTAAATATTAAATTTATTTTTATTTTTAATAAATATTATTACAGCATGAGTTTTTTTTATATATATTTTATAATTAAGTAACTTTAATTAAAAAACAGTAATAGCGAATTATTTTACAATTATTTAATATATTAAAAAACTTGAATTAAAATAAAAAAATGATATACTACATAGCAAAAATTTTATACATTTTGATTTAAAAATATAATTTTCTTTAAAAAAAACGTAATATACTGCATTATTCAATTGATTTTTAAGTATTTTATATTTTAAAACTTTCATTACAAACAGTAGTAAACTGCATTAGTGATTTTTTTTTATAATTATAAAACTTTAAAAAATGTAAAATACTACTTTAACCTTAACTTTTACTTTACATTTTTTTTAAATGTTTTTCAGAATTAATTATAAAACTTTCATTACAAACAGTAGTATACTGCATTAGTGAATTATTTTTTAAATATTTTTAAAACCGTAATATACTACATTAGCTAATTTTTTGTATATATATTATGAAACTAATTTCAAACACCATTAGTGAATCATTTTTTAAAATGTTTTTTTAATTAACTTTATTTTTATTTTTTATTTGATTTAATTATTATTATATTGTAAAACTTTAATGAAAAATAGTACTATACTGCAGTAGTGAATTATATTTGAACTATTTTTATAATTATAGAACTTTAGTGAAATACTAAATTAGTGAATTATATTTATAATGTTTTTTTTTATAATTTTGTATAATTATAAAACTTTTATTATAAATGTTGATATTTTTATATTTTATATATACATTTAAATTTTTTTATTTTTTTTATTAATTATTTAAATTGTATTTAAAAAAACTGCATTACAGCCATATGTTTAATGCATTTATATTTTTTGTTTTTTATTTTATTTATTTATGAATGAAATTGTAATTAAAACTGCATTATTGCCACGTGTATAATGCACTTATATTTTTTAGTTTTTAATTGTTTTTATTATTTGTATTAATTAATATATTGTAAAATTGTATAAATTGTAATTAAAAAACTGCATTACTGTGCATTTATATTTTTTGTTTTATTATTTTTATTAATTATTTAAATTGTAATTAAAAAAACTGCATTACAGCCACGTGTTTAATGCATATATATTTTTTGTTTTTAATTGTTTTATTACTTTTATTAAGTAAATTGTAAATAAAAAACTGCATTAATGCCACGTGTTTAATTCAGGACGGTATCCAATCATATAAAACATATAAAGCGTTATTTTACATTTTTAATGCAGTTTTAATGGAGAACATTGAAGGTCGAGTCGAGAATGTTGCATTGTGGGATACAGCATCAGTGTGTATGCTGCCTGTAGGTCACGTGTGATTGGTTGTGATGGTGTTTGTAGGGGACTATTACTGTGGTCCTCCGGGCGAGTTGGACCAGGAGCCGGATGATGATTGGGTGAAGAGTCTCCAGGACGAGGGACGAGCCTATCAGGAGTGGGACGAGGACGCAGACGTCGACGAATCAGGTGAGCCTTCTCTTAGAACTACATTTCCCATGATCCCGCGGGCCGTAGCTGTGAAATAAACATGCTTACTGACCCCAAACACTCATTTTAAGTAGTGCTGGGTAAAAAAATTAGATTTTTCGATTAATAGTTTTTTAAAATGTGGTTCTCAAAGGCCACAAATCGATTTTTTTCCATATTTATTTCTCTATCACCCAAAAGCCAGTGTTAGTTTCCCTCCACTGCTCATAGGCTTGCATGTTACAGATAATGCTGGGAGATTATATGTGTTTTATCTTAAACATAAAGTAACCTGATGGTGTTTGATCAAGGCGTGCCACTGCTCTGACTCGTCTATTCATTGTATGCATTTGACATATAGAGTTGGGTTCTGTTTTAAAGTACACAAGTGCACCTAAAATAAAAAGAGGTTAATATACAGGTTTAATTTCTAATTTAATGAACCACTTTTAAACTCCTGTGTGTTCAGAGGAGGCGAGTGAAGGGTCTCCAGCCATTAATGCGGTTCAGAGAGAGAAGACTCTTCTCGACGGGATGATCCAGAAGCTTCTGCCCGTCGTCGGCTCATCCGTTCGTTCGCTCGGCCTGGCCTACAGCTCCACCGTCTCCAGCAAGATGGTGCGTTACTCAGATCATGTGATCAACACACACTCACACATGACCAAACTGAGCACTGAAGAGGAGTCGTGATTCAGTGACTCACTCATAAAGACTTCATTTGTTTCATTACTGGATGAATCAGCGTTTTTGAACGAATCTCTTGAATGAATGATTCAGTGACTCACTCATAAAGACTTCACTTGTTTCATTACTGGATGAATCAGTGTTTTTGAACGAATCTCTTGAATGATTCAGTGACTCACTGATAAAGACTTAACTTGTTTCATTACTGGATGAATCAGTGTTTTTGAACGAATCTCTTGAATGAATGATTCAGTGACTCACTCATAAAGACTTAACTTGTTTCATTACTGGATGAATCAGTGTTTTTGAACAAATCTTTTGAATGAATGACTCAGTGACTCACTCATAGACTTCATTTGTTTCATTACTTGATGAATCAGTGTTTTTGAACGAATCTCTTGAATGATTCAGTGACTCACTGATAAAGACTTAACTTGTTTCATTACTGGATGAATCAGTGTTTTTGAACGAATCTCTTGAATGAATGATTCAGTGACTCACTCATAAAGACTTAACTTGTTTCATTACTGGATGAATCAGTGTTTTTGAACAAATCTTTTGAATGAATGACTCAGTGACTCACTCATAGACTTCACTTGTTTCATTACTGGATGAATCAGTGTTTTTGAACAAATCTCTTGAATGAATGATTCAGTGACTCACTCATAGACTTCACTTGTTTCATTACTGGATGAATCAGCATTTTTTTAACAAATCTCTTGAATGAATGATTCAATAACAAGCACATGTTTTAACAGTCACTTGTCTCCCCCTACTGGTGTAATAATGTAATGATCACATGGGTGTTTGAATCAAGATTGCGATCTTAATCGAACAGCTCTAATATGTCTATGAAATCTAGTTAAATATATAAGTTATTTGACTATTAACCATATTTAACTGGTCTATCCTGCTTTTAAACTCATGATTTTTTATTATTACATTTAATTAATAGTTGTTTTTAAACGTATCTGGGAACAATGAAATAATATAATATATAATAATATTTTCTCCTTCCAGGTGCGACAGATCCTGAGTTTGTGCCCAAACCTGACACACCTGGACCTCACGCAGACTGATGTCTCTGACTCCGCCTTTCACAGGTTGGCTCTTCTAATTAATTGTTCAAAACGTTTGGCATTGACTGCTCATATCGGCGTGTTTGTGTATTTGATATACTGTAATGCATGTTGATTTTGTGGAGCCCACTTGTTTCATTACTGGATGAATCAGTGTTTTTGAACGAATCTCTTGAATGAATGATTCAATGACTCACTCAAATAGACTTCACTTGTTTCATTACTGAATAAATCAGTGTTTTTGAACGAATCTCTTGAATGAATGATTCAATGAATCACTCATATAGACTTCACTTGTTTCATTACTGAATGAATCAGTGTTTTTGAACGAATCTCTTGAATGAATGATTCAATGACTCACTCAAATAGACTTCACTTGTTTCATTACTGAATGAATCAGTGTTTTTGAACGAATCTCTTGAATGAATGATTCAATGACTCACTCATAAAGACTTCACTTGTTTCATTACTGAATGAATCAGTGTTTTTGAACAAATCTCTTGAATGAATGATTCAATGACTCACTCATATAGACTTCACTTGTTTCATTACTGGATGAATCAGTGTTTTTTAACGAATTTCTTGAATGAATGATTCAATGACTCACTCATATAGACTTCACTTGTTTCATTACTGGATGAATCAGTGTTTTTTAACGAATTTCTTGAATTAATGATTCAATGACTCACTCATAAAGACTTCACTTGTTTCATTACTGAATGAATCAGTGTTTTTGAAGGAATCTCTTGAATGAATGATTCAGTGAGTCACTCATAAAGTCTTAACATTTTGATTTTGTGGATCCCATGGAAATTATAGTTACTCGTTGTGTTTTTCCAGCTGGGCGGAGTTCGGGGTGTGTCATACTCTAGAGCATCTGGATCTGTCGGGTTGCGACAAAATCACCGACCGCACGCTGAAGATTCTCTCACTGGGATTGGGCGACTTAACAGCGTCCAATCCGGATCGCAGAGCCAAACTGCTGAAAGCCTCGCCCTCTCCCATCAAACTACAAGACGAGCACTCCCTTCAGCCAATAGGACGCAGCTGCCAGGATCTCATATTCAAGCGGAGACCTGGTGGGCGTGGCTCAGGCTGTGGCCCCGCCCACGTGTGGGTGCTTGATCCGGCGAAACTAGCCGACATCGAGGACGCCGCCGACTGGAGCAAACCAGGGGGCGTGTCTACACAGGAAAGTGGGCGTGGCCACATTTTGGAGTCGCAGGGAGGAGGCGGCTCATGCTGTTGTAGGAGGAGCCGGAGGCGGAGCTTCAGGACTGGTATAAGCTCCTCCCACTGGCAGTATGGCTCAATGGGTGACGCCCACTGTGGTCACTCCAGCTGTTGCACATCAGATCTGTCGCTCTGGACTGTGAGAGAAACGCACTGTGACCTCCAGGCCAAAGGGGGCAGTGTTGATTTTCGGACTAAATGCTCGTTTGAGGGCGAATCTTGCCCTGATCGTCACAACAGGACTGACCAATCAGGAGCCTTTCGAACACTCCGGTTCCTCAGCCTGTCGGGATGCTATCAGATCACGGATCTCGGCCTGAGGTACAGACCAAACACCGCCACGATATAATAGGGGCTTTCGCACCGGAGGATCCTTTTCATAGTTCCTAGAACTATTGGCGGCAGTTAGGAAACTAGGAACCATTTTAGCTCTAGGAAGTCCTTTTGGAGGAACTGATTTACTCCTGCTTTAGAGTTGGGTTTAGACCAGTACTATAGGAACTACAGTGGCGTTAGTGTTCGCTGATTGGCCGAACGCACGCGAAACACCAGCAGCAACCGCCATTTAAAAAAAAGCTAAACACACAGATTATAGCCATTATATTAACCCCAGAAACTAACTCTACGAACATGTAGAACAGTGATAGATGAAGCTCTTAACCTTTACTCCTACACGGCTTTGAGGAGACCGAGAGAAACATGATTATGTATTTCTGGACATCAAACACATGGCGTATGCTAATAACTCTTCATATACGGTTTACTTTCCCTGTATAACAGTTCAATCTCATATCGTATTCGACAGGACTGTTAGATAGATCGTACACTAGTGAACACGGAGAATACGAGCTCTGGCGTTCTCAGCGCCGTCAAAATAAAAGTCACAACAACAAGCGCGTCTCACGTCACTTCAGAGTTCAGGCGCTGCGAACGACACCAGGAACACGTTCCTATGGGAATCATTAGTCCTCTGGGAAACTCCCTGGTTTCTGTCTTGTTTCCAGTCCAAATATGTAAAAACTCCTAAATCAAGATGCATTTACTAGATGAGTAAAATGATATAAGATATTAAGTCCTGTTTTTTGGGGGAATTAATCAAAATTAAGTGAGTTGATGCTTAAAAAAAGCTAAATTATCTGCCAATGGAGTGAGAAAAATAATCTTAATTTAAAGCTGCAGTCCGTATCTTTTCCTCTTTGTCGCCATCTCTGTTCGAAATCTGTAACTGCAGTGATTGGCGGAATTATTATCTTTACGTGGGTTGTAAATCGGCATGAAACAGCGCGGATGAACACAGTGTTTTGAGGCGAGTGCTGCTGTCAGTCACCGCGCTGTGTGGATACTGGCATACAGAATCACAGATTCACTTTTTGAAAGTTTGACCAACATAAGAATTTTCATAAGAAAATGTCTTCTGAACAAGTAAGTAACATCCATTTTTTGTTCTGACCAACTAAGGGGGAAAAAGCATTCGACATGATAAGCTTCGTTAGATTTAATCAACGCGATTTACAGCAACCGTGCAAATTATAGCCTACTTTGTTCTCAAATTGTTCATGTTCAACATCAGCATTGCGTG
Source organism: Rhinichthys osculus (assembly GCA_029959095.1). Lineage (NCBI taxonomy): Eukaryota > Metazoa > Chordata > Actinopteri > Cypriniformes > Leuciscidae > Rhinichthys > Rhinichthys osculus. The sequence continues at coordinate 2,019,314 of JARWKJ010000021.1, read as the reverse complement.
ACTAATGTTAAATGTAATGTGTTTTATGGTTACCTGTGTAGTTCAGAATTCATATTCTCCATAATAGCAAAACGAGAAAGGCACAACAAAGGAAACTCCATAACTGTGTGAATTAAGACAACGTACTGTATTGAAATGTCTTACTTGTTCAGCAGAAAAAAGCCGTCTCTTCTTCCGTTTCGAACCCCTTCAAAACACGGAGTTCACGCACTTTTCAAAAGCCCCGCCGATGTTTAAATCCTTGTGTTCGCATGAGACGGTTTCTTTCTCTTTCTCTTTCCACCTTAAATCCGAAGTACGAAGTCTTTTGGGTTTTATAACTGCTGAATCTCCAGTTGACACTGATGATTGTTGTTTGGATCTTTCTGGATGCTATAAGTTTAATTATGTAAAGTGCTGCGAGAAAAGCCTATACATCTAAACATCTCGTCACGCGCAGTATAGCCGGCTAGCCGAAACTCCTTCTTTATGTGTACGGGTGTGACGTCATGACGCAAAGACATGCTCGAATTTCCCGCGGAAACCCACCAGTACCACTGGAATTAAAATCATTATTACAAGCTAACCGTTTTGAATCTAGCTATGGCAAGCAGAGAGTTTTGACCACTGGCAGAATAAGTTTTTTTTAATATAATTATTTTGGATTATTTTGAATTCAATGGTATGGTCCGTAAAAAGTTACGGACAGCAGCTTTAAACAGAAACATTATTTTTCTCAGCCCAACCGCAGATAATTTAGCTTTTTAAGCATCAACTCACTTAATTTTGATTAATTCCCCCAGAAAACAGGACATAATATCTTTTCATTTTACTCATCTAGTAAATGCATCTTGATTTTAGAGTTTTTAGATATTTGGACTGGAAACGAGATAAAAACACTGAGTAATAAAGCATATTTTGCAGTGTAGTTCCGGTGCGAAAGCCCCTAATCATTTCAGCTGTCTAAATGTATTGTTTGTTTAATTGTTTGTTTTTTACTAATTGTGATACCTCAGTAAAGTGTGTGTGTGTGTGTGTGTGTGTGTGTGTGTGTGTGTGTGTGTGTCAGGTGCCTGTCTCAGCGTGGAGGACTCCCTCTGCTGGAGCATCTGAATCTGTCGGGCTGCCTGCTCATCACGGGGGCGGGGCTTCAGGAGCTGGTGTCCGCTTGCCCCGCCCTCAACACACAGCACTTCTACTACTGTGACAACATTAACGGTAACACACCCTCACACACACTCACAGTGCTGAGCATAATGAGACATGTGACCCTGCACCACAAAACCAGGAACAGGAGTCAATTTGTTTAAATTGAGATGTATACATCATCTGAAGCCGAATAAATAAGCTTTCCATTGATGTATGGTTTGTTGGGATATGACAATATTTGGCTGAGACACAACTATTGAAAATCTGGAATCTGAGGCTGCAAAAAATCAAAACATTGAGAAAATCTCCTTTAAAGTTGTGCATTTATGTTGGCGATTGTGCAGCATTCACTCACAGAAATACATGTTTTATATATTTATGGTAGGAAATCTACAAAATATCTTCATGGAACATAATCTTTATTTAATATCCTAATGATTTTTGGCATAAAAGAAAAATGGATAATTTCGACCTATACAGTGTGTTATTGCCACAGATATCCCCGCTCGACTCCAGACTGGTTCTGATCCAGAGTCACAAATACATGATTTATATTATATTATATTATATCTCTGGTGTCCGCTTGCCCCGTCCTCGACACACAGCACTTCTACTGCGATAACATTAACAGAAACACACCATCACACACACACACACACACACACATATAGACAGAACACACTCAACAGTGCTGAGAATAATGAGAAATACTGATAGTTATGAACACACAACTTATTGCAATCCATAATTAACGGCAAATACATCACCTTTAATTAATAAATAACTCACTAACAAGCACATGTCGAATCTCTGAATATGAAATCTCTTTATGTTCTGATATATCATAATTTCCCAGACTGGGTTTCCTGAGTTGATGAAAACCTATTAATAATAGATCGTTCTATATTTCGATTGTTTCGAAAATATATTATATATGATATAACTCAAATTATTTAGTTTGATTTGACATTTTTATTACTTAATTTTATAAATAAAAAGTTTAAATATATAGAATATAATAGCGCTTTCTAAAATAACGTGAACATTAACTGACGTCAGAACAGTTTTATTTATCTTTTACTATTATAGTTTGATTAATATTAGAAGTTTGTCGTTTTTGTCATTTGTATCAGTTATTCATTTTTATTTTTATCTCTAGTTGTTTTATTACATCCTTATACTAAAAAATGAAAAATGTTGCCATGGCGACTATCTTTTTTTTTTAAATATACTTTGCTATATTTCAGTTAATGTTTATTTTATTTCGGATAATTTATTTCTTCATCCGAGAACCGTGAACTTTGTGAAAGTCTTTTAGCTCACATGTGTTCGGCTGACAAAACACTTTGTAAAGCCTCGAGTCATATAAATGTGTTTTATGATATGTGATTTGATACACAATTCCACATGTGAAGTCCAAACCCAAGCATGACGTCGTCTCGGTAAGTAAAGGGTGGGTTTGTTACGAAGCCTGTTTTTATCTAACGCAAAAATGTAAGATAGCTCGTATACTAGTTTCATTTTGTTTACTTCTAGCATCTTTCAGTCCATACACCGCAAAACATGCTTTATTACTCAGTGTTTCTGTCTTGCTTCCAGTCCAAATATCAAACATTTCATAACATTTCATTTACTAGATGAGTAAAATGACATAAAATATGAAGTCTTAAATAAATAAAAAGTGAGTTTTAGCTGAAAACAAGCAAAATTTTCCGCCAATGGGGTGAGAAAAATAATGTTTCTGTTTAAATTATGATTATTTTTCTCACCCCATTGGCTGATAATTTTGCTTTTTTAAGCATCAACTCACTTCATTTTGATTAATTCCCCCGGAAAACAGGACATAATATCTTATATCATTTTACTCATCTAGTAAATGCATCTTGATTTAAGAGTTTTTACATATTTTGGACTGGAAACGAGACAGAAACACTGAGTAATAAAGCATGTTTTGCAGTGTGTGTGTGTATATTTACACTTAGTTCTTCTCAGTTTGATAGTAAATCTCGTCTGTGAGTTCATTAATGGGAACTGTACATGTCATCTCCCAGTGTGTGTAACTGGTCTCGCTCTGTGGTCCGCAGGTCCTCACGCAGACACGGCGAGCGGATGCCAGAACCTGCAGTGTGGCTTCAGGGCTTGCTGTCGATCCGGAGAGTGATGCTCTTCATCCCCCTTCCCGTCTCTCTCCTCGGCTCCCGGTCTCATCCCTCATCATCCACGTGCACTTTAAGCCGGAAATTGCTTCAAGATGCTCTTCGACGCAGTTCGGTTTCACTAAAATCAAATAAAGTGAAATTCAGCTTTGTAAACCGATCCCTGAAAGGTGTTGTGAAGGAACTAAATGATGTATATTTGTAAATAATTCATAATTGTCTGTTCAGACGCTCTTTAATTGGAAACTTTAAGATGTTACTCCAACATCGTGTGGGTTGTTTTTTGTTGCGAGTATTTCACCCAGGCACATCTCGAGTGTGTGCGCTGCAAACATGCCTTTCTTAGTCTCGTTTCCAGTCCAAATATGTAAAAACTCTTAAATCAAGATGCATTTACTACATGAGTAAAATTATAAGATATTATGTCCTGATTTCCGGGGGAGTTAATCAAAATTAAGTGAGTTGATGCTTAAAAAAAAAACTAAATTATCTGCCAATGGAGTGAGAAATATAATGTTTCTGTTTGAATTAAGATAATTTTTCTCACTCCATTGGCAGATAATTTTGATTTTTTTTTAAGCATCAACTCACTTAATTTTGATTAATTCCCCTGGAAAACAGGACATAATATCTTGATTTAAGAAATGTTTGATATTTGGACTGGAAACAAGACAAAACTATTAAGAAAAGCATGTTTTGCAGTGTAACTCCTCCATCTCCGTCTCAAGAACCATAACTTCGGGTATGATGTTTTAATCACCTGCGCAAAATAGGAAAAATGCAATTCACGAGCTTGTTGAGTCGGGGTTCGTCAAATAAATCAGGTGTTTTGGAGAACAACAAAGCTGTATTCGTTGCGTTCATCTATAGGATTTAACCAGATATATTTCTCTAGCTTCACTGAGCGAGACTTCACCTGTGATGTCAATATCTGGCAACCATGTCGCAGCGTTTTCCAAGATTTCTCACTTGGGTTGGTTTAAAGGGCTTGTGAACTGTAATAAGACTTGGGTATATTACACTTGTTCATTTCCAGAGGTTTTAGATGCTGCATGATCTGTTTCTTTTGCGTAGCTGACCATTAAACGCACCTTGACAGAACATGCGTCTGTGTTGAAGTGTTTATTGAGCGTATGGTTGTCCAAAACAGTGTCCATATGACTTATATATCTCAAATTATGTGATGCTTTGCAAATTTAAGTCATTTTGGTAAGTAAATAAAGACAGGATTGTCATTCTTTGGTGATCTAATCCCTTTATTGGAAACTTACATGTTTGAAAAATTAGTTCCTACCTTCATTTAACATCAAAACACAACAAAACAACACAACAGACGTAAATGAAATGTAAAACGCCCGTCTTTAGCCAATATTTTTCGCCAGGACCTGAACAAGTAATGCCAGCACTTGCCTATTCTATTCTATTCTGATATATATATTAAAAAAATTGTGATGTTTTAAAGTTAACTGTGCTAGACTAACTGAGACTTGTTACACACTGAAAAAAATGCTTTTCTTACTCAGTATTTTTGTCTTGTTTCCAGTCCAAATATCAAACATTTCTTAAATCAAGATGCATTTACTAGATGAGTAAAATGACATAAGATATTATGTCCTGTTTTCTGGAGGAATTAATCAAAATTAAGTGAGTTGATGCTTAAAAAAAAGCAAAATTATTTGCCAATGGAGTGAGAAAAATAATGTTGTTTTTGTTTGAATTATGATTATTTTTCTCACTCCATTGGCAGATAATTTAGCTTTTTTTAAGCATCAACTCACTTAATTTTTATTTATCACTGTTGCCCTCTTGTTTGCTGTCCTCAGATGTAAGTCGATTTGAGTAAAAGCGTCTGCTAAATGATTAAATGTAAAACAAATGTAAATACTAAACACAAGTGCAGTATCTTAAAGTCCCCCTGTGGTGAAACTCCAGCTTTTAATGTTGTTTATGTGTCTATGTGGTGTTTTTAATACACTTTAAGACACACCATGTGTAAGTTCATAAGTCGACAGCATTGCTGAGTATTTTCTGCTTAAAACTGCAGTGAACCAAAGACAGTCTCAAAAACACGGTTTGAAATCGCTGGTGTTTCTGACGTCACAAACGACCTTGTAACCAATCAGATCAACGTGTGATCGTCAACCAGTGGCTCTCTGAGCCGAGTGAGTGAGTGGAGGCGGGGCTCATCTGCATATTCATAGTAACGTGAATACTAAATGAGGCAAGGGTGTCGAGTTACATTCAAGATATTTTAAGACATGAAGTTTTTTTTCCAAGAAATTTTTTTTTTTAAATATGTCATTTTGGTGATCAAAGATGAGTTTTAAGGGATACAATGATGGACTACAGGAGGACTTTAAAAACAGATTCTCTCAAGTGTCAAGCCAGCAAAAAAGTCAGAAGCTTTAGCGTTGAGTATCATTTTCTTGCAGCACTGTTGCTAATGCCATATTTATTTTTCAACCAGGACAACATTTTTATTCAGGACTATTCAAAACCGAAACGTTTCTTTAATAGACGTAATTTTCTCCTCGGGACCGCTGGCATCTCACTTTCCGCACCTGGGATATTTGTTTCTGTTTTTCTGTGACTTTGATTTATACTTGTGTTGTGGTCAACTACTTGCAGTGAGCCGCCGCCTTACAGTCCACAAAATGTTGCGCTTGATCCCTGAAAGAGCCCAAATCCTGGATAGAGGGGTTGAGTGAACCTGGTTTGGACCCGATGTAGGAGGATCATGGTGTCTGAGACGCTGTAGAAGGACAGCAGTCCTGCCCGGTGATCCAGGTACACCCCGATCCGGTGGGACAGGGGTACGTCCACCTCCACCTCCTCGTTATTGTGCACTAGTGCATATCTGAATATTGTACAGTCCAAACTCCAGGATTGTCTGTTGTACCCAAACCCGCTGTCGTCGTCTTGCCCAGTTCTGCTGATGTCTTTGTATGACACTGCGATGTCCACGCCATATTGCCCGGTCCACACCACCTCCCAGTAGCATCGGCCCGTCAGCCCTTTCTTGCTCAGTACTTGGGCCCACCACTCGAACCTGTCCTGGTGCTCAGGGTATGACTGGGGCTCAATGCTGCAATCCACAGCCTGGTTCTGCTCCGATAACCGGAGGTTCCTATGGGCCGTGTTTGGGTCCAGACTCAAGGAGACCAGAACTGATTGGAGAGAAGAGACCAGGTGAAAAAGCAAAACCCAGGTAAAGCTCGGCCAAGACCAGTTTATACACGCTTAATCCCACCTAGGAGGGAATAGGGATTTTCCTATTGTACCTTTTGCCTTTCATGGAGAAAGTGTAGGTTATTTTTAAATGTGAGCAAAAAGAATAACTTACACTTTAGAAAGTCCTCCCTCGTTTTGGGTTCTTGTGGCAGTAGGATCTTCTCTGCAGTCACTAGAGAGATGTGAGGTGTAAGAGAATGGATCGGTTATATGGGAATATGCAGACTTTTTCGCAAGGAATGGGAGACGCATAGGATTTTGTAAATCATGAGTGTTCTGTGAAGTATGTGGCCCCTTAGGCAGGACCCAGAGAGGAACATAGTGTTGCCCAGATCCGGCCCACATCTGGTGCGCGTGGAGTCCACATGTACAAGATGTGGCCCGGATCTGGGCCGACACTATGTTGCTTTCTGGGGGCCCTCAAGGGCCACTATCCCTGCAGAGTTTAACCCCAACATTAATCAAGCACACCTGCCTGTAGTGTTCAAGCAGTCTGGTTGGACTCTCTAGGTGTGTTTGATAAGAGTTACATGTACATTTATGCATGCAAGGTGTACATTTTTACATTCTTATCAGTTCTTGCTTTCCCTGGGAATCGAACCCATGACCGTGGTCTTGCAAGTGCCAATGCTCTACTGTTTGACCTACAGGAAAGCAAGGAGAGTGAAAGCTAAACTCTGGAGGAGAGTGGCCCTCGGTGCCTAGAGTTGCCCATCACTGCACTGAGGGGACATGGAAAAGATGAATACGAGACGAAGAGGAAAAGTTACATTTCAATGCTTTTGCTTTCCCCTGAGAATCTTTTGAGGTCTCTCACAATCATTTGCATTTCCCTGAGAAACTTTGTGTAGGGTTTTGTGGGGGAACGCAAAACTTTTGCGAGGGAATGCATATGCATTGATATACAATTTCCATAAAGTACAGATGCTGAACCACACACTTAAAAATAAAGGTTCCAAATGGGGGTTTTGTAGTAATACAAGAGGACAATTCTGAACCTTTGAAAAGATACTGGGGACAGTTCTTAAACTAAGCATTTCTTCTTGCACTGGGAATGTTTCATGGATGTTAAAAGTTCTTTATGGATCCGTTGATGCCAAATAGAAACCTTTATTTTTAAGAGTATAGTTATACACTACTTTTGACAGCCCACCTACCAACTGTTAAGATACAGATGCTGAAATCCACCAATTCTTAGGCCAGTGACTGGCTGCTATCCAACTTCTGGGAGTACTTGTTGCTTTTGGATAGATGGAAATTAAGACCACAAAGATCTAGTTGTAGTCCCGTACTTTGAATTAAAACTGACCACGTATGTGGACTAACTTTTTCATAAAACATTAGTTTTTACCTGCTGAGAATATCCTGGTCATTTCCAGTCTCCAAATGTCCTCTATTTGTGCTTTTAATGAGGAGAGGGACTTGATCACTTCTCCAAAGGAGAACTGTGGATTAGTGGTTAGGCTGGGAAAGTCGGGACACTGCGAAGTCGGCCAGCGAGATTCGACCTCCTACGAGATTTGGAGACAATCACGAGTGGCGGTGAGGGTGCTAAACAGATTGAGAATTAGTCCTTTGGTTTCTGAACTGTTTGCTCGTCACAGGAATCAAGCAAGCAACCCTCCGATAGCAAGCTCTGAGCTTGAGTCGCTACATGAGCCCAGTCCCAATTAGTTGAAAGACTTTGATAATATTGATTCCATTTGTTGATCATATATAATACATGCTTCATTTGAAGACTAATGTATTTCTTTGCCCGGTTGCATAAAGCAACTTAAGTTTTCCCCTTAAGTATGAGACTAGTCCCTCAAGGGAATGACTTTAGGGTGTTGCATATAATCCCTTAAACGGTTCTCTTAGTGTTTCAAGACAGCGACCCAGGTTTTGCCGTTATAAAATATGATTACTGCTATGGACACGTTATTTGTTAATACCGATAGTGGTTCGTTTTACAGAAATCCGCATAACATAGAGAAGGAAAACCAAATATGAAAGAGAAGGACCAGACAAGACAGAAACTCAAATTGATAGTTTATTCAAAATCGAAAATTGTCATCTTTCTCACCCTCATGTCGGTCTAAACCCATAAGACTTTTATTCATATTAAGAAACAAATAAAGATATTTGTAATATTCGCTCATCATTTCTGTCCATTTATTGAAAGACATAAAAGTTATCCAAATGATTCAGGCTGTTTCAGAAGCTCAAACGTGCGTGCAAGCGAGAGAAACAATGATGTTTGTTCTTGTACGTGACGAACGCATGTTTGAGCGGCCGATCGCGTCTCGTTAGAAGACTTGGATTGAACCTGCTTGAACCTCGCTCTTAAGGTGAAGGACAGTTTAGGGGCTTTATTCAACACATCGTTTTTTAAGAGAATACTTAAGGGGAAAATAGATATTTAAGGGAAATTCTCAGGGTGTATGACGTTTCACCTAAAGAACCTCTTAAGGGTTATTTTTTGCAACACCCTTAAGTTTAAGGGAAACCTAAGCGCGTTCTTAAAGGTACACTGTGTAGTTTTTTAAGTATTATATTGGATCAAATCAATGTCTTTATTCATAAATATGTCCTCATTGGTGTAAAATAACCTCTACCAAAGATCTGACTTATCCTCGTAAGCGAAGAATTTCTTATCTTTAATTACATGGGACGGGTAAGTCCATGGAGGCTTTCATGTCGTTCCGCCATCTTGAAAAACTATAATAGCAGAGAGGGACGAAAAGCACTAGCCTACCTAAACGAGTTTCCACAACGCGTTTTCTTTCAGAGCCAGCGTCACGTGACTGAAACCAGCTGAAACGGACAAGGAGATCAGATAATGCAGGATCATACTTATGCCGAGCTACAGGAGAAGGAATCCTCGTCGCCAAAAAAGCAAAAAAACTAATTTAAAAGGAAACGTGACTGGCGAATTAAAAAAAACGAGGGTAAATGGCTTTTCCCAGGTGGAAAGAGCTAATGAAGGAGAAAGACTTTGAAGTTGCTGGGTTTCTTCTCGACAGGTAAGTCAATGTTACGGTCTAAATTACTAGCTTTTTTCATTGCTTGGTTGTGTAATTCATTATATAGGCAGCATAACAGTCGAACATGTATCGGTAAACTCGATGTTGTGCTATTGGAAGACATGTTGTCGTAGCTTCTTGGTACATGACGGCTACCGTAGTTGAAACACGCATTTGAAAAAGCGAGGCGCTAGAGCACTATTCGTTTGAATGCAAAATACAATTTTACCGCTAGATGGGAGAAATTCCTACACAGTGTACCTTTAAGGGAAAATTGCACTTAAGGTACTTTATGCAACCAGGCACTAGTCCTGGAGGGCCAACGTCCTGCAGAGTTCAGCTCCAACTTTTCTCAACACACCTGCCTAGAAGATTGCGGTAATCCTAAAGACCTTGATTGGTTCAGGTGAGTTTAATTGGGGTTAGAGCTCAACTGTGCAGGACAGTGGCCATCCCTGAGCAGGATTGGACACCCCTGTGTTACCTGGAGGAAGTAAATGTGATCATCAGTATGAGAGAGCTGCTCCAGCTCGGACTGTTTCATCCTCAGCATTGAGATCTCCTGTTCCAGACCTTCCGAATGTCCCTGAATTCGGTCCAACTCCGTGGACATCTGAGTTTGGACCAGCACAATCATCTCTGTGTGGCTTTTCCGCATAAAGCCAAGCAACTCGGTAAAGATCCTGTCACCTTCTTCCTCTGTGGCTTGAGTCAGGGTCTGTTAGTGGACATATAGTCAGATGTACTTAAGAATTTTAAGCATTTAATTGGTTGTTCATGTGTGAAAGTGAAGTGGCAACCTTCCTGTCTCTCTCTTGAAACCAAAACGAAAGTGACTTAAACTGCAATTCATCGACTGGCCACTAGAGACCAGCTGCAAAAGAGAGCCAATCCCATAGACCCCCATGTTAAAATGCCCAACTTTACAGCAGAAAAAGCGTCTTTTTGTACAGTCTATGGTGAAAGTGTGTACGTTTTTGTCCCATCTTCCGTTGTTCACGGTTCAACTCACTTTGTGAAGTCAACCAATGGCTTAATTATAGTTTCTGCCTATTAATCTGAGATAAAAGAAAGAGTTTGGAAACTTATTGCACTTTTAAATGAGCCACGGACGGACTTACCCTGAGGGAACCTGCCGACTTCTGGATTTCCTTCAGCTCAGTCACTCGATCCGTAACGATCTGCATGGACTTTTCCAGCTGCCTCTGGGAATCATTGGACAACAAGACTCAAGACCATGAGTGTGTCTCAATCAGCTCTCTAGGTTGTGAATTGTTGTATAATGTGCACTTATTCGTACACTGGTAAGGACGCTGGCTCTCTACACATTGGGACACTGATTACTCTTTCCGGCAACATGCTAACGTCATTACTGCACTGTGAAAATTTTACGTAATTTTAACGGTAAAAGACTGTTTAAATGCAACGGAAAAAACATGTTAATTGGTTAATGGTATACGTACCTTTACTTTTTATACAGTGAAAAACTGTAATAGATCTCACGGGACATTTCATGTAATTTTACAGTAAAATACTGTTAAATGTACAGATTTTGGAAGAACACATACCACAGGTAAAAAAAAAATGGTAGGAATATTTATGTTTTACTGCATTGATCTAAAGTTTACGGTAAAACAACTGGAAGCTGTGGTTGCAAGTGCTTTACTGTAAAAAAAAATACAGTAGTAATATTTTAGGTTTTGTGGCATTGAACTTCAATTACATGTGCTTGACCATTGATAATGCGCTTCACCATTATCAGTGTTTGCTTTAATTTGACCCTTGACTACAAACATTCGAGTTTCTGTCTGCTGTAACTGTGTTTATAAAACATTCGTTATTATAAGGAAAGTTAAGAGAAAATGTGATCAGGTGATGTTGGCTACATATTGTTGATGACATAATCATCATGTAGTGGCCTGATTCACTGATCTCATATAAAGTCTTATCTTTGATTATATAAGGAATGTTTAATAAATTTCACATTATTGATTGTATTATCTCTGTGACCCTACAGCATGAGAGCCAGCAGCGAACTTTGTTTTTGGATTTCGTTTTTACCGCCCATATTATTATGGTGGTTATCAGTTTTTTTTTATTAGCAGATTTTAGTACTTCAGTGAAATGGAATAATAACGATTTATCAGTTAATGAAATATAATTTTTTTGTGCCGTTAATTTAAGTCCCGTAAAAACTAAAAGGTTACTACTGTATTAGTACTTTTTTACAGTAAAATACTGGGAACCACAGCTAATGTTTATTGTTTGCCGTAAATTTAAGTCCCGTAAAACATAAAAGGTTGCTACCGTATTTAAAAGAAAAATTATTTAAAAGAACAACGACTGAAATTTACGGTAAAAAAAAACGGCAGCTGTGGTTTACATTGTTTTACAAAAGTTTCACTTTTTTTTTTGACAGTGTGGTATTTCTGAACAATGGCAGAAATGATATCTTTCTGACATTATTTTATGCATTTTAATTTACAGTAAATTATGATTTAGCAGTGTATTAAAGATATTTAGCTGTATATTAATTATAACTGATAGCTGGATTATGTTCACTACCTGTCTATCATTTTATGTTTATGATGAAATATGATTAAATAACAGTGTGTGTGTGTTTAAATATTGTGCATTGTGGGACTTTTAGCGAACGTTTAGGGCGATTGAGACAGCCCTTAAAATGTCCCATTCCCTCACTGTAAAAAAAATTATACGGTTTACGGTTTTTCACTGAACATTATACAATGACTTGTTCACTTCCAAAACCTTGAACGGTATTTTACTGTAAAATAACATTAAATGTACGGTTAGATCTAGATTCACAGTTATTCACCGTATATACTATGAAAACTTTCTGTTAACCAATTAACAGTTTTTCACTATAGCATTTTTCTTTTCCACTTCCAAAAACTGTAAATTTAATTGTATTTTACTGTAAAATAACATTAAATGTACGGTTAGATCTATATTCACAGTTTTTCACCGTATATACTATGAAAACTTTCTGTTAACCAATTAACAGTTTTTAATTGTAGCATTTTTCTTTATCACTTCCAAAAACTGTAAATTTAATAGTATTTTACTGTAAAATAACATTAAATGTACGGTTAGATCTAGATTCACAGTTTTTCACCGTATATACTATGAAAACTTTCTGTTAACCAATTAACAGTTTTTCATTGTAGCATTTTTCTTTTTCACTTCCAAAAACTGTAAATTTAATTGTATTTTACTGTAAAATAACATTAAATGTACAGTTAGATCTAGATTCACAGTTTTTCACCGTATATAGAGTATGAAAATTTTCTGTCAACCAATTAACAGTTTTCACAGTCTTTTACCGTTAAAATCACGATCATTTTTACAGTGTGGAAATAACTGTGACAATCACAAAGACATCAGCTGCTTTTAAGTGTCATAACATGTTGTGCCAGATGACTTGAACTAGGAATGTCTGTCTAATCATAAATCATCAGACTCACACACACTCTACCTGTTTGTCAGCTCGCTCTGTTGCCACACACACCATATCATGTCCTTTGTGCTTCATTTCCAGCATGCAAAAACAGCAGATGCATTGACCATCAGTGCGACAGTAAACCTCCAAGAGCTTCTGATGTTCACCGCACATCTTTTCCAGGAGGTTTCCAGTGACGTCCACCAGTAAGTGTGTATTCCCAGCACTCAAGTCATTGTGCATCTGAAGGTGAGTTTTACAGTACGACGCCAAACACACCAGACAAGTCTTGATGGCTTTCTCCTTCCTACCAGTGCAGGAGTCGCATATCTGAAATCCCATCTTTTCCAGTTTCCCTGCAACTGAATCTACGGATTCATCCGGATCTGTCCCGCACTGAGGACAGGTGTCTTCCTTCAGGTCCTGGAGGCAAATTGAGCACATGTGTGTGTTCTTCTCATCTGCCATTTGCATGGAGGACTAGGACTAGGAGCTCTGTGTTAAAGAGACTCGACAAACACTTTCGTTTTCGTTTCTTTTCCTCATGCCTAATTGTAGGTGGGACGCTCTAATGTGTGTGTGTGTGGCCACAGATAAAGAGAGACAGAACTCATGTGAAACCTAATTGAGAGAGACAGACGGTTGCGTGCCAGTGTGTGGTTAGATAAATAACTCCAGAGTAACCAGAAAAACCAGTCAAATATTACAGTACATACTGTCATGTGGATATTTAAAATATTTGCCTTTTGGCTCTCATTATTGTGTGTTTGCATGCATAACCGAGGTGGATTGAGGTTAAAGACATTGTGAACTCTTGGTTTGTTGTCGCTTTTATAGTTTTTTTTCTTTCTCAGTGAGTGTTTTTTTGATAAGGTTTATATATGTGGACAGAGTCCAGTTGTCGTGAGTTTGTCAAACACACTGTTGTGTAACTTGTTAAGAGAGACAATAAAACCGTATATAGGAAGAGACAAGTATAGGCTGTTGTATAATTTAATACCTTTTGTTTCATAATTTTATTTTAGGTGTTGTGTTTAAGTAATGGCTTGATTCTTTGGTTCATGTAATTTCTCAGTTGAATTAAACTGTATTAAAGTATGTAATTTTCCCCATAAAGTCTTGTTTCAAAGGCTTAGATATGCTATGTTGTTAATATAGATGTGCATGTGTAGGCTATATAAAGTAGAAGTTACCTAAATAAATGACGAATCGGCAACTTTTTTTCTAAAATCAAGACTTGTATAACAATATACTTGTACGATGTAAAATTTTAAGTACAATCAACTTGGATATTTAAGTCATTTCAACTTAAATCACATTAAACTGACTTTAAAATGAGTTGCATCTTGTATAACTTATAAAAAAAGTTGAAAATTGTTTAACTTATTTTGATGAGTTAAAGCAATGTAAAAAATGTTGTCATAACTTATTGATCATATAACGTTTTTACAGTGTATGTGTGTGTGTTGAGATGATGTAAAGTTTTCACCCCCTTCATCTAAACTTCTTCACCATCAACTTTTCACTTCACTTTTTCATTTTTTTTTTTTTTCAAATTATCCTTTTAGTTTGTCCTGAGCTTATCAGTTTAGCTCACAAGTCCAATTCAGTTGGTGTGCCTGAAGAATTGCCTGTCTAGAAATCAGGATTTTAGCTAAAACAAATTGCTTTGAGGACAATTTAAATGATCTATTGTTATGAATCATATTTTAACTGTCATCTTTGAACAATCTCAATTTATGGCTCGGTTTAATGACATTTGAATATATATATATATATATATATATATATATATATATATATATATATATATATATATATATATATATATATATATATATATATATGCCTATATATATATATATATATATATATATATGTGTGTGTGTGTAACCTATGTATGTATGTATATGTGTGTATTGTATAATGGTAAAATGCTAATCCCACAATACTTTGATATTTGATACCCCCATGCCGAATTCATTGTCATGGTATTTAAGTAGGTTATTACTGCATCGTACTTTTAAACACGATCCCTCTTGTACATGCCGATGGTGTTTATATGTAATGCTGATATGCATAAGCTATATAAAGTCACTCCGGTCATCATAACACGTGTGACGCGCCTCGTGTGTGCTTTATGAAACCTCATTCATATCTTACACAGAGCGCGCAGGCGCACAGACACACACACACACACACTCCTTGCATAAAACCAGCCGTGCTCGCGTGAGCAGCAAAAGGCTCCTCTTCAGGTGAGTGTGTGTGAAAGCGGCTTTTCTCAACCACGTAATCGATGATTATTCGGCATTTTTCCGCTGTTCGGATGAAAACGACCTCGATTGTTCTGGTCTGTGTTGATTTGTGAAGCCCGTGGAGGGATATTTCAACAAAGTTTTACATAATGTTTTGCTTAGATATGAATGAACATGATGAAAAAATGACGTAAGTAGTTATTTAGCTCAGCATAATAAGAAAATCATAATTTTCATAATTCATAATTCAAATCAATCATAATTGAGCACTTCTTGCGTTGTTTTTGCCTCTTCATTATGACCCGCTTGCTTTAGTCCTCAGTTGTTATAGTCGCTTTGCACATAGGTGTCTGCTAAATGACTGAACGTTATGTAAATGTACAAGTAGCGCTGTTTTTATGTTTATATTTAAGTTCGATTAGCATATTCGCTAGCCTAATTAGTAAGGCGTTTAAAAAATAACACTGGTGTTCAAAAACCGTAGTATTATTTACCATATTAATGTTGGAGTTTAAATTCCATGTAGGGCTTTTTCATAAATAACATAGCGTGCCATCATGAGTGTCCAAAAACATTTCTGAAAGAATCTTAGCATGTTAGTTAACTGCTGCTCACATTTAATTAGGCTACCGTATGACGGTAATACATGGGTATTTTTTAAGTGTCTATAACACTAGCATTAAAATAACATGAATGTATGAATGCATGAATATGGGAGTTGATCAGGTATGTTGAGAATCTGTTATCAGAGTAAAAGAACAGCACAGACTGTCAACATGTGAAATCTCACAGTAAAACACGCAACTGTAAAAAATATGAGGAGAAGTTGATCTTTTTACTCATTTAATTCCTTTTATAACTTACTGTATCATCTTTATATCTCTTTTAATTCATTGGTAACACTTTACAATAAGGTTCATTAGTTAACATTAGTTAATATATTAACTAACATGAACTAACCGTGAGAAATACATTTGTTACTGTATTTATTAATCTTTGTTAATGTTAGGTAATAAAAATACAGCTGGTCATGTTAGTTCACAGTGCATTAAATAATGTTAACAAATACAACCTTTGATTTTAATAACGTATTAGTAAATGTTGAAATTAATATTAACTAAGATTAATAAATGCTGTAGAAGTATTGTTCATTCTTAGTTCATGTTAGCTAATGAACCTTATTGTAAAGTGTCACCATTTCCTTTTATAACTGTTTTAATTTTCCTTGCTTTTATTTTGTGATTATTTTAATTCACTTCTGTGTAAAGCACTTTGAATTGCCATAGTTTATGAAATGTGCTATATAAATAAACTTGAATTTCGTTGCTTACACTGCAAAAAAATACTTTTCTTACTCAGTATTTTTGTCTTGTTTCCAGTCCAAATATCTAAAAATTCTTAAATCAAGATGCATTTACTAGATGAGTAAAATGGAGTGAGAAATATAAAATTAATTCAAACAGAAACAACATTATTTTTCTGACCCCATTGGCAGATAATTTTGCTTGTTTTAAGCATCAACTCACTTAATTTTGATTAATTCTCCCAGAAAACAGGACATAATATCTTATGTCATTTTACTCATCTAGTAAATGCATCTTGATTTAAGAATTTTTAGATATTTGGACTGTAAACAAGACAAAAATACTGAGTAAGAAAAGCAGTGTGTGCTGTGTAATGTGCTTTGAGTTCTTCAGTGATGTCCATTAACGCTCCAGTAAAGCTCCAGTAACGCTCCAGTAACGCTCCAGTAAAGCTCCAGTAAAGCTCCAGTAATGCTCCAGTAACGCTCCAGTAACGCTCCAGTAAAGCTCCAGTAACGCTCCAGTAACGCTCCAGTAACGCTCCAGTAACGCTCCAGTAAAGCTCCAGTAACGCTCCAGTAACGCTCCAGTAACGCTCCAGTAACGCTCCAGTAACGCTCCAGTAACGCTCCAGTAAAGCTCCAGTAACGCTCCAGTAACACTCCAGTAAAGCGCCAGTAACGCTCCAGTAAAGCTCCAGTAAAGCTCCAGTAAAGCTCCAGTAAAGCTCCAGTAACGCTCCAGTAACGCTCCAGTAAAGCTCCAGTAACGCTGATGTTGCTGCTCTGCTGTTCCTCAGGGTTAGCGATGGCGGATACGGTTGTTCAGCTGACTGGAGTCCAGGGTCTGGAGAATAATGTGTCCCGATCACACGTGTCCACCAGAGTGTCTTTCTCAGCGTCCCGGCGAGGAGCGACCGTGAGCTTTCACGACATCAACTATAATGTGAAGATGAAGAGCGGCTTCCTCTGCAAGAGGAAGATCACGCGCAAGAACATCCTCATCGACCTCAAGTGAGTCGTTTTCTCTCCCAGTTTTATTTTTTTATTTTATACAAATATTCCTTACGTCAGGTGGTTACACTAACATGTCAGAGACAATAAAACAAACAAATACATTTGGAAAAATAAAACAAACAAACAATGACAACAACAAAAGAAGTTATGTGAGTTCAAATTTGATGCACACAATCCGCAGATTTGCCCATCAAATTAGTCAATGATCCCACATGCTCAAAAAACATGCTCTTCCTTTCATTAATAAAACAAATCCTTTCCAAACATTTGCATCTTTTGATGTAAAAATATTGCTTTTACTTTATTTTGATGGTCCCTTTAACACATTCAGACTATAAGTAACGTTGCACCTACAGTACATGTCCACTAACTCTCATTAGAGTATTAGTGGAGTATTAGTGGAGTATTAGTGGAGTATTAGTGGAGTATTAGTAGAGTATTAGTAGAGTATTAGTGGAGTATTAGTGGAGTATTAGTGGAGTATTAGTGGAGTATTAGTGGAGTATTAGTAGAGTATTAGTAGAGTATTAGTAGAGTATAGTAGAGTATTACTGGAGTATTAGTGGAGTATTAGTGGAGTATTAGTGGAGTATTAGGGGAGTATTAGTGGAGTATTAGTGGAGTATTAGTGGAGTATTAGTGGAGTATTAGTGGAGTATTAGTAGAGTATTAGTAGAGTATAGTAGAGTATTACTGGAGTATTAGTAGAGTATTAGTGGAGTATTAGTGGAGTATTAGTGGAGTATTAGTGGAGTATTAGTGGAGTATTAGTGGAGTATTAGTGGAGTATTAGTAGAGTATTAGTGGAGTATTAGTAGAGTATTAGTAGAGTATTAGTGGAGTATTAGTGGAGTATTAGTGGAGTATTAGTGGAGTATTAGTGGAGTATTAGTAGAGTATTAGTAGAGTATTAGTAGAGTATTAGTAGAGTATTAGTAGAGTATTAGTGGAGTATTAGTGGAGTACTAGAGGAGTATTAGTGGAGTATTAATAGAGTACTAGTAGAGTACTAGTGGAGTACCAGTGGAGTACTAGTGGAGTACTAGTAGAGTATTAGTAGAGTATAGTAGAGTACTAGTGGAGTACTAGTGGAGTACTAGTAGAGTATTAGTAGAGTGTAAGTAGAGTATAAGGGTTAGAATAAGTTGACTTGTAGTTGCAAAGTTACTTATAGTCAGTAGTATATCTGTTGAGGAACATCATAATAAAGAGTTATCAGATATTAATCAGACAGTCTATTAATACTCTACTGAAACTCTACTGATACTCTACTTATACTCTACTGATACTCTTCTAATACTCCAGTAATACTCTACTAATACTCTACTGATACTCTACTGATACTCTACTGATACTCTACTGATACTCTACTATACTAATACGCTACTGATACTCTACTATACTCTACTAATACTCTACTGATACTCTACTAATACTCTACTGATACTCTACTAATACTCCAGTAATACTCTACTGATACTCTACTAATACTCTACTGATACTCTACTAATACTCTAATGAGAGTTAGTGGACACGTAGTTGCAAAGTTGCTTATAGTCAACAGAATGTGTTAAAGAGACCTTCAAAATAAAGTGTTAATTAATATACCATATTTATGTTCCATATGGAAGGAAATATAAAAATTCAATGGTGTGCAATAAAATAAACCATGGTATTTTTGAAAGCACCATATAAACACCATTGTTTATGAATTTCAGCTCCCTGGTAAATATATCAAAATACTGCTGTATTATTATGGCAATAGCTTACCTTACAGTAACGTTCAAATACCATGGCACATGATTATGGCATCAAACATGATATGGTGGATAATATGTTCCAGCTTAAAACACAGTATGCTTTGCATTGAAACTCAAACTTTCTATAAAATTAGTGTGGAGTTACAATCGTGCAAAGATGATGCATGACTTTTGTGTTTGTTTTTTGTAAGTTTTTGTATGCATGGTTTTGTGGTTTTTTAATGTTTTTTGTATGCATGTTTTTGTGCGCATTTTTTTGTATGATGAGTACATTATGCGCATATGTTTATTTAAGCATGCTTTTATTTTTTTATGTTTTTATATTAGTGGTGTAACGATGCCCTCATGTCACGATTCGATACATATCACGATACTGAACTCACGATACGATATTATTGCGATACTTGCGATAAGACATTTGATAAAAGGTTAACAAAAAAATGTACTGTTGATCAAAATACTAAATGTGTGTGTGTAAATGAATATGCTGAAACTCAAAACAATATTCATGATTCTGAAGCTGAAAACACTGAATTATATTTAGACGAATATGCTTTCACTCTTTCACTGACTAGATATATTTAAAATTAAAGCTGCAAGCAGCATTTAGCGGTGTTCAAGCAGTTAAGGCCTTTAAGGCCGTTAAGCACAAAAGCATCAAAAGACATTAAGTTTTATGTAGCAAGCATTTAAGCATTGACATCATAGATGGAATAGACCATGTTTTAGCATGATTTACCATGATATACCACATTTCAGTGTGACTTTTCATGATTTACCATGTTCCAGTATGATTTACCATGAATCTAGCATGATTTTTCTAAGTTTACCATGATTTACCATGTTATTGGATGATTTAACATGATATATCACATTCTAGAATGATTTACCAGGATTCTAGCATGATTTACCTTATTTACTATTATTTACCATGTTGATAGCAATTATGTGAATTATCAGAACAATTGAAGTGATAAACTCTGACAAAATATGATTGTGTTATAATAGTAATTGTTATATAAGGGATTTTTTATGACACACGTGCTCATCAATTTTTGTGAAGTTCTGAGTTTTTATTTATGATTTATAGGCTTTTGAGTGTATTTTGACACGCCCCCTTTTCTAAATGACCCTGTTACAGTGAAGCAAAGGGCAAAGTTAAACTTTTTTTTGATAATTATTGATCTAGAGAGTCCATAGAATTGTCCTAGACTGGTCTGGTTCCGATCAGGGAAAAAAACAGGGACTAGTTCGCAAAAGTAGGTTTTGGACAAAATTGGCCATAACAAAATTTATTTTGTTTGCTCAAATCGAGAATCCGAGATATACATCTTGTCCGTCTTGAGCCAAGGAACACAGTGGTGTACAAATCTTGATTCTAGGTCATACGGTCGATGAGTTATGGGCAATTTAGTACTTTTGGTTGCTGTAGCGCCACCTATGGGCCAATCGGGGTCATACTCTGATAGGTTCTCCCCAAACTGAGGCCCTAGCACCTGGCCAGGTTTCAAGTCTCTAGGCCGTACGGTTTGGGCTGCACGATGCGTTTTAGTTTTTTTTTTTTTTTTCAAATAGCAATTACAATAGGTTTTCAGCACTTCGTGCTTGAACACCTAATAATGTTTTTTTTACTTTTTTTTTTATCTGGCATTACCACGACCCACAATTTTATATGCATGTTTTAATTTTTTGTATGCATATTTTTTGTATATTTGTTTATGCATGCTTTTTATGGGTGTTTTTATATGCATGTTTTTATTTTATTTTTTAGTATGCATGTTGTTGTTTGTTGTATGTTGCATGCATGCATGTATTTTTTTATGCATGTTTTTATGTTTATTTTTGCATGTTTTTTCATATACAAGTTATGTTTTTACAGCAATACTAGTTTTTTCAAGCTGCCAAGTCAAGTCTCCTTTATTTCCATAGCGCTTTATACAATTGAAATTTTTCCAAAACAGCTTCACAGTAACAAACATGAAACCTAACATCATAATTAATGCAAACTTGATGAAATGTGAGAGTTGATGACATTAGCAGGCTGAGACTGATCCTGCGAGTGATGTCACGAGTCCCTCTGACAGTGTTCAGTGCCGTCTTGTGTTGGTCTGGCCCGCGGATCTCGTGTTCAGACTCGTCTTCTGCCTCGCTCTTCCTCTTCTGGCCCGCGGATCTCGTGTTCAGACTCGTCTTCTGCCTCGCTCTTCCTCTTCTGTGCGCTCGATGCGAACACTGGCACGCTTGGCCCTTGCCTGAGCGAATCTGATGGTAGTATCGTGTTTTCATTCCTGGATTTGACATCCTTTCAGAGGTCGTCGGTCTGAGAACATGCGGACGTGATGCGGGGTAACATGCGCCGTGTGATTGTGTGATTGGGGAAACCACCAGGGAGGGCTTGTGTGAATTGAAGGAAGGAAATGTGGAGATGTTTCAACCAACTCCAGCTAAACCTGAACTCAACAACACATGTGTGTGTGTGTGTGTGTTCACTGCACAACTGCTGTTCTTACTCAGTGTTTATGTCTTGTTTACAATCCAAATATCTCAAAAAAATAAAATAAATCAAGATGCATTTGCCAGAAAAGTAACATGCTATAAGATATTATGTCCCGTTTTCTGGGGGAATTAATAAAAATGAAGTGAGTTGTTGCTTAAAAAAGCAAAATTATCTGCCAATGGAGTGAGAAAAATAATCTTAATTCAAACAGAAACATTATTTTTCTCACTCCATTGGGAGATCATTTTGCTTTTTTTAAGCATCAACTCATAGCCTGACTTCGTCATACTCATATTCTAGTCAGAATGAGTCTGATGCTGCTCCATAGGGCTTTGATTATGAGGCGTGTCTTAACCGAACCAGGAAAAAAACATTTTTATGAGCTTCTTTTACTTGGTCCTCCATGAGTGCGACCAAAGGAGAAACCACAGCGACCACATCCCATCTTCTTAGAGACCATCGGAGCCAGCTGATAAATGAAACTTTTGCTGAATCCCATAGGAAGGACGGCAAACACATCTTTCCGATCGACAAATGCCTTGATTGCAGTTCTCTGTTCATCTTTTATAATGAATGCGCTGTCGATTTCTTTCACAACAGACGCGATAGCGGAATCTCTACGTCTCAGTTCTCCAGCGGCGGCCATCTCTGAGGGAAACCAGTTCAACCCAAGCGCTCCATCTCCGAGGGAAACCAGTTCAACCCAAGCGCTCCATCTCCGAGGGAAACCAGTTCAACCCAAGCGCTCCATCTCCGAGGGAAACCAGTTCAGCCCAAGGGCTCCATCTCTGAGGGAAACCAGTTCAGCCCAAGTACTCCATCTCTGAGGGAAACCAGTTCAACCCAAGTGCTCCATCTCTGAGGGAAACC
This sequence comes from Rhinichthys osculus, assembly GCA_029959095.1. Lineage (NCBI taxonomy): Eukaryota > Metazoa > Chordata > Actinopteri > Cypriniformes > Leuciscidae > Rhinichthys > Rhinichthys osculus. The sequence continues at coordinate 1,996,632 of JARWKJ010000021.1, read as the reverse complement.
AGTTCAACCCAAGCGCTCCATCTCTGAGGGAAACCAGTTCAGCCCAAGCGCTCCATCTCTGAGGGAAACCAGTTCAACCCAAGCGCTCCATCTCTGAGGGAAACCAGTTCAACCCAAGCGCTCCATTTCTGAGGGAAACCAGTTCAGCCCAAGCGCTCCATCTCCGAGGGAAACCAGTTCAACCCAAGCGCTCCATCTCTGAGGGAAACCAGTTCAGCCCAAGCGCTCCATCTCCGAGGGAAACCAGTTCAACCCAAGCGCTCCATCTCTGAGGGAAACCAGTTCAGCCCAAGCGCTCCATCTCCGAGGGAAACCAGTTCAACCCAAGCGCTCCATCTCTGAGGGAAACCAGTTCAGCCCAAGCGCTCCATCTCTGAGGGAAACCAGTTCAACCCAAGCGCTCCATCTCTGAGGGAAACCAGTTCAACCCAAGCGCTCCATGTCTGAGGGAAACCAGTTCAGCCCAAGGGCTCCATCTCTGAGGGAAACCAGTTCAACCCAAGCGCTCCATCTCTGAGGGAAACCAGTTCAGCCCAAGCGCTCCATCTCTGAGGGAAACCAGTTCAGCCCAAGCGCTCCATCTCCGTGGGAAACCAGTTCAACCCAAGCGCTCCATCTCCGAGGGAAACCAGTTCAACCCAAGCGCTCCATCTCTGAGGGAAACCAGTTCAGCCCAAGGGCTCCATCTCTGAGGGAAACCAGTTCAGCCCAAGTACTCCATCTCTGAGGGAAACCAGTTCAACCCAAGCGCTCCATCTCTGAGGGAAACCAGTTCAACCCAAGCGCTCCATCTCTGAGGGAAACCAGTTCAGCCCAAGCGCTCCATCTCTGAGGGAAACCAGTTCAACCCAAGCGCTCCATCTCTGAGGGAAACCAGTTCAACCCAAGCGCTCCATCTCTGAGGGAAACCAGTTCAGCCCAAGGGCTCCATCTCTGAGGGAAACCAGTTCAACCCAAGCGCTCCATCTCTGAGGGAAACCAGTTCAACCCAAGCGCTCCATCTCTGAGGGAAACCAGTTCAGCCCAAGCGCTCCATCTCTGAGGGAAACCAGTTCAGCCCAAGTACTCCATCTCTGAGGGAAACCAGTTCAGCCCAAGCGCTCCATCTCCGAGGGAAACCAGTTCAACCCAAGCGCTCCATCTCCGAGGGAAACCAGTTCAGCCCAAGCGCTCCATCTCTGAGGGAAACCAGTTCAACCCAAGCGCTCCATCTCTGAGGGAAACCAGTTCAACCCAAGCGCTCCATCTCTGAGGGAAACCAGTTCAGCCCAAGCGCTCCATCTCCGAGGGAAACCAGTTCAACCCAAGCGCTCCATCTCCGAGGGAAACCAGTTCAACCCAAGCGCTCCATCTCCGAGGGAAACCAGTTCAGCCCAAGGGCTCCATCTCTGAGGGAAACCAGTTCAGCCCAAGTACTCCATCTCTGAGGGAAACCAGTTCAACCCAAGCGCTCCATCTCTGAGGGAAACCAGTTCAACCCAAGCGCTCCATCTCTGAGGGAAACCAGTTCAGCCCAAGCGCTCCATCTCTGAGGGAAACCAGTTCAACCCAAGCGCTCCATCTCTGAGGGAAACCAGTTCAACCCAAGCGCTCCATCTCTGAGGGAAACCAGTTCAACCCAAGCGCTCCATCTCTGAGGGAAACCAGTTCAACCCAAGCGCTCCATCTCTGAGGGAAACCAGTTCAGCCCAAGGGCTCCATCTCTGAGGGAAACCAGTTCAACCCAAGCGCTCCATCTCTGAGGGAAACCAGTTCAACCCAAGCGCTCCATCTCTGAGGGAAACCAGTTCAGCCCAAGCGCTCCATCTCTGAGGGAAACCAGTTCAGCCCAAGTACTCCATCTCTGAGGGAAACCAGTTCAGCCCAAGCGCTCCATCTCCGAGGGAAACCAGTTCAACCCAAGCGCTCCATCTCTGAGGGAAACCAGTTCAGCCCAAGCGCTCCATCTCTGAGGGAAACCAGTTCAACCCAAGCGCTCCATCTCTGAGGGAAACCAGTTCAACCCAAGCGCTCCATCTCTGAGGGAAACCAGTTCAGCCCAAGGGCTCCATCTCTCAGGGAAACCAGTTCAACCCAAGCGCTCCATCTCTGAGGGAAACCAGTTCAGCCCAAGCGCTCCATCTCTGAGGGAAACCAGTTCAGCCCAAGCGCTCCATCTCAGAGGGAAACCAGTTCAACCCAAGCGCTCCATCTCCGAGGGAAACCAGTTCAACCCAAGCGCTCCATCTCTGAGGGAAACCAGTTCAGCCCAAGGGCTCCATCTCTGAGGGAAACCAGTTCAACCCAAGCGCTCCATCTCTGAGGGAAACCAGTTCAACCCAAGCGCTCCATCTCTGAGGGAAACCAGTTCAGCCCAAGCGCTCTTTGATAACGTGATGATTACGCAACTGCAGATCATCTGTCCATCATCGGGCCTGAGACAACATCCAACCACTGAACAACATGCTCCTAATTTTAATTTTGACATGTTTTATTCGCATGAATAAGAAAATTATCGCACAATTGCGGTAAATAGACAGTAAATAAAGCGCTTCCCGCCGCTGTTTCGAATTTGCGCTCTAACTAACCGGAAACGTTTGAGGGCCAAACACGTCACTTCCGTACATCTACAAATAGCCGTTGAAATGGTCTATATAGTTATGTTTATTTAATATAATAAACAAAGAAGCATAAACAAAATGAGGGTTGTCTGTTTTGTCTGTTTTTGTGACTAACGTTTCTTTAGTATAGGAATAGAGTATAAAAACCAATATAAATTCTCGGTATAGCATTGGACTCTACGATCGGCGGAAGTAATCCAGCATCCTTAGACCTTCACCGGAAATACCGCCGTGCATAGAGCCCGTTACTCCTCAATGGATCGAGTCCAGACCGAACTTCCCGACCAAAAAATGTTGTGTGCGGGGTTCGGGCTGGCATCCAGGCTAATCAACTCACTTAATTTTGATTAATTCTCCAGAAAACAGGACATAATTTCTTATATAATTTTACTCATCTAGTAAATGCATGTTGATTTAAGAAATGTTTGATATTTGGACTGGAAACAAGACAGAAATACTGAGTAAGAAAAGCATTTACATAGACAAACAGCAGCAGAAGCTTGTTATCCAAGCACACACACACACACACACACACCCTGTGATGAGCACACACACACACACACACACACACACCCTGTGATGAGCACACACACACTTTACACATGTGCATGTTTACCGAAAACACACACACACATATACACACACGCATGCTTTCATAACCTGATGATGGGCGTTACGTGTTCACACCCGCTGTGTCCAGGTCATTGTCTGACATGAAAGTCTCGCAGAACAATAGCCTGAACTTTCACACGGCGCAGCGGACAACACACACAACACACACAACACACACAACACAACACACACAACACAGACAACACACACAACACACACAACACACACAACACAACACACACAACACAGACAACACACACAACACACACAACACAACACACACAACACAGACAACACACACAACACACACAACACACACAACACAACACACACAACACAGACAACACACACAACACACACAACACACACAACACAACACACACAACACACACAACACAACACACACAACACAGACAACACACACAACACAACACACACAACACAAAACACAACACACACAACACACACAACACACACAACACAACACACACAACACACACAACACACACAACACAACACACACAACACAGACAACACACACAACACACACAACACAAAACACAACACACACAACACACACAACACAAAACACACACAATACAACACACACAACACACACAACACACACAACACAAAACACAACACACACAACACACACAACACACACAACACAAAACACAACACACACAACACACACAACACACAAAACACAAAAGACAACACACACAACACACAAAACACAACACACACAACACACACAACACAAAACACAACACACACAACACACACAACACACACAACACAGACAACACACAACACACACAACACAACACACACAACACACACAACACACACAACACACACAACACAACACACACAACACAGACAACACACACAACACACACAACACACACAACACAACACACACAACACACACAACACACACAACACACACAACACACACAACACACACAACACAACACACACAACACAGACAACACACACAACACACACAACACAACACACACAACACAAAACACAACACACACAACACAAAACACAACACACACAACACACACAACACAAAACACACACAATACAACACACACAACACACACAACACAAAACACAACACACACAACACAAAACACAACACACACAACACAAAACACAACACACACAACACACACAACACACAAAACACAAAAGACAACACACACAACACACAAAACACAACACACACAACACACACAACACAAAACACAACACACACAACACACACAACACACACAACACACACAACACAACACACACAACACAACACACACAACACACACAACACAACACAACACACACAACACAACACACACACCACAACACAACACACACAACACAACACACACAACACACCACAACACAACACACACAACACACACAACACAACACAACACACACAACACAACACACACAACACACCACAACACACACAACACACACAACACAACACACACAACACACACAACACAAAACACAACACACACAACACACACACCACACACAACACAACACACACACACCACAACACAACACACACAACACAACACACACAACACACACAACACACCACAACACACACAACACACACAACACACCACAACACACACAACACACACACAACACACACAACACACACAACACAACACACACTCAAACTGAACACAACACAACACACACTCAAACTGAACACAACACAACACACACTCAAACTGAACACAACACACACTCAAACTGAACACAACACACACTCAAACTGAACACAACACACACTCAAACTGAACACAACACAACACACACTCAAACTGAACACAACACAACACACTCAAACTGAACACAACACACACTCAAACTGAACACAACACAACACACACAACACACTCAAACTGAACACAACACACACTCAAACTGAACACAACACACTCAAACTGAACACAACACAACACAACACAAACTCAAACTGAACACAACACACACTCAAACTGAACACAACACACACTCAAACTGAACACAACACACACTCAAACTGAACACAACACACACTCAAACTGAACACAACTTTAGCTGAGTGTTTGATTAGAAGTGTTTGCTGTGCCGTCAGACTCTCGCCCTGCTGTCAGATAAGAGTCGGTCACAGTGTATAAATCACGTAACAGCACAGTCTGAATAAACCAGTCTGAATACACCAGTCTGAATAAACCAGTCTGAATAAACCAGTCTGAATACACCAGTCTGAATACACCAGTCTGAATAAACCAGTCTGAATACACCAGTCTGAATAAACCAGTCTGAATAAACCAGTCTGAATACACCAGTCTGAATAAACCAGTCTGAATTAACCAGTCTGAATAAACCAGTCTGAATACACTAGTCTGAATAAACCAGTCTGAATAAACCAGTCTGAATACACCAGTCTGAATAAACCAGTCTGAATAAACCAGTCTGAATACACCAGTCTGAATAAACCAGTCTGAATACACCAGTCTGAATAAACCAGTCTGAATAAACCAGTCTGAATACACCAGTCTGAATAAACCAGTCTGAATACACCAGTCTGAATACACCAGTCTGAATAAACCAGTCTGAATAAACCAGTCTGAATACACCAGTCTGAATACACCAGTCTGAATAAACCAGTCTGAATACACCAGTCTGAATAAACCAGTCTGAATAAACCAGTCTGAATAAACCAGTCTGAATACACCAGTCTGAATAAACCAGTCTGAATTAACCAGTCTGAATAAACCAGTCTGAATACACCAGTCTGAATAAACCAGTCTGAATAAACCAGTCTGAATACACCAGTCTGAATAAACCAGTCTGAATAAACC
>JARWKJ010000021.1:1938035-1983035 GCA_029959095.1 Rhinichthys osculus | reverse complement strand
TCGTATAGTGTAAGCACAAACACTTGGGGAAGTAGCAGATCTGAGGGATCATTCATGTCTGAAGCTCAAACGCTCAACTTTAACACTCACGCTCGACTCTAAAACTGACTTCAGCATTTAAAAGAGGAAGTTGAACTCGTTTTTCTGCACAACACGTGTCATGACTAAGGCATTTGTGAGATTGCTGACTAAGATTATAGTAGGAGTGCAGATTAGTTTGTTTTCCTTCCATACACACTTAAAATTAAAGGATCTTAATTGGCATTGCATTGATGGTTCCATGAAGAACCTTTAAAGTTTTAAATGTTGCCCAGACAGCAACATGTGGATTTAACGCGTGCCAGATGTGGGCCGGATCTCACCGACGCTTTAACACACACCATGTGTAAGTTCATAAGTCGACAGCATTGCTGAGTATTTTCTGCTTAAAACTGCAGTGAACCAAAGACAGTCTCAAAAACACGGTTTGAAATCGCTGGTGTTTCTGACGTCACAAACGACCTTGTAACCAATCAGATCAACGTGTGATCATCAACCAGTGGATCTCTAAACTGAGGGAGTGAGTGGAGGCGGGGCTCATTTGCATATTCATACAACCGTCACAATCATGTGACCAAACCCGTCAATGAGATGGCGAACGGGAACATGTTTTTTTGTGACATTAGCAACACATTATTAGCTGTTCGATAACGTAGTCAAGCAAAAGGCTAATCATATTAATTAATGTCTTGCACTCGACTTGTAGACGAACCTGTAGAATTCACTCTTAATCTTCTGAATCAGTTTCTGGTTCAAACGTATATGACTGAATTAAACCAAACAAAAAATTAAACCTTGTGTAGCGTTTACTACAGTAAAGTTGAGTGAGTGAATCAGGTAATCCGAGCTGCTGTGAGTGAGTGGAGGCGGGGCTCATTTGCATATTCATGGATCCGCTCATACTAAATGACTAAATGAGGCAAGGGTGTCGAGTTACATTCATATTTTAAGGCATGAAGAAGTTAAAAAGTTCAAATTTATTTGTATAAAAAAAATTCAAAAACAACCACAGTTGACCAAAGTGCTTAACAATGTCAGGATACACAAAAATAAACAAACAAAAAATAAATTATTTTAACTGGAAAAAACTTTAAATATGTAATTTTGAGTTTACAAAGATGACTTTTAAGGAATTAGATTATTGACTGCAGAGGAAATTACGATAGATGTCTTTAAAGCAGCAGCTTTACGATATTGTAAATATGTTTAAGAGTGTAAATTCAGTGTAATAGAGTTACTATAAGTTCTGTTTTCTTCTGGAGTCTGAATTCCTCTAAATCTAATAACTCTTTAATCTAATCTCAAATCACGCCAGCCGTGTCACGAGACACTCTCACTTCTGTCTCAAAGTGTGTGTGTTCAGAAAGTGCTCAGTCACGGTATAAACACTGAGAGTGTGTGTGTGTGTGTGTGTCAGGATGATGTGGTCATGGGGACGCTGACCGTGCAGGAGAATCTGCGTTTCTCAGCCGCTTTACGGCTCCCGAAGACGATCAAACAGCGAGAGAAAGATGAGAAGGTGGAGAAACTCATCCAGGAGCTCGGCTTGAGCAAAGTGGCAGATTCACGGGTAACACACAACACACACTTCAGGAGTTATAATCATTATACACAGGGTTTGAAATTAACTTTTTCACGTGCCGGCCAATTTGGCCAAACTACGTCACAGCGTATATATAAATAAGTGGAAAGAGGAAGAAATGAATGAGTCATGACTCACGGCTGCTCTGATTGGCTGGTTCACAGGTGGGCACGCAGCTGATTCGTGGAATTTCGGGAGGAGAGAGGAAGAGGACAAACATCGGCATGGAGTTGATCATCGATCCATCTGTGCTTTTCCTGGACGAACCGACAACAGGCCTCGACGCCAGCACTGCCAACTCTGTCCTCTTGCTGCTGAAGAAGTGTGTTTACACACACATGCACACTCACTCACTCACACACTCAGACACACACACACACACACACACACACAGACACACTTATACTCACTCACTCACACACACACACACTTACCCTAACAAATAAAAAAATGTTTGGGAAAGAATGATACTTTTAAACACGAAACTAAACCACCAGTAGGTGGCGGCAGGTGACCGTCTTATTGAGTGAGTCATTGAGTCATTCATTCAAACGATTTGTTCAAACAACTGATTCTTTCAAGAATGAGTCATTGAATCTGTGACTCAAATGATTCGTTTACATTTACATTTTTTCATTTAGCAGACGCCTTTATCCAAAGCGACTTACAAATGAGAACAATAGAAGCAGCTAAACCAACAATAGGACAACAATATGCAAGTGCTATGACCCTTCCCAGTTTAGTCTAACGCAGTACGTGTACTAAAAAAAACAAAAAAAAACAAAAAAGGAGAGAGTGTTAGTATTAATGGATAAACATGTGTCTTCAGCCGTTTCTTGAAAATGGCCACGGACTGAGCCGCTCTAGTTGAGTGTGGCAGGTCATTTCTCCAGCAGGGAACAGTCCAGGTGAAGGTCCAAGACAAAGATTTTGTGCCTCTTTGAGATGGCACCACAAGATGGCATTCACTTGCAGAGCACAAGGTAGCAGAGCACATGATAGCAGTGATGGGAAAAGCCATGTTTCTGAATGACAGATCCTAGTGATGACATGTAGATGCAGAAGAGAAGCGGTCCCAGCACTGAGCCCTGAGGCACTCCAGTAGCTAGATGATAACAGTGATGGGATAAACCATGTTTCTGAATGACAGATCCTAGTGAGGACATGTAGATGTAGAAGAGAAGCAGTCCCAGCACTGAGCCCTGAGGCACTCCAGTAGCTAGATGATAACAGTGATGGGAAAACCCTGTTTCTGAATGACAGATCCTAGTGATGACATGTAGATGGAGAAGAGAAGCGGTCCCAGCACTGAGCCCTGAGGTACTCCAGTAGCTAGATGATAACAGTGATGGGAAAACCCTGTTTCTGAATGACAGATCCTAGTGATGACATGTAGATGGAGAAGAGAAGCGGTCCCAGCACTGAGCCCTGAGGCACTCCAGTAGCTAGATGATAACAGTGATGGGAAAAGCCATGTTTCTGAATGACAGACACTAGTGATGACATGTAGATGGAGAAGAGAAGTGGTCCCAGCACTGAGCCCTGAGGCACTCCAGTAGCTAGATGATAACAGTGCTGGGAAAACCCTGTTTCTGAATGACAGATCCTAGTGATGACATGTAGATGGAGAAGAGAAGCGGTCCCAGCACTGAGCCCTGAGGCACTCCAGTAGCTAGATGATAGCAGTGATGGGAAAAGCCATGTTTCTGAATGACAGACACTAGTGATGACATGTAGATGGAGAAGAGAAGTGGTCCCAGCACTGAGCCCTGAGGCACTCCAGTAGCTAGATGATAACAGTGATGGGAAAAGCCATGTTTCTGAATGACAGACACTAGTGATGACATGTAGATGGAGAAGAGAAGTGGTCCCAGCACTGAGCCCTGAGGTACTCCAGTAGCTAGATGATAACAGTGATGGGAAAACCCTGTTTCTGAATGACAGATCCTAGTGATGACATGTAGATGGAGAAGAGAAGTGGTCCCAGCACTGAGCCCTGAGGTACTCCAGTAGCTAGATGATAACAGTGATGGGAAAACCCTGTTTCTGAATGACAGATCCTAGTGATGACATGTAGATGGAGAAGAGAAGTGGTCCCAGCACTGAGCCCTGAGGTACTCCAGTAGCTAGATGATAACAGTGATGGGAAAACCCTGTTTCTGAATGACAGATCCTAGTGATGACATGTAGATGGAGAAGAGAAGCGGTCCCAGCACTGAGCCCTGAGGCACTCCAGTAGCTAGATGATAGCAGTGATGGGAAAAGCCATGTTTCTGAATGACAGACACTAGTGATGACATGTAGATGGAGAAGAGAAGTGGTCCCAGCACTGAGCCCTGAGGCACTCCAGTAGCTAGATGATAACAGTGATGGGAAAAGCCATGTTTCTGAATGACAGACACTAGTGATGACATGTAGATGGAGAAGAGAAGTGGTCCCAGCACTGAGCCCTGAGGCACTCCAGTAGCTAGATGATAGCAGTGATGGGAAAAGCCATGTTTCTGAATGACAGACACTAGTGATGACATGTAGATGGAGAAGAGAAGTGGTCCCAGCACTGAGCCCTGAGGCACTCCAGTAGCTAGATGATAACAGTGATGGGAAAACCCTGTTTCTGAATGACAGATCCTAGTGATGACATGTAGATGGAGAAGAGAAGCGGTCCCAGCACTGAGCCCTGAGGCACTCCAGTAGCTAGATGATAGCAGTGATGGGAAAAGCCATGTTTCTGAATGACAGACACTAGTGATGACATGTAGATGGAGAAGAGAAGCGGTCCCAGCACTGAGCCCTGAGGCACTCCAGTAGCTAGATGATAACAGTGATGGGAAAACCCTGTTTCTGAATGACAGATCCTAGTGATGACATGTAGATGGAGAAGAGAAGCGGTCCCAGCACTGAGCCCTGAGGCACTCCAGTAGCTAGATGATAACAGTGATGGGATAAACCATGTTTCTGAGTGACAGATCCTAGTGATGACATGTAGATGGAGAAGAGAAGCGGTCCCAGCACTGAGCCCTGAGGCACTCCAGTAGCTAGATGATAACAGTGATGGGAAAACCATGTTTCTGAATGACAGATCCTTGTGATGACATGTAGATGGAGAAGAGAAGCGGTCCCAGCACTGAGCCCTGAGGCACTCCAGTAGCTAGATGATGACAGTGATGGGAAAAACCATGTTTTTGAATGACAGATCCTAGTGATGACATGTAGATGGAGAAGAGAAGCGGTCCCAGCACTGAGCCCTGAGGCACTCCAGTAGCTAGATGATGACCGTGATGGGAAAAAACATGTTTTTGAATGACAGATCCTAGTGAGGACAGATTGAGAGGAGGAAGGAGGAGGATTGAGAAGAGAGGAGAAGGATGCGAGAGTCAGAAACACTAATAATTTTGTTGTTATTCAGTAATGAAACACGGTTGAATGTTACTGTGAGATGCAATATGGTTCTGCTGTGATGTTTGTTTGGAACTTATTTTCGCTGCTGAAACAGAACAAAAACGTTAAAAAAACGTAAGTGTGTATGTGTTTTGAGATGAACATAAACAGATATTTTGTCTTTTAAGCATGTTTGTGTGTGTGTGTGTGTGTGTGTTCAGAATGGCTCGCAACGGTCGCACCATCATCCTCTCCATCCATCAGCCGCGCTACTCGATCTACCGTCTGTTCGACAGCCTGACGCTCCTGGTGGGAGGAAGGATGGTGTATCACGGGCCGGCTCAGGACGCCCTGCAGTACTTCAGTGAGATCGGTGAGAACACACACACACATGCACTCTCTCTCACACACACACACACACACACACACACATACACTCACTCTCATGTCTTCTGTTTGTGTGTCAGGATACACCTGTGAACCTCATAACAACCCTGCTGATTTCTTCCTGGATGTCATCAACGGAGACTCAACGGCTGTCACACTCAACAAGTTACACAACAGTGAGGGTACGACACACACACACACACACACTCCCCTTCTGTGTGTCTGCAGTCTCTCTGTATAACGGCCAATTTGCTGCTTTTTGCTGAAATATGTTTATTTCAGTTATTTGCCCTGGCAATATTTTGTTGAAGTTTTCCATGTAACATTTATAATGTGTTTTTTAAGCCTTTAGTAACACGTTTGTAATAGTTTAAGTGAAGGATAAAGTGCAGGATCATGTATGTGTGAATGATTGAGTCTCTACATGCGTCATAATTACAAGACAAAGATGAGATTATGATGGTCAAACATAAGTCATGTGTCAACATTTTCAACTTTTTATGTCATAATTAGAATTTAAGTCAATTTCAAATCTTATTTCGAAATTTTTTCTTAGTATGTCATAATTTCAACTTTTTATTTCATAATTATAACTATTTGTCGATTTTGAATTTTATTTCATAATTTAGACTTGTAATGTCATAATTTCAACTTTAATGTCATAATTAGAATTTAAGTCAATTTCAAATCTTATTTCGTAATTTTAACTTATAATTATGAAATAAAAAGTTTAAATTATTACATACTATTTATCGATTTTGTCTGTTTATGTTAGACTTGGTCATAATTTCAACTTTTATGTCATAAAATTTGAAATTGACTTCAATTCTAATTATTTCATAATTTTTTCTTAGTATGTCATAATTTCAACTTTTTATTTCATAATTATTCAAAATTCAAAATTTGTCGATTTTGAATTTTATTTCATAATTTAGACTTGGTATGTCATAATTTCAACTTTAATGTCATTATTAGAATTTAAGTCAATTTCAAATCTTATTTTGTAATTTTAACTTATAATTATGAAATAAAAAGTTGAAATTATGACATACTATTTGTCGATTTTGTCTGTTTATGTTAGACTTGGCCATAATTTCAACTTTTATGTCATAATTAGAATTGAAGTCAATTTCAAATTTTATTTCATAATTTTTTCTTAGTATGTCATAATTTCAACTTTTTATTTCATAATTATAACTATTTGTCGATTTTGAATTTTATTTCATAATTGTCCATTTCAAATTGAATGATTGAGTCTCTACCTGCGTGTGAATGCCAGAACTGGACCAGGATCAGCTGAGTTCATCTCTGAAGGGCATCGAGGATCGTTTAGTGGAGGAATACAGGAATAGCTCCAGCTTCAAACACACCAAAGGTGAACTGGATAGCATCATTCAGGGTCAGCAGAACAGCATTCAGGTCAAAATCAAAACCAGAACCATCACCTACAGCACGTCCTTCTTCCACCAGTTCAACTGGGTCCTCAAGAGAACCTTCCGGAACCTGATGCTCAACCCGCAGACCTCCTTCGCTCAGGTCAGGCGCTCAACAGCTGAACACATCAAAACCTTGAAATTGTGACGTACTAAGTCTTAATTACGAGACATTAGTCATTAGAACATTAGTCATGTTCTAATGTTCTAACACTAATTGACAATATTCTAACAAATGAAATCTTTAATGATGCAATAAGTGGAATATTAATAAGTGACATTAGTGATCACATCCCTGGATTACAAAGTGCTTGAAAAATGCAATCAAAAAGAAGAATTTGCTTTATAAGGAGTTTTTAAAACAAAGAACGAAAGAGGCGGAAAATAAGTATAAGAAATATATAAATAAGTTGACTAATATCTTGAGAAAAACTAAGATAGATTAATACAAAAAATTCATAGAAAATAAGACATCTGATGTGAGGGAAATGTGGAAAATATTGAATAAAGTAATAAAAAAATCTTCAGGCCAGTTAAGTTATCCTAAATATGTATTTAGGACAATTATAATATGACAGAGGTGGCCAATACTTTCAATGCATTTTTTGTTAATATTGGGAAAGAGATGGCAGAGAGTATTCCAGACCACAGAAATGATCAATAATTCAATATGGTTATTGCTCTATTGAAAGAAATGTAAATTCAATGTTTCTTTCTCCAGTGGAGGAAAGTGAGATAAGTCAAATTGTTTTAAAATATAAGAATAAAACTTCAAATGATTGCAACAATGTTGATATGACGGCGGTGAGGAATGTTATTGAGGCCATTTCAAAACCTCTTACCTATATTTATAACTCATCATTTCAATCTGGCATATTTCCTAATCAAGTGAAAATAGCAAAGGTCATTCCACTCTATAAATCAGGAGACAAACATCAATTTACTAATTATAGACTGGTTTCTCTGCTTCCACAATTCTCAAAAATTCCTCATCTTGACAACTTTTTGGAAAAAAATAATATATTTAATGAATGCCAGTATGGATTTGGATTTGCATTGTTAGATTTAATTGAAGAAATATCAAGTTCTGTAGATAACAAAATGCACACTATTGGAATATTTATTGATCTACAGAAGGCGTTTGATATCATCAATCATGAAATTTTGTTAGGAAAATTAGAGCGATATGGGATTCAAGGAAAGGTATTAGACTGGATAAAAAGTTGCTTGACTCGGCAAAAGCAGTTTGTGAAATTGGGAGATTATTTTTCAGAATGCTTGGAAATTTCTTGTGGAGTCCCACAGGGGTCGGTGTTAGGCCCGAAATTGTTTCTTATTTACATTACAGTACTGAAATTAGTGTTGTTTGCTGATGACACTAATATTATTTGTTTAGGCAGTGATCTTTAGTTGCTAGTGTAGGAGCCAAATAAGGAATTAGAGAAGATTAAATTATGGTTTGATACAAATAAATTATCATTAAATTTAAAGAAAACAAAAATTAATGATGTTTGGTAATGGTCGAAATATTTGAAAATTGAAATTAAGCTGGATGAAGTGAATGTTGAAAAGGTTAGTGAAATAAATTTTTTAGATAAAGTGATCTGGAAACCTCACATTAGTCATGTTAGGAGAAAGGTTTCAAGGTTTTATAGCAATAATTGGTAGAGCAAGGCAAGTTTTAAGTCTTTACGTATGCTTTATTGTTCATTAGTTTTGCCATATTTCACTTATTGTGTAGAAATGTTGGGAAACAATTACATAATAAGAGTTCAGCCACTTGTTGTTTTACAGAAGAGAGCTTTAATGATCAGGTTATAGGGAACATACCAATATATTTTTATGGAGTCCAAATTATTAAAATTTTAAGATTTGGTGAATTTACAGACTGTGCAAATTCTCAAAATGTACAGAAGTTATTTACTCGGAGAGAAGGAGGGTATGTGTTGAGAGGAAGATTAAATTTCATATTTCCATTGGTACATAGTAGGAAGAAAAGTTTTTGTGTTTCCATACAAGGGGTGAAACTGTGGAACAACTTAAATGAGAAGCTTAAGGAATGTCCAAATATAAAACAATTCGGGAAAAGATTTAACGTTATAATAATGAAGGAAAATGAGTTGGACATTTTGTTGCTAGAATATTGTATAAATGTATGAAGATAAATGTGCTTGTGTTTTGGAAAAAAGTGGATATACCAAAGGAAGTAAACTATTAAGAGTTTGAAAGAGGGGGTGGGAATCAATAAGTGATAAACTTTATCCCACTCCTTTTCAAGCTGCAGTGAATTTTGAAGTTTTTTGTCATAATTAGAATTTGTCAATTTCGAATTTTATTTCATAATTTTAACCCAGTATGTCATTATCTCAACATTTTTTTTTGTCATAATTAGAATGTCAATTTCAAATTTTATTTCGTAATTTTAATTTAACATATCATATTTTTAAATATAATTTCAATATTTTATGTCATTATAACTTGATTAAGAACTTGATTATATATCTTGATTATAAGTTTATTTAGAATTTTATTTCTTAATTTAGACTTGGTATATCATAATTTTACTGAAGTCATAATTTCAAATATTTATCTCATAATTATAAAAGAAAAAGTTAGAAAGTAGAAAGAAAAAAAGAAAATAAAAGAAAGAAAAAAAAGATGAAGGTTTTATTGATGTTTCTATATTAATGTGAGTATTGTTCCTCCAGATCGGGGTCATAATCTTCCTGGCTCTGGTTGTTGGAGCGATATTTTTCGGATTGAAGGAAAACTCGAGTGGGATTCAGAACCGGTACGAAACGTTCATCAGTGTTTGAATCACAGAACAGAAGCTGTAGCATCTCACTCGTCTTATGAAAAACAATTTACTAAAATTGTTACTTACTAAACTGTGTGAATCCCATATTTTCCTTCAGCCAGTGAAAAACTCAAGTTGTGTGTGTGTGTGTGTGTGTGTGTGTGTGTGTGTTTCAGGATTGGCGCCTTATTCTTCATCACTACTAATCAGTGCTTTAGTTCAGTTTCATCAGCTGAACTCTTCATCACAGAGAGGAAACTGTTTGTGTAAGTACACACACTCACTCACACACACACACACACACACACACACACACACACACACACACACACACACACACACACACACACACACAGGGGTGAAATAATCTCCACCAAAATATTATATGTTGAGTGCTTTGTTTATTAGCGGCAGTGATTTTGGTTGGTGTGATGTTTTCTGTACAGTTACTATTGTGATGATAATCGTGATATTTGAGTGATTATATGTCATTGTTGTTGTTGTTGTTGTGTCTCAGGCACGAGTACATCAGCGGCTACTACAGAGTGTCTGTGTACTTTCTGTCGAAGCTTCTGTCTGAAATCCTCACGCTGCGCACCATCCCTGCCATCATCTTCAGCTGTGTGGCCTACTGGATGATCGGTGTGTGTGTGTGTGTGTGTGTGTGTGTCATTCACATTCTGCGAGTGAGTGAGTGATTGTGAGTGAAAGAGTGATAGTGTGTGAGATGAGTGATTGTGAGTGAAAGAGTGATAGTGTGTGAGTGATAGTGAGTGAGTGATAGTGAGTGAGATGAGTGATTGTGAGTGAAAGAGTGATAGTGTGTGAGTGATAGTGAGTGAGATGAGTGATTGTGAGTGAAAGAGTGATAGTGAGTGAGTGAGTGAGTGAGTGAAAGTGAGTGATAGTGAATGAGTGAGTGAGCGAGTGAGTGAAAGAGTGATTGTGAGTGAAAGAGTGATAGTGTGTGAGTGATAGTGAGTGAGATGAGTGATTGTGAGTGAAAGAGTGATAGTGTGTGAGTGATAGTTAGTGAGATGAGTGATTGTGAGTGAAAGAGTGATAGTGTGTGAGTGATAGTTAGTGAGATGAGTGATTGTGAGTGAAAGAGTGATAGTGTGTGAGTGATAGTGAGTGAGATGAGTGATTGTGAGTGAAAGAGTGATAGTGTGTGAGTGATAGTGAGTGAAAGAGTGATTGTGAGTGAAAGAGTGATAGTGTGTGAGTGATAGTGAGTGAAAGAGTGATTGTGAGTGAAAGAGTGATAGTGTGTGAGTGAGTGAGTGAGTGAAAGTGAGTGATAGTGAGTGAAAGAGTGATAGTGAGTGAGTGAGTGAGTGAGTGAGTGAGTGAGTGAGTGAGTGAAAGAGTGATAGTGTGTGAGATGAGGGATTGTAAGTGAAAGAGTGATAGTGAGTGAGTGATTGTGAGTGAAAGAGTGATAGTGGGTGTGTGATTGTGAGTGATAGTGAGTGATAGTGAGTGAAAGAGTGATAGTGGGTGTGTGATTGTGAGTGAAAGAGTGATAGTGAGTGAGTGAGTGATAGTGAGTGAGTGATTGTGAGTGATAGTGAATGAGTGATAGTGAGTGAGTGAGTGATAGTGAGTGAGTGATTGTGAGTGATAGTGAATGAGTGAGTGAGTGATAGTGAGTGAGTGATTGTGAGTGAAAGAGTGATAGTGAGTGAGTGATTGTGAGTGATAGTGAATGAGTGAGTGAGTGATAGTGAGTGAGTGATTGTGAGTGAAAGAGTGATAGTGAGTGAGTGATAGTGAGTGAGTGAGTGAGTGATAGTGAGTGAGTGATAGTGAGTGAGTGAGTGATAGTGAGTGAGTGATTGTGAGTGATAGTGAATGAGTGAGTGAGTGATAGTGAGTGAGTGATTGTGAGTGAAAGAGTGATAGTGAGTGAGTGATAGTCAGTGAGTGAGTGAGTGATAGTGTGTGGCGTCTTCTCTGATGCTGTGTTGTGATTGGTTCTCCAGGCCTGAAGGCATCGGTGGAGGCGTTCTTTATCTTCCTCTTCTCCATCATGATGGTCTCGTACACGGCGACTGCCATGACTCTGGCCATCTCTGCGGATCAGACGGTGGTGGCCATCGCTAATATCTTTTTGACCATCAGCTTCGTCTTCATGATGGTAAACACACACACATCAGTGTTCAGAGTGTATATCAGCTGTGTGATGTTGGCTGATCAAGTGCATAAAATGCATCTAATGTTAATATAAATACATTTGTGTTTAATTCAACATTTGTTTGTTACCTCTCTCTCTCTCTCTCTCTCTCTCTCTCTCTCTCTCTCCGTGTGTGTGTGTGTGTGTGTGTGTGTGTGTAGATCTTCTCTGGGCTGCTGGTGAATCTCCCCAGTGTGGCTGGTTGGTTGAACTGGTTGAAGTACTTCAGTATTCCTCGTTACGGTCTTGCTGTGAGTGTCCAATCAGAGCTGGTCTAGATGTAAAAAATATGTAGTATTTTTTAACTATATAAAATTTGTTTTAAGTATGTTATGTTGACTTGACAAAGCAATGTTAATTCATGCTAGCAACCGGATAAATCATGTTATCAATATGCCAAAAAATGTTAGCAATATGCTAAATCATGATAGCAACATGCTACAACAGGCTAACAATGTGCTAATCATGTTAGAAACATTAAACACCATATTAAATCATGCTAGCAAACATGCTAAATCATTCTAGCAACATGTTAAAACATGCTAACCATGTGTTAAATCGTGCTATCAACATGTTAAAACATGCTAACAATGTGTTAAATCATGCTTGAACGTCATGAATCATGCAAGCGTCATGTTAAAACATCAGCAATCTTAAATCATGCTAGAAACATGTTAGCAAAATGCTAAATGTTTTTCAGAAAAGTGTTGGGGTAACGCATTACAAGTGACATGAGTTACATAATCAGATTACATTATTTACTACAAAATATCTTTTTTTTTATTAACACAAGAAAAAATAGAACTTTTTGTTATTTAGAAACAAACAAGCAAACCAACCAAGATGAGAAAAAGTAATGCAAAAGTAAAACATTAGTTTACATGGTAAGTTTTTATGGAAAGTATTGATGTTACTTTTTTTTAGGGAGTAACCCAATATTGTAACGCATAGTAACTTTCCCCAACTCTGTTTAGGAACATTCATGCTAGAAACATTCCTGCAACGTGTTAAATCAGGTTAAAACTTATTTCCCTCAGCTATTTAAGACTTTCAGACTGATGTTTTACTCATCCAGTTTGTATTAATGTTGATTTCAGTAGTAGTTCTTGTAGTACATGAAGGTGAACTAAATGGAAAGTAGGTGAAAAAAAAAAAAACATTTAAAAAAGATTTGATTTCAAGTTCAAGCAACATTTTTGGACTTTTTTTTTTTTAAGTGTAAGAACCCTGACACTAAAAACATGCTTTTGATTTGTTGAATGCAGAAGAAATCATGTTTATTTATGCTTGATGATGATTGTTTCAGGCTCTGGAAATCAACGAGTTCACCGGCCTCAGGTTCTGTGACACCAGGAACACAACCGGCACGCCAGAGAATGTGTGAGTATGAAGCATAGACTGTAAAATAATATGGGCGTGACGTCACCCTAGTGTTTCTGAAGAGCATTTTTGAAGCCCAAAGTGGCCGTCGCCATCTTGGCAGCGTCACTCCCGGATAAACGAACATGTGCAGCGAGGCGGATTAGCTGAGGTGACGTGACGCTAACAGACAGCAGACAAACGGCTAGCAGTGACATCAGCGGCAATCCACCTGTCACTCAAGTGGCCACGCCCTTAATTATGCACAACTTTAAGGCTTAATATAATTTAAACGGATGAGTTATAAAAAAATTCACCCCCGTCACAGTCGTCATGAAGGGCAACATTAGCGATATAGACCAAAACCACTTTTTGCACCAGACTGTGAACATGTTTATTTCTGCTGTAAAGTTGGGCATTTTAACATGCGGGTCTATGGGACTGAGTCTCTTCTGCAGCCGGCCTCTAGTGGCCAGTGGAGGAACTGCAGTTTAAGTCACTTCAGTGTTGGATTCAAGAGAGAGACCGGAAGGTTGCCGCTTGGTTTGAAGTTACGTGACCTGCTGATCAGTGGCGATTAAGACGCCCAGACAGAAACATAGGATCGGTCTAGACACTGTGCTGCTGTCTCTGTGTGAATTGAACTTGTGGGCAAAATTGGAATATAACACACAATTAACTCACGCAATTCTGACTTTATATCACACAATTGGGACATTATATCATGCAATTCTGAGATAAAAAGACACAATACAAATTTAACTTGTGCGCAAAATTGTAATATCGCATAAAACATTTGTCGAATAAAATATCAGTAATAAAACTGTAAGTTTCTGCAATCCAGCTCTTTTTCCCTCCATCATAAACGAGTGTGTGTCGAGCGTCAGACGAAACACAGTAAACGCTGTCGTGTTCTCTGGCGTTCGGATGCTGGTGTTCGGGAACACACTCGTGTGTGTGAGATGCTTCTGGAGGGAATTAAACCCAATCATTCTGATCACACACTCCGACTCCGGCGTTTCAGAAACACCAAACCAACATTAGAGACGCTGCGATGCCATTGGTCCGCTGGTCACTCCAGTTATCCAATCACAGCCGACGCTGAGGGACATCCGGGGATTTATTCGGAAAATGTTTCCATCGTAGTTTTAATGCGCTTGTTTTCTTATCAGATAAAAATGATCTGCCTTAATTTAGCGTATACAAGTTTTATGCACATTTTGGTGTTTCCATCCAGGTTTTTTTTTAAACGTGATAGGTCAATAATGGTTGATGTTGCAGAACTCTAAAACTTTTTATAGGCTATGTAGCAAATTAGCTCAAAAGTATATACGAAAATTTTATTATAACTCATAATTAATTGTAAATATGTGGATCATTTAAAGTCCCCCTGTAGTCAATAATTGTATCCCTTAAAGCTCCTCTTTGATCCCCAAAATGACACAATTAAATGTTTTTTTTTTAATGTAACTCGACACCCTCGCCTCATTTAGTATGCGCGGTACTATGAATATGCAAATGAGCCCCGCCTCCACTCACTCCCTCAGCTCAGAGATCCACTGGTTGACGATCACACGTTGATCTGATTGGTTACAAGGTCGTTTGTGACGTCAGAAACACCAGCGATTTCAAACCGTGTTTTTGAGACTGTCTTTGGTTCACTGCAGTTTAAAGCAGAAAATACTCAGCAATGCTGTCGACTTATGAACTTACACATGGTGTGTCTTACAGCGTATTAAAAACACCACATACACACATAAACAACATTAAAAGCTGGATTTACACCACAGGAGGACTTTAATAGAATTAACTTGATGTAGCAGAATTACTATTAAATCAATCCAGTGAACACTTGGTAACCCTTGTGTTCTGTTCGATTTCTGTGTACAACATCAGACACCCTTGTCAAACTGTAAACTTTTAATATCAGCATTTGTCAAACATTACAAAAACATTATATCTGAAAATATGATTTATGAAAATGTTTTTAAAACAGTTTTGTTTTGACAAAATTGGAAAATAAACAGTATACTGATTTTTTTGCATATTTTTTTTTTTTTTTACATTTTATGCTTTGAACATCGCAACTGAACAATTTTTTTTTGCTGTATAATGAAATTTTTTCATTTTCCTAAGTTAACTTTCCCTAGTTTCCTAAGACCTATTTTCCTAGTTTCATTATTCACTCACTGGGAAGTGAGAAACCAAACATAACAAAAACATACATCAAATAAATGTTTTTTATTTATTTTTTGGCTCTGTGAAGCTGCCTTTGAAAATCCTACATAAAAGTTTTGGTTAAAAGCTAGGTATTATAGATATTTTGAATATTGAAATGAGAGCTTATTTTACTATCTGTGTCTGACAAAGATTTTCATCTGTAATTTGCAAATAATTCTGAACACTGTAATTTTATCTTTTTCAAGTGTGTTTGGTTAGGGTTAGAGCACTTTTAGATGCACTTGCACGTTAGAACTGGAGTTGAAGTGCCCTGACATACAGAACATAAATGTTTATATTTTGTGTCTGTACAGTTGCTTTTGAATGGCTGCCTATGAGGGTCAAATTGACCCGCGAACATCACGAACGTAACAGTAATTTTGTTTGTATATGTCAAAACACATCAGCATGTTGAAACTTTGCATGCATGTTCTTCATGATAAATGAGAAAAAGTCACAAAATATCAAGACAAAAAACAAAGGTTAACCAGTATTTCCAACAACTTTAAAATCGAAACGGGTCAAATTGACCCGCAACATAACACAAGGGTTTAATAATCTGCTTGTCTGATGTCTGGTTTCTTCTCATGGCAGTTGTACCCCAGGCGAGGAGTTCCTGAAGGAACAGGGCATCGATTATTCAGCCTGGGGTTTGTGGCAGAATCACTTGGCAATGGGAATCATGACCATCATTTTCCTGGTCATTGCTTACCTCAAGCTGCGCTTCATCAAGAAATTCACATAATCTCAGATCATCCTCTTCCTCACACACTCCAACCTTTATCACAATCCACCGATTTCACACGGAACCAATCATCGTATACTGAAGTCATACAATCGTCCTACTGGCAGAAATGATTATCAGCTTGCCTTTAACTGTTCTCAGGTGTATTGCTCTAAAAAAAAATCAATGTCATATTGCCAATGTTTGACACTTGTTAGTTCATTTTGTTTGGTGCACGTTTTTTCTATGAGACTATACTAATATTTCTGCAACATTTAATTTATATATTTTGTTTTTTGTTCAAATAAATACTTTTTTTAAGAGAGCTGTTTAATAAAAACAAATGTTAAAATTGTTTGTTTCAGTCATTTTAGGCTATTCATGTCTAAAGGGGACAATTTGCCTTGATCTTATGGCATATAAAAGGTTAAAACATCTTGATTAAAACGTCCTTCTCATTATAAACAAAGCATTTCTTTAATCAAGCTCCAAAAACAGCTCGTTTTGATATTGCGGGATCTGTGACATCACACATTTGCATATGCCCGCCTCCAGAGCGAGACATCGACCAATAGTTCCACCTCATCACACCATAGGCTCCGCCCACTGGCGTTCAGTCTCTGAAATGAAAGAGTGGAAGAACGTGTGTCCAGTTTAAACGGCTGGTTTGAGTTTCTGTCGAGGCTTCGGGAGATCCAGCGTCAGGAACAAGCGGATGCTTTATTTTAACGGCGTCCCGGATGGCGTCGCAGGATTATGTGTGTGTTCGGAGCGTTTGACTGAGACACAGTGTAATGGAGAGTTCACAGAGAAACTTCTGTTGACAGATGAAGCAGAGACTGTATTAATCTGACAGAATCTGCATCAGAAACCCTCAGTAAATGATTCATAATGCTGTAAATGATGGTTTTATATGGATCATGTTTTCAATAGCGAGTGTGTGTTGATACTGTTTTCTATGCAGTGACGTCGTTAGCTAATCATAACAGTGGGCGTTTACTGAAGCCTTAAAGGAGCCACGCATTAAAAACTGATAATTTCTGACAGGGTTGAAAATAGTTTTTCAGCATATATATTTGTTTTTTGTGCAAAAAAACTTTAGTAACATAAGTGAACCTCATTGAATATTAAAATAAAAATGTAAAAATCCATGACATCTTGACCCCTTTATACTTCCTATAACTCAATTCAATATGTGAAACCAACTTTACAGTAATATTTACTTTTTTGGAAATCAGTTCCATCATATCAGTCCTACTAATAATTGATGTCACTCATGTTAGTCAAAAAGAATATTTACTAATACAATTCTCAAAAGTTTATCACAAACATGATTAATATTGCACTTTCAGAAGCTATAAAAATATTTTTATATTTAAAAATGAGACCTGACTACATCAATTATTCCCCTGACTGGACCCATAATCCACATCTGAAACATGGTATCAAAATTTTTATTTTATCTGAAGCTTTCAAAAATAAAAAGGTGAAACATTTCATTATAAACACAAACAGCAAACTTTCTTTACCCAAACTCAGCATGTCCCCCAGTGCAAATGAACTATATATATATTCACAATAAATAATAATTACACTAATTTACAATCTTTCATAAAGTGGAGAGGATCTAGAATGTACTAAACATGAATGTGCTCAAAACAAAAACAAGTTTAGACAGCTGTGACATTCATTAGCTTTTTATATATTTATATACACTTAATAATACAGATATTTTCGCTGTGAAGTCCCGGTCAGTCGGTGTCGTCATCAGAGCGGCACGTCCTGCGTCACAAACACACCAATATCACCTTTACTAACTCATACGGTCACACACACACACACACACCTCAGCAGTCAGAAGAGCTTTAACTTCCCTCGGGTCATTTTGACCCGGAAATCATTTTTGAATTTTTTTTAAAAATTGAGTGTTCATCAGAGGGTCCGAGACCCCAGGACTTTTGTCGCACTTGAACCACGAATACACACAAAAGATTCAAGGAGTTTTGTGGTTGAAATTTAAAAAAAGTAACAAATCCTTTCCTCACGGGTCAATTTGACCCCCATATATATATAAAAAAAAGCTCAAAATTCAAACTAAACATGATTGTATAGTCTACATGTGTATCTGAATGCAGACTGACTTTAGGACCCAGCGGAACAGCTCCTCTGCTCCATATAGAGCTATAAGCCCATCTAGAGTCATGAAATATCATGTGTTATTATTATATCTCCACAAGAGGTCGGCAAAGACTCCCAATGTAAGATATTTAGAGCTGAATTAAAAGGGTTATGCATGAAATTGTGAGTTATTTTGAAATTAAGTTGAAAGAATGTGAGGAATGTTGCTTAAATTACCAATTAATTGATCAAATCTAGTCATTTAAAGGTAAATAAAATAACAAAAAAATCTCCATAAGTATAACTTTAGGACTTCGGGTCATTTTGACCCGCGAGGGAAGGATGAGGTTAATGATGTTCAAAGATCAACTTTTGCAAATATAATAATTCATGACAAACATCATTTCCAAACTATTTTCCCACATGGCTGGACGATGTGTTTGTTCACCTGTGTGAGCAGCAGCCCATCAGGAATCTGGTCTCGTTCACACTGAAGCGTCCCGATTCTGGAGGGTCTTTACACTGCATGATGAACGCCTGAAGATCTGACACGGGCTCTCCGTCCGATCGCTGATGCTAAACACAAATTACTAAACTCAGAAAACATGCAAAAGCATGTATAGTAAGAAAAGCATTTAAACTTATTCCTCATGTCAAGAGGTTAGCCAATCACAACTGAGCTCATTTGCATAAAGCATGCGATGTGATATAAGATTCCAGCGATATAGACAATCCAAAAAAAAAAAAAAAAAAATTCACTGCCACTCAAAAGAGTGTGTGGGCGGAGTCTCTCTGCAAGAGCACTGCACTCACAACCAAATCAACCCAAAAACACGGCCAATCAGAAGAGTGTGTGGGCGGAGTCTCTCTGCAAGCGCACTGCACTCACAACCAAATCAACCCAAAAACACGGCCAATCAGAAGAGAGTGTGGGCGGAGTCTCTCTGCAAGCGCACTGCACTCACAACCAAATCAACCCAAAAACACAGCCAATCAGAAGAGTGTGTGGGCGGAGTCTTTCTGCAAGCGCACTGCACTCACAACCAAATCAATCCAAAAACACGGCCAATCAGAAGAGTGTGTGGGCGGAGTCTCTCTGCAAGAGCACTGCACTCACAACCAAATCAACCCAAAAACACGGCCAATCAGAAGAGAGTGTGGGCGGAGTCTCTAAAAGTGCACTGCACTCACAACCAAATCAATCCAAAATCACAGCCAATCAGAAGAGTGTGTGGGCGGAGTCTCTCTGCAAGAGCACTGCACTCACAACCAAATCAACCCAAAAACACGGCCAATCAGAAGAGAGTGTGGGCGGAGTCTCTAAAAGTGCACTGCACTCACAACCAAATCAATCCAAAATCACAGCCAATCAGAAGAGTGTGTGGGCGGAGTCTCTCTGCAAGAGCACTGCACTCACAACCAAATCAACCCAAAAACACGGCCAATCAGAAGAGAGTGTGGGCGGAGTCTCTAAAAGTGCACTGCACTCACAACCAAATCAATCCAAAATCACAGCCAATCAGAAGAGAGTGTGGGCGGAGTCTCTAAAAGTGCACTGCACTCACAACCAAATCAACCCAAAATCCCTTCAAGTTCCAGCAGGTCAATAAACTTCTCATTTCACTCTTCTATTCTTTTATCATTAAAGCTACACTAGAATATATTGATAAACTATAAACTCTGAATCAACACGCACCAATGCTACATTTCTCTAAATGTCATAATCATTTGTTACCAAACAACTATGCATTACTTCAACGAGCTCATTGTTTCTGCATTAAATTATTACATTGTTTAAATGAACACATCTTTAGCTAACTGTGATTTTGTATATGTGCATTTCTGAAATACATAACTCAGTCTCCTCTAATAACAGATCTCTGTACTCTGTAATGTGGACTCATGTAGTCTGTAAAGCTGCTTTGAAACGATGTGTGTTGTTTTGAATGGCATGTTGTGTGTTTCGGTCAGCGTCTCTCACCTTCATGGTGTCGTAGGTGTCCGTGATGAGCGTGATGAACAGACTGAGCACCATGTAGATGAACAGAGACACAAACGTGTAGAGATACAGGCGGCTGAAGAGCCACACCACGTAACTCTTCTGCTGCATGTTCTTAAAGGTGGCGAACATGTCGTCGCCGTTGATGAGCGAAAACAGGCTCTCGAAAACCACGTTCAGCGTCCGGAACTGAGGCACAACACAAACACACACACACACACGTCAGTAGGGCTGGGCAAAAAAATGTGATTTTTCGATTCATCGTTTTTTTTAAATGCGGTTCTCAAAGGCCACAAATCGATTTTTTTTCAATATTTATTTATCTATCATCCAAAAGCCAGTGTTAGTTTCCCTCCACTGCTCATAGGCTTGCATGTTACAGATAATGCTGGGAGATTATATGTGTTTTATCTTAAACATAAAGTAACCTGATGGTGTTTGATCAAGGCGTGCCACTGCTCTGACTCGTCTATTCATTGTATGCATTTGACATATAGAGTTGGGTTCTGTTTTAATGTACACAAGTGCACCTAAAATAAAAAGAGGTTAATATACAGGTTTTGTGGCTCTAAAGTTTACAAGTGGTTAAAGGGATAGTTCTCCCAAACATGTAAACTCTGTCAGTAATTACTCTCCCTCATGTTGTTCAACCCCGTAAGACTTTCGTTCATCTTCGGGACACAAATGAAGATATTTCTGATTAAATCTGAGAGCTGGATCACTCCTCCATAGGCTTCTAAGGGATTGAAACTTGCCGGTCCAGAAAGTTATTAAAGACATCGTTAAAATAGTCCGAGTGACGACAGTGGCTCAACCTTAAGTTTATCAAGCGACGAGAATACTTTCTGTGCGCAAAAAACAAACAAATATCGACTTTATTCAACTCTTCATGTTCTTCTCTGTGGGCCTCGAGTGAGTTCATGTAGTGTAACAGCGCAGCGCTTCTGTCGTACGTCACACGCATCACATGACCAGCGTCGGCCAATAGTGAGCCTGCGTGTGACGTACACCAGAAGCGCTGCGCTGTTACACTACGTGAACTCACTCGAGGCCCACAGAGAAGAACATGAAGAGTTGAATAAAGTCATTATTTTTGTTTGTTTTTTCGCACAGAAAGTATTCTCGTCGTATTTCATAGAAACATCAATAACAGTATTGGTATCAGTGATACCGGCCTTCATTCATAAAAAGATGCCATTAAACAAATATTTAAAATATACTTTCATAATGGTTTCTACATTAATTTGGAGATTAAACGTGAAATTATCACAATATAAAATGAAAAATCTATGTTAGGTTCGATTAATCACGATTAATTACAGAAATATGTGCGATTAATTAGTAAAAAATGTTAATCAATTGACACTATACATATATATATATATATATATATATATATATATTAGTGCTATTTCTCTGTTGTGTACTGCACATTTTGACTAACGTACAAAATTATCAGTACAAATAAATTAAAAAACGAATTTAATTAAATTTGAACTTTAAATGGGTGGTATAATGCCCATTTTTTCAAGATGTAAAATAAGTCTCTGATGTCCCCAGAATGTGTATGTAAAAGTTTTGTTACAAATACCCCACAGATCATTTTTTAAAGCACGTTAAAATTGTCCTTTTTTTAAGGGGGGAGCAAAAACGCGTTGTTTTGTGTGTGTCCCTTTAAATGCAAATGAGCTGCTTCTCCCGGCACAGGGGGCGGAGCTTCAAGAGCTCGTTCTTAGCAGAGCCATATAGAGCCCTTTGTTGCGAGGCAGGGTTTATGTAAATGTTAGGGTTAGTGATGTCACTAACCCGGGAGGAAGCTTGTGTAGTCCCTACCAGCTGTTTGTTGGAGTCCTTAAAGGAGTAGTTCACCTCAAAATGAAAATTTCCTGATGCTTGTGCTGAAGGAACAAATGCAAGTCCACCAACATAATGATAAATAGACTGAAATAATCCATTTACATGGTGAAAAAATGCATAAAAAAATCACTTATTTTAATAAAATTATTGATAATATTAGAAGCCTTACAATTAGGTCTCATATGTTAAAATTACTTCATGCATTAAATAATGTATTTCCAGAGCATTTATGAACCTTTGTTAATGTTAGTTAATAAAACAGTTCATTTACTCACCCAAATGCCATCCAAGATGTTCATGTCTTTCTTTCTTCAGTGGAAAAGAACTAGGTTTTTTGAGGAAAACATTTCAGGATTTTTCTCCACACAATGGACTCCAAGCGCAACCAACATGTTGAAGTCCAAATCAATGCAGTTTCAAAGGGCTATGAAGTGCTTCAACGGCTCTGCACGACCCCAGCTGAGGAACAGGGTCTTATCTAGCGAAACCATCGGCCATTTAAAAAATAAATGAACAATTGTGCTTAAAAAGTATGTCTTGTGCTGGTCTGTCGAACGGTAGGGATTACGTCATCACGTTGGAAACGTCACGCGTCATAAGTTATTTGTCTGTGTACTCCGGTTCAAAAAGGCAGGGAAGGGCGAAAAATCCCATCTCATTTTCTCCCGTTTTCTCCTCCAACTTCAAAATCGTCTGACATCTTTGTTTTAATTTATTAATCATTATATAGCGCCAAATGCATTGGTAGCGCTTGAAGTCCATTGTGTGGAGAAAAATCCTGAAATGTTTTCCTCAAAAAACCTAGTTCTTTTCCACTGAAGAAAGAAAGAACATCTTGGATGGCATTGGGGTGAGTAAATGATCAGGAAATCTTCATTTTGAGGTGAACTAATCCTTTAAAAAGTGATTTCTGTAAAAGAAAATATCTTCGTTTGTGGCGTTGTAACTTTGCAAACAGCAACATTACACTAACTAAAGTTAGAAAAGTGAAATCATAATCAACCCCCCCTTTAAACAGCAGTATGACGCCAGTGACCTGCCTTGGTGTGGTACGGTCCCAGCACGATCCAGCCACAGAAACAGTAGCCGAGGAAAATCATGGCGGCACAGCAGCTGAAGCGGATGACGTTGGGAAACGCCGCTCGCAGAGTGATGATGAGAATCTGACCAATCAAATACAAGCAGTTACACATCACAGTCAACAGAGGGCGCAATCACTTACACCAGCAGAACTACAACTACATCTGCTTGTGCTGGAGGAACGAATGCAAGTCCACCAACATAATGATAAATAGACTGAAATAATCCATTTACATGGTAAAAAAAAAATTCATAAAGAAAACACTTATTTTAATAAAATTATTGAAAATATTAGAAGCCATACAATGAGGTCTCATATGTTAAAATTACTTCATGCATTAAATAATGTATTTCCAGAGCATTTATGAACCTTTGTTAATGTTAGTTAATAAAAATGTTAATGTGCTTTTGCTGAAGGAATGAATGCAAGGCCACCAGCATACTGATAAATAGACAGAAATAATTCATTTCTATAGCAAAACATTGGATAAAACTTTTTTTTCACTTTTTTACATAAAAATATTGAAAATATTAGAAACCTTACAATAAGGTCTCATTTGTTAAAAAATGTATTTCAAGAGCATTTATGAACCTTTGTTAATGCTAGTTAACAAAAAAATTTCATGTTAGTTCACAGTGCATTAATTAATATTAACAGATGCAACTTAGTAAATGTTAAGATTAATAAACACTATAGAAGTATTGTTCATTGTCATTTTGTTAACTAATGTAGTAATGTTAACAAATGAAACTGTACTGTAAAGTGCTGTTAAATGTAAATATTCACCACTAATTGCTCTTAACAAAAACTACACAAGGTGAAAATGAACTAGAATAGAATTTAAATGGGTAATTTGTGTAGATTTAACTACTTAACCGAAACGTCAGCGTCTTCAGCAGTTAGAGGCAGTTGTTTTATCACAAGATTAAGTCTTTATAACATTACAACTTAAGCTTTTTTACTACTCAAAAGCACAATTACAGTAATTAAAATATGATGTGAACACACACCATATCTCGGCAGGAGATGTTGACATTTTTCTTAATAATATACAATACTACGATGGATTTCAATACAGCGTTCATGTTGCAAGAAGCAGAAATGTGACCTTGGACCACAAAACCAGTCACATGGGTCAATTTTTTGATTTTGAGATATATACATCATCTGAAGGCTGAATAAATAATCTTTCCATTGATGTATGGTTTGTTGGGATAGGACAATATTTTAAAATCTGGAATCTGAGGGTGCAAAAAAATCTAAATATTGAGAAAATCCCCTTTAAAGTTGTGAATTTATGTTGGCGATTGTGCTGCATTCACTCACAGAAATACATGTTTTATATATTTACAGTAGGAAATTTACGAAATATCTTCATGGAACATGATCTTTACTTAATATCCTAATGATTTTTGGCATAAAAGAAAAACCGATAATTTTGACCCATAGAATGTATTGTTGTCTATTGCCACAGATACACCCGTGCGACTGGTTTTGTGATCCAGAGTCACAAATGGCCAAACCAATTATCACTTACATTGTATTTTTTTAAGTATCCCATGTAGCGTAAGGCCCCGATCCACACGAACATGGTGCCGGTGCCCAGCAAGATACTGCACAGATCATAACTCGCCATGGCCTGAGAAAACACCAACAGAAAGAGCTTAAAAAAAGAGTCATTTCACTGATTTAACAACGTTATGCAAAATATTAAGAGCTATTATTACCATTGCTGCAATTATTTGATCAAAAATACAGCAATATTGTGAAATACTATTGAAATTTAAAACTGCTGTTCACTATGTGAATATACAGTAAAGTGTAATTTATTCCTGTGATCAAAGCTGAATTTTCAGCATCATTACTCCAGTCTTCAGTGTCACATGATCCTTCAGAAATCACTCTAATATGAGGATCTGATGCTCAAGAAACATTTATTTAACATTTATGTTGAAAACAGCTCATATTTTTGCGGACACCGTGATGCATTTTATTTTCCAGGATTTTTTGATGAATTTATTTGAAATGGAAATCTTTTAGAACTTTATAAACGTCTTTACTG
Organism: Rhinichthys osculus; assembly: GCA_029959095.1. Lineage (NCBI taxonomy): Eukaryota > Metazoa > Chordata > Actinopteri > Cypriniformes > Leuciscidae > Rhinichthys > Rhinichthys osculus. The sequence continues at coordinate 1,957,823 of JARWKJ010000021.1, read as the reverse complement.
TCACTTTTGCTCAATTGAATGCATCCTTGCTGAATAAAAGTATTAATTTCTTTATAAAACAAAATCTTACTGACCCCAAATCTGTTCGTTTAGACATGTTTATTTAACAAAAAAGGCAGTTACATGTCATCTTGTTCTTTAAGTTGTGTTGGGATGGTTTCTCACCTGTAGCTGGATGATGATCTTCAGCAGAGAGCCTGTGATGGTGAGAACATCACTAACGATGATGAGGATAAACCAGCCGTTAATGAACTCCATACGGTCGGAGAAGGACACGCGTTTGCTGTAACGACTGGAGAAGAACGCTGTGTATTCCTAAAAAAACAGATGAACATTTGATTACTGTCTGAATTTTGATGCTCTACAAATAAAATGATCATAAAAAAGTTTTCCATGCCCTCAAAAAAATATTAAGACCTACATATTAAGATTTATGTATTTGAAATGCATATAATAATTCCATTCATTTGGAGTTTTAAAATAAACAAACTTAATGTGATGCATTTTTTTTATAAATGAAACCGGTACTGTTTCGACACTCAAACAAATCATGCCAAAGTTGATTATTTACATATATTTGATTCTATTTAAATCCTATTTTCAAATGGCTTAGAATCTAGTCATTGAGAATATTTTATTTATCCAGGACAAGTAAATAAAAGTAATTGTTTTCACAATGTGTGGATATTCAAGGAACATTTAAGTAGTTAAAATGTATGAGATTGAAATAAACTGGATTTAGTGATGATAAATACACTGCTTTTAGTGGATTTAAAACACTTTCAGTTTATTAGTGCCATTTCAGAAATCTGACCTCAGAAATCATTCTTATTTGACAAATACGCATCCCATTTATTATCTATTTTTGTAAAACTGTATTTTATATGCAATTAAAATAATATTTTTTTTTTAGTGTGCCCTATATTCAAAGTTACTCAGAGAAAACAAAGGAATATAAACTTTTATGACACTTTATGGCAGCTTTTTGTCCTTTAGTAGAGCTTGACCATATAAATCGCCTTCCACTTTCATTGTATAGAAAACAGCAGCTCAGACATTCAGACATGTTTTTTTGTGTTTCATGGTAAGTGATTTTTTTTTAACTCAAAGAATAATTGCACAAACATCACCGAACAAACTCACAAACTGCAGCAGGACTCCAGCTTTCACCGAGCGCATGCAGAGAAGCAGCGACAGCAGGAGAATCAGAATGACCATTATGTCAAACAGAACCATAATGTACATGTCGCTCTGGGCTACAGACAAAAAAACATTCATTAAAATCAGTCTGAAGTGCATAAACACTTTTCATAACGTGGTGTTTCAGACTACTGGGAAAGAAAATATCCAAAATACACATTTAAGTGTTTATTTTATTGCATTTTTCTATTAGCATCTGTAGATTTCGATTACGATACATAACTTTAAAGAGTTTTTCCTCCACTTCTGCAGCAGTTATAAACACCAAAATTTAGAGATTTATTCCTGTCTATATTCTGAAGGTTTTTACTGAGGGGTTTGTTCATATATCATTCACAGTGGTTTATGTAACATTTTATTCCTAAAATATGACGAAAATGTTTCTTTTTTTCTTTGTCGACAGTATTTTCGGATTTATGGAATGATAAAAAAAGATCCCCTCAGTAAAATCCTTTAACTCTAATATGTCAACAAAATCAAAGAATAATTTTGAGCCTGGCTTTATCCAATGTTCAGATTTATGTTCTGGAAATGTATGCATTTAGTGCATATTTGACTAGTTAATGCAACATTTGCACATTTAAACATTTCAGAAAACTTGTAATACAAAAGAGTTTGAAAATCTTCATGTAATAATCAAACAACTGGAGAAGCATGATGATATCTCTTGATTTTTTTATATATTTAATCTATTCATATGTGGTGACAATGCTTTTATGTCGATATCTTTAATCACAATAAAGGGAATTTTACATTAAACTTGGTTGGAGTGAATGTTCATTTTTCATGAAAACATTCCAGCCCAACATCAAACTCTTTAACTTTTTCCATTTGGTTAATCTTTTTATTACTGTGTCAAAATAATCAAGTGATTATTAAAGCTGAAGTGTCTGAGACTGTCCAAATCAAATTTTCTCCAAGTCTGCTTTACGTTTCATAGGAATACTTTCTTAAATGACAACACTCATTTTTACTTTTAATAAATTAGTTTAAGTGTTTTGCACAACAGAAAGGAATCATTGTAAAAAAGAAAGAAGGAAAACAGCGGAGAATCATGGGAAAGACTCACATGCACCAGTCACAGTCCAGTCTCTGCATTCATAGATCTGCACATCGCTGTCCAGGTCAATCCCGATTCTCCCACTGTGGGGCTTGTTGTCAAAGGTGATCTGCTCATAAACATAAAATAAAAAAGACGTTTATAGCTCTTTATTTTTATTTACACTAGCGTTCAAATGTTCGGAATCATTACGAATTTAAGTTTTTAAAAGAAGTCTGTTATGCTCAACAAAGCTGCATTCGATTAAAAATACAGTAAAAAAAAACACAATATTGTGAAATATTATTGTTTTTCTCGATTGCTAACACTATCACTGGTGTAGTTGGCCCAATTTCCCAAACCATTCATTCAGTTCTCGAAAGCAAAGACATGCTTTTCAAAACGTTTCACCTGTTTTTACACACGTTCCAATTTTTGTTTTGCAAAACTCTACACAAAAATGTCCTCATTTTGCACTGGTTCTCATTCAGAAAACACACACACATAATATAATTAACTCAAGTGTCACACTGTGAACTCAGAGCAAACATTGAGTAGAAAAACTGATGACACACACCAATCAGAATCTCATGATAATATAAATAGGGCCAAATATGATGCTTTATAAAATGAATCCTGCTGGGAGACAAAGAGCAAGAGGAGGGGACAAGAAAAACGAACGGGACGGGGTTAAAGGACATCTGTTCCTGATGAAATACAAAGCATTTAAGTTGACAATATTCTTGTGCAGGAATGATCATAAGGTAAGTTGATCTACAGGGTTTCACACTACTTACACATACAGTTAATTACAGTAACAGCAGTACTTTAGATGAGAGAACTTTTACTAATATGTGTACAGTAATAACACATGTTGTACTCTCTCCAACTCATAAAGGCCAAACTGATTTGTAGCCAAGTACTTCTTACATGTAATGTATATTTGCTGACCTGAGAGACGACTGCCTAAGGGAGCGAGAGAAAGACTTTTCAGAAGACTAAAAAACTGTTATACTACGGCAAATATGGTCATTATCAATACTGTAATGCAATTTGGCCGAGGATGCTGAATTTATTTATTTTTTACTGTAGTGTAATTGACAGTACACTATTTTGTATTGCAATTCCAAGTTCAAATTCAATTCTTTGATATTTGAACTTTTCATTTCTAGTGCTTTTCATGTACTAGCAAGATCTCTTTATAGTAGTGTGATGATAAGCTTTAAGAAAAGTGTATTATCGTTGAATTTTACTGTATCTGCACCACTCTATTTATCTTGTATACTGTAATAGACATGGAGCTGTAAAGTGATTCCTGATTGACAAACTGAGGTTATCATCAAGTGTTTTGAATTGATCTCTCTAGTGTGTAAGACTGTGCTGTAGTGTGTGTGTGTGTGTGTGTGTGTGTGTGTGTGTGTGTGTTTTTGAGGGCAAAGTTTGGTTTTGAGTGGAAAGCTTAATTTTGAACCGAAAATAAGAAGTATGAGGAAATGGGTGAGAAATTATGGATTTGTGTTTAGAGTTCTGAGAAAAGGAGTCATCATTTCTGAAATGTATGTACAAAAAAGAAATGTATTTAAGCAATCGAGAAAAACTATTCCAATGTACATCAGCTGTTCTCTATGTGAATATATAGTAAAGTATAATTTATTCCTGTGATCAAAGCTGAGTTTTTAGCATCATTACTCCAGTCTTCAGTGTCACATGATCCTTCAGAAATCACTCTAATATGATGATCCGATGCTCAAGAAACAATGTAGAATTTTTTTTCTGGAAACAGGGTGATGGTCATGTGTTCAATAAAGGAAAAACCTGCAAACCTTCCCAGCTGAGAATCCTTCCCATTTTATCCCACTCATGAGTTTATGAATGTACAGTGAGCAATAAAGTCATAATAACTGAAAGGTCATGTGACATACCATAATGTTGAAGAGGTAACAGTCTGGAAGCTCGTGATACTGAACCGTCTCCAGGTTAATGGATTTCAGAGTGAATTTTACAGTCACTGCCAACAACCTGACGGACAAACACACAAACTGATTCAACAAACTCCATTTGGGCTTTTTCTAAAGATCTGTACAAAAGTATGTGTAATGTTTACAGAAATATTTGAGTGCTTTTTTAGTATAATAATAAATAATAATAATAATAATAATAAACTATTTTATATATTGTATATAGAAAAGGATACGATGTAAAAGTAAGTGCATAAATAACATTAAAAATTAAATATAAAAAACATTAAAACAATAACATACAATATTCAAAATACAATATACAATATACTAGTAGACTACAAAATCACATACTGTATAAAGTATCACCGATTTACTACTATAGTTTGTAAATATTTAGATATTTAATAGTTTTTATTAAGTTTTAGTTATTTTAAACAAAAAATAGAGATGTTGCCTTGGCAGCTAGCTAAAATACATTTTTTTTATTGTATTTTATTTCAATTTCAATGAAATACTGATTTTTTTTGTGTGGTTTAGTTTTAGTTAATGATAACAACCCTGCATCATACAACATCTTTTCTATAGAGGCGGTTTTTAGTATCATTGATATACTATTAGAGTTTGTTAATATTTTGATATTTAATAGTTTTTATTAAGTTTTAGCTATTTTAAACAAAAAAAATTTAATTTTGCCTTGGCAGCTAGCTAAAATAAAGTTTATTGTATTTTATTTAAAACACTGAAAATGTATTTTTTTTTATTTATTTTTTTATTCTACATCTTTCCTATAGAGGCGATACCTCTCAAAGTGCAGAGTAAAGTTGAGTGGGTTTGCTGTGATGGTTGAGAAGGGATGCAGTGGGTAAATCAGCAAACACTCTGGAAGAAACCGGCAGAAGATGCAGGATTGGTTATGTAGATGAGAAGTAAAGGTGTTTCTGGGTTCACGACACACACACACACACACCTTCATCCACATGAGCGTCGATGTGAAAGCTCTCGTTGGCTGGTGAGAGGCTGCCGTTGTGGTAGAACTGCTGGCAGACGCTGAGAGGAGTGTAAACCTCACCTTTCTTCTCATATTCATGGTTGCCCAACGTTAAGCTTGGCAACGTTAGAAACTGCAAGGGGGCGAAAGATTGACCTTTTGTGATTTTAATTTTTTTGAGAATCTTGAACTTTGAAAGGCCAGTGAGAAAGATGCATTTGTTTAAGCTTAACATCAAGGTTCTACACAAACAAATAATTTATATATATATATATATATATATGACATGCAATTTAAAAAACACTTGTGCCATTTAATCTAATCTTATGTGCACTTTAAAATATAAATATTTATATACTGTATTACGATTTAAAATCCATTTTTGTATCTTTTGGGAAATGTAAAACAATTCTTTATATATTGCATGCAATGTAAAATACGTCTTTGCATCTTTTATAAATATTTCTACACTGTATGGCAAGCACTTTGAAATACTTTTTCCATCTTTTGGATACATTTAAATAAAAAATAAATCGCATGCCATTTAAATTTGCATCTTTTGTGCACTTAAATATTAATATTTACATGGAATCCAATTTAAAATACATTTGTGCAATTTAATCTAATCTTTTCAAATGCACTTTAAAATATAACTATTTAGATACTATATGACATGCAATTTATAATCTGTCTTGCATCTTTTGGCAACTACAAAAAAATATTTATTTATGGCATGCAATTTAAAATACATTTTTGCTTTTTTTGCAACTTCTAAATATAAATATGTATATACTGTATGGCATGCAGTTTAAAAAACAGTATTTTCCATCTTTTGGTGACAATTAAATATAAATATTTATATACGTCATGTAATTTAAAATATTTTTTTGTTTGGTTTGTGCACTTTTAAATATTAATATGTATACACTATATGGCATGCAGTTTAAAATACATTATTTTCCATCTTTTGGCAACATTTAAGTATAAATATTTATATACTGTATGACATGCAATTTAAATTACATTTTTGCATCTTTTGGCAACTTTTAAAAAATATTTATATATGGCAAGCAATTTAACCCTCTGGGCTTCTTTGTTTAGGGGTTACACTTGGCTTCCTTTCGGTCAAAAAAGACCGAAGCCTTAAAATGTAACTTTTTTTCCCCCCAGGAAAACCATTCAAATATATTTTTGTTCAATAATATTTTCTTATTATTATTTAGAATTTGTAAAGATTTTTATGATGCTTTGCTATTTTTATATAGTTTTTATGAGCTATTTTTTCCATTAGAATTTTTTTTAATTTTGTTATTATTATTATTAAAAAAAAAACTCAACGTGGCACATTAAAATATAATGCTGGCAGCAGGCAAAAAAAAAAATCAAGTGAGAATACCGCCATCCAGTGGCTTTAAAAATGTTTTAAAGTGTGTAATGTCTGTAACCGCCTGTAGGCTGTCCATAGCTTCCTATGTAAATACATAGAATTGCTTTTTGATTCCTATTGCTGTTTTAGACATGATTTCTCTCTCTTATTCGTTTTTTTTTTTATTTAGATATATATTTAGATATTCTAAAAGACTATTTTTTTTTTTTTTTTTTTATAAGTAAAAATGTATAAATGTGTGTAATGTCCGTAACCGCCTGTAGGCTTCCTATATAAATACATAGAAAGGCTTTTTGATTCATATTGTTGTTTTAGACATGATGAGGTGTGTGTGTGTGCATTTGAGCGAGAAAGAGTAGCCTATCTTTTGTATTTTCTTTTAATTTTTAATTTTATTTAGCATTTTCTCAACATTTGCTGTTACAGTCTTTCCTATTCATTTCTCTGTGTGTGTGTGTGTGTGTGTGTGTGTATGTGTGTTTGTGTGTGTCTTATTTGCACTCTTGATGTTTTAGAGTGTCACCCCTTCATTGCTGTACACTTTTTTTCTGCACAGTGGCTGATCTGTAGTTTGTACCACCAAGTTTTGCTATTTTTTCGTATTTCGGTCATTTCCTATGTCGGTCATTTTTGACCGAAAGGAAGCTAAGTGTGACTTTTTTTTTTACGACCCTTTAACATATCCGAATCATCTCCTTGATTTTTTTGTGTGTTCACATAGGTAATACAACAAAAGTCACCAAGTTTCATCCCCCTCCGATGAAGCAAAAAAATTAAACATTTCAAAACGTATACTGTTTCGGTCATTTTTGGCCGAAGAAGCCCAGAGGGTTAAAAAGAGTTTTTGCATCTTTTTCTTTTGGCAAGTTCTAAATATAAACATGAATATATTCTCACCTGCTCCACGACGTAAGCGATGTGTGTGTAGACGTCGTGTTTGGTGTAAACGGCGTACGTGTTCGCGCTGCTCCTGCTGAAGTTCTTCAGGAACAGATGTCTGAACGTCATGAGATTCTCCTCCTTAAACTGAACCACCATCTGATTACTGAGACCAAACGACACCAGCTACACACACACACACACACACACACATGAGAAAGCAGCCATTTAAAGCTTTTTTATTCTGCTTAAACCATCATTTCTGACTGTGACTCTTTTTACACTCTAAAAAATGCTGGGTTGTTTTAACCCAAATTTGGGTCAAATATGGACAAACACAACCGTTGGGTTAAAATGTAAGTTAAAAATGTAACCCAGTGGCTGGGTTTGTCCATATTTGGGTTAAAAACGACCCTGCATTTATCCGAGTGTACCTGTATGGTGACCACAGCGATCTTCAGGATCTGCAGGATCAGTTTCCAGGGCTTTCTCCCGCGCGCGGTGTATTTGTCACAGGGGTTCATGAAGAAATACTTCAGCTTCCTCCTGAACTCCTCCTCCTCCTCCTCCAGCGGATCCAGGACAGCGTGGGATCCAGACCAGTTTCCGTTGGGATCATTAATGCACAAATAAGCCTCTCCGGAGTCGTCCATGTCTGAAAAACCACAGTGCAATCCTCTGCATTGAGAACAGCATTTACATTGCTTTGAGTTCCTTACCTAAAGGACATACGATAAAATGCCATGTTGTTCGTACGCTTATGTAGTATCCAAGATCGGATTCAGGATGAACTATGGATAGGACAGGACAATTAAAAATATTTCATATAAGTCTATTTCATCACTTTGCTTGTATGTATTCTAGCAGATCATTTATAGTGTTATTATGATGATATTTTGTGCATTACTTACAGCAGCTTAAGTATTTAATGTGCTTTTATAGGTCATATTCATTTAAATTTGTTTTATACAAAAAACAACAACATAATTGGCCAGAATAAGAATTATTTTAAATGTACCGATTACACTCAAGAATAAAAAAAGAAAGAAATGTATGACACAAAATGTATATTATAGTTAATTTTTTTTTTTTAAAGTACCTTTTAATAATGAGTTTTTAGTGTTATTGTTCAATAAAAAAAATATATAATAATAATAATAATATAATAATATATATATATATATATATATATATATATATATATATATACATTGCTTTGTATGTATGTATTGGTTTGTGTGTGTGTGTGCATATATATATATATATATATATATACACACACACTTTTATGTTAGATCCGATTAATCACGATATATATATAATATTTTGGGCATTTTTAAACTAAATTACACTTAGTGTTGTCATGGTATATGCTGTTACATATAAATATTTGGTTCATGTTGTTACATATGGCATTATGTCTGTTTTTACATGCTACAAAAAAACTCTTATAAAGTAAAGAAATATCAACTCCAGGAAGCATATAGTCATTCATGCTGGAAACCACCGGGACAGCAAATGTAAAAAAAATGTAAACTAGCTATTAGCTAATTCTGGTGCAATTACTTTTAATTGTGCATTGTCCCTGTTAAAATAAACAATAAAAAATATCAAGCCGGCGTTTATCTCAGCATATATAAATCTATCAAAAATCTTTGGATCAGCAAAGAAAACATATATAAGCTTTGTAAAACACTACTAAAACTTCACATGATCATATCAACTTGGATATAAACTCAAAATGAGCCATTCCACCCCTGAAGAGAGACGTTCTTGACAGTATTAATAAACATATAGCGTAGACGTGCAGTAATGTGGCTCTTCCACTTCTCCAACACTGATGGACTGAATCCAGCTCACCTTCTGATTAATTGATCCACATTCCTGGCTGAGTCACGTGACACTCGTCAGAGTCACGTGACACTCGTCATGTTCATGGTTTCCAGCATGAATGACTATTTGCTTCCTGGAGTTGATATTTTTTACTTTATGAGAGTTTTTTTGTAACATGTAACAGACATAATGCCATATGTAACAACATGAACCAAATATTCATGAGTTGACACTCGTCCTGTGACGTCATCATACCTGTGCCATCCGAAACTACAACACCTTGTGATGCCAGTAAACACGGTTACACACATTTGAAAGGATTTCTGGCACATATAAAATCATGCTTTTGTAAAATGACATAAAAAAACTCTAAATCATGACATATTAAGTCATAATTATGATATAAAAAGTCAAAATGATGTCATAAAAAGTCATTAATATGACATACCAAGTGAATATTATGGCATACTAACTTAAATTTGATATACTAATTCTTAGTATGTCATAATTTCGTCTTTCTATGTCATAATTGATTTATATTTTTTCTTATTAGGTGGAAATGGGCTTCCATAAGGATCTGGTGTGTTTTATCGCCGTTTAAAACGGAGCAGAGGTCTGTAAATCAAAGTATTACATGCAAAAATCAACCCAAACGCAACTGTTCACAGTATTTTAAGCAGAATAGCTTAGTAAAATCAGGATTTCATCAGTAACTCACCAATTACAGCAGCTGGAAATGGCATCAATTAGTTCTCCAGCGGCGAGAGATGAGCGCATTTATGTCTTTATTCTGAGCTAACTTCCATAAAGTCGATTAAAATCTTAAATCAATTCGGATTAAAGCGAATTTCCACTGAAATGAACAGCGTTGTTTCAGACGCGCTCAGTGCTGACAGTCAACAGGTGAAGGGGGCGGGGCTACCGCTAAACAACGCGAGGATTGGCTGTGGGGTTTGTCAATCACACGAGTCTCCGCCTCTGTAACCAATAGTAACCGTCTGTGATTCCGGATGCTTGGAGACAGTTCACGCTGCTTACTCGGAATAACGTTTTTATTCTTTAAAGTGACACCATAAAGTTTTATTATTATTATTATTAAGAGGTAAGGTTTAAGAATCATACTAAGATTATTTATATATTTAAAAACATTGCATGTGGTAAATCGTAATGACGCTGTTAAAGTACAACAGTTTTAAATCTCGCTCGCGTGTGTAACCTTACGAGTGATAATGTATTTACCAATTTTGGGCTTTTATCTGTTTATGCTACGTTTAAATTCACAAATTGTATATAATGGTATGTATACTGTAATCATTCAGTAAGTTACCATGATATTACCTTCTGATACCCTCGCTGTAACAGTGCAGTTTTAAGATTAGGACTTTGATTTAAAGGGACAGTTCACCCAAAAATGTTAATTATTTCATCACTTACTCACCCTCATGTTGTTCCAAACCTGAAAGAGTTTCTGTCTTCAGTTGAATACAAAAGAAGATATTTTGAAGAATGTTGGTAACCAGACAGTTAATGGACCCCATTGACCTCCATACTAGGACAAATAAATACTATGGAAGTCAATGGCTGCCGTTTTTCATTTTTGGGTGAACTTTCCCCTTAAGTCACATTTAAATCAGGTAAGTCTATGTGTTTAATGAATTTCATTTTACAGTATTTTTACACATTTTAAAAGACTAAGGCTGCATCCAAAATCACAAACTTCCCTACTATATAGTAAGCGAACAGTATGTGAGAAGAGAAGTGTGTACTGATTCACAGTCCTCATGAACGAGAAGGCAAAAAACACCCGGATAACCTGGTGAGATTCATAATTTGAATTTTTTTTTTATTGCTAATTTTAACAAACATAAGATACAAAGACAGACAAACTTTCAGACACTAAACAAGTTCAATAGTCAACAAGAAAAACACATAAAGAAGCCTAATTTACCGATTTGCCAAGAGATTTAAAAAAGATTTCTAGGTACAAATTCAATTCTTTTTGAAGATGACAAAGCGGGGTTTTGCATAATTACATTTATGGATATTAAACTTTCCAATGAATAAAAGTAGGATAATACAAAAACTTGCTTTGATTAGATTCTTGTCATTAATATAAAACCCCAAATAATGTGTCTGTAAGATAAGGAAAAACCACAGAACACATTATCGACAATCAAGGCATTAACATTATGAGCAAAAGGAAAACCAATCGCTGAAGTGTGAATATGATTGACACTTTACTATCCCATAAGGCCAAAGGAGAGGATTCATGACGGTGGGTCACATGATAATGACATCACGGAGAATGTACATTCATACTACACACACTCATACTATATAAAAACTTTCTCTTTTTTAGCAGTTGTGAAGTAATTACGTATTAAAAACAAGAACCTACTCAAGAGAGCATGAGCTTTACTGTTCCTCGTCTAATATTAGCAGTGCGATTTCAGTTTGTCATATTATGCTCCACCACCAGATGTCGCCCGTGTGTTTTCCTCGGTTGTGTAAGTGCACTGCTTACTGCACACTGAATACGGTGTATACTATGTAGTATGTTTTCCCCAAAATGCAGTATGAAACATAATCCAATTCAATTTAAACAGAATTGTTTTCAAACCATGTCCAGTTATGATCTCAGAAATAACCCCTTTTTTATAATCCAGATGTGTGCATTTCAACTAATGAATTAAGCGTACTTCATGCATACTGTGCATTTACACACTGTTGAAACTGTGATCGTGTTATTCTTCTCTGTTTTACAGCTTATATCCCATGATATCCCACTGAAATCTAACTCACTGGCAGACATGCCTCCAAAGAGACCCAAGAGCCGAGCGATCAAAGAGAAAGGTACAAGTATTCTGTGCAAATGAACAATTTCTTCTTATTATTAATATTCCTCGTTTCTCTCATGAGACTGATAGCACTGTTGTTGGCATTGTTTATAGCTATAATCAAAATATGTATTCACTCTCCAATGCATCTTTTGGTTTCTAATGTCTTACTTTTTTATTCTTTTGCAGATAAAAAAAAAGAAACCCCAGATGAAGGTGCATCAGAATCTGGCAAGTGTCTCGTATCACTTTAATAGCATTCGCATTATATTCAGACCTTTGTTTTCAACGTCTTGCACCAAAAACAGTCATAATCATATTCTCAGATCTGTTTAGAGCATCTGTTTCCAGCATGTATCCACTCGTTCCTTTCCATTCAGCCGGTGTCTGTGATCAGATTAAAGATACACACACACACACACACACACACACGCACACAGGCACGTAGCCAGACCTGCTTTCTCTCGGCTTTTGTTCCCAGAATCCAACTTCCCTGCTTGTCCTATGCACTACTGTGCCGGTGATGGGAATGTTCAAGACACCTCTTTGTATTCTGTTTGCGTTTGCATTTAAACATTACCCAGATAGCATGTAATCATTGAAACAATGTTGACTCAGTGTTGATGCGTCAATGCTAATTGCATTGAATTAACGTTACAAAATAATGTTGCTTTAGTATCACTCTTGCACCCTCAGTTAATGTTGAAATAATGTTGGGAATTCAACCAAAAATCAATGGTAATAGTATTGATTCAACATTACAAAGTGATATTTTATCAACATCACTTTTGCACCCTCAGTTAATGTTGAAATAATGTTGGGAATTCAACCAAAAATCAACGGTAATAGTATTGATTCAACATTACAAAGTGATATTTTATCAACATCACTTTTGCACCCTCAGTTAATGTTGAAACTATGTTGAACAAAAAATCAATGGTAATGCTATTGAATCAACGTTACACTATGATTGATTATACATCACTGCTGTTGAATCAATATTGAAATTAACAAAAATAATCAATGGTAATATTGTTGAATCAACGTTACACTATGATTGATTCTATATCACTGATGCTGAATCAATATTGAAATTAAATAAAATAATCAATGGTAATATTGTTGAATCAACGTTACACTATGATGTTGAATCTAAATCACTGCTGTTGAATTAACACTGAAATTAACAAAAAATAAACTTTGGTATTATGGTTTGATCAATGTTACAATGTGATGTTGATTCTAATACATTTTCTTGAAAGACTGAAAAGGAATGTCAAACAATGTTGCCATCTGATGTACCAATTAATGTTGAAACAGCATTAATATTTCAATCACACTTCAATGGTGCGTCAACAAATTCCTGACCATTTCAAAATTTGTCGAAAACCTTTTCAAATATAAATGACACCTTTCCAGCAGTTGAGTCAATTTATTTTATTCAATCAATCAATGACAACAAATATATTAAAATATCATTTTTTTTAAAGAAAGGGGGAGAAATAGGACAAAAGCATTTCAACCTTTAAAAATAAAATTGGCTTCAGAAGTCTGATGTCATCATAACTACAGGTCCAGGTAGGTTTTTTCAGGTTTTTAAAAATCTGTCTTGCATCATCAGATTCTGCCTCTTTTCCTTTGAGTTCTCTGGAATCTGAAAAAGAAAGCATGATGTTACTCAAGAACGAATCAATTCAGTTGTCATACATACAGTCACATTCAATAATGTTAATATACTAAACACAATATGAATCTTTTTGAACTTTTTTTTTAAAGTCACTGAAAACAAAATATTCTAACTACGATTGTAGTATCGTAAAATTCTGTTTATTTATTTCTATGAATGCTTTAATATCAAAAGAAAACACTAGCAGGGGTGTCGGATTTATCTCCAGCCCCAATTAAACACACCTGGGGCAGATAATCAAGGTCATCAGATCAATGAACACTTCCAGGTGCTGGAGCTAAACTCTTCATGAAGAGGAACAAACACCTCTGAGCTATAGCCATTAACTACATCTCAGTTCATTTTCTGTGAAACTACAGCATTCAAATAACACTTTTTGATCTTGTAGAATAAAAAAAGATCTTAGTTTTTTTCAATTAAAATTTATTTAAAGAGATAGTTCAGTCCGAAATGAAAATTCTGTAATCATTTACTCACCCTCAAGTTGTTCCAAACCTGTATGAGTTTCTTTCTTCTTTTGTACACAAAATAAGATATTTTAAAGAATGTTTATTAGTTTATTAGTTTATAAGTTATTTCTCAAATTTGATACAGATTCAGGAATATGAATGATTACCTGATTAAGCAGTGATAAGATACAGGATATCATCAAGTCCCAGGTCAGGTGATTATGCTGTCGACAACAACTCAATGTATGATCAATGTCAGCATTATCAGGAGGGTGCTTTTTTAATTGTCCATCTTCATCTGCCTTCACTCCTACTAAAGGAGCAATGTGTTCTGCATGCAAGCACTGACCGATACAAGACATGGGCTATGTTAACATTCTTGCTCATGTTTATGTCTCTTGCACCTTAAGAAATCTGTTAAATGACATAACTTTATTCAGGAAATTCCTAATAAACTTTACTAAAGCAAGATGCATTTTTTAAGAATGTAGAAAAATAGATGCTTTATTCAAACACTTTAATAACTTTGTAATCTAATTACAGTGAGTAATAACACAAATCAAACGCAAATAAGCATGCAAAACAAAGGAACAGAGAAATAAGGTAGATGCACCATTGTTTGAAACTGTGCTAGAGAAGTCATGTATGTCAGGTGATTCAACAAACAAGACTTCTGTATAGGATGCACCTGTTTTCTCTCTAATGAGGAAGCATTAGACTATTGAAAAGTGCACATGCAAAGACAAAAAGGGGCGTTTACCAATCAGTGGCCAATTTCAAACTACAATACAGGTAAATGTTTTTCAACCATTTTTCAACAGACTTGCTAAAATCATGAAGGCCCACCCCTAAACCAAGCCCACAGTGGATTACAGCAAATCGGGTAAAGCGGTTGAAAATGCCCATTGTGGTTTGAAAACGCCCCACTGATTGAGAAACACCCACTAGTGTTCTGCAGAGATACGCCTGAATGATCTTGTGCTCATCAACTACAAATCACTGTTAGTTCAATGTCACTGTCTCCACCCATGTGTGTTGTTGGCTTTCATCAAAATTTCAATGCTGATCCAGCACACTTTAAACATTGAAATGTCAATCTCAACCAAAATGATGGTTTAGATCAAAACTCAACATTGTATCAATGTCACCATGCTATCTGGGTAACATTTTTAGCATTCACTTTTAGGTTACGTTTAAAAGAACAGAAAGAAAGACATCACAAACTCAAGTTTATTTGAGATAGCCTGACCTCTTCTGCTTATGTTAGATGCACTTTTATGATGGACAGATGCACTTTTATGATGGACAGATGCACTTTTATGATGGATAGATGCACTTTTATGATGGACAGATGCACTTTTATGATAGACAGATGCGCACTTTTATGATGGATAGATGCACTTTTATGATGGCTTTTATGATAGACAGATGCACTTTTATGATGGACAGATGCACTTTTATGATAGACAGATGCACTTTTATGATGGACAGATGCACTTTTATGATGGACAGATGCACTTTTATGATGGACAGATGCACTTTTATGTTGGATAGATGCACTTTTATGATGGATAGATGCACTTTTATGATGGACAGATGCACTTTTATGATGGACAGATGCACTTTTATGATGGATAGATGCACTTTTATGATGGATAGATGCACTTTTATGATGGACAGATGCACTTTTATGTTGGATAGATGCACTTTTATGATGGACAGATGCACTTTTATGATGGACAGATGCACTTTTATGTTGGATAGATGCACTTTTATGATGGACAGATGCACTTTTATGATGGTCAGATGCACTTTTATGATGGACAGATGCACTTTTATGATGGACAGATGCACTTTTATGTTGGATAGATGCACTTTTATGATGGATAGATGCACTTTTATGATGGACAGATGCACTTTTATGTTGGATAGATGCACTTTTATGATGGACAGATGCACTTTTATGTTGGATAGATGCACTTTTATGATGGATAGATGCACTTTTATGATGGACAGATGCACTTTTATGATGGTCAGATGCACTTTTATGATGGACAGATGCACTTTTATGATGGACAGATGCACTTTTATGTTGGATAGATGCACTTTTATGATGGATAGATGCACTTTTATGATGGACAGATGCACTTTTATGATGGTCAGATGCACTTTTATGATGGACAGATGCACTTTTATGTTGGATAGATGCACTTTTATGATGGATAGATGCACTTTTATGATGGACAGATGCACTTTTATGATGGTCAGATGCACTTTTATGATGGACAGATGCACTTTTATGATGGTCAGATGCACTTTTATGATGGACAGATGCACTTTTATGATGGACAGATGCACTTTTATGTTGGATAGATGCACTTTTATCATGGATAGATGCGCTTTTATGGACTTTAAAACAGAAACAGCCATTCACTGTCATTATAAAGCTTGGAAGAGCCAGGACATTTTTAATAACTTAACCTTACTTTAATTGTAATCGTCTGAAAGAAGAATGTCATATACACCTAGGATGGCTTGAGGGAGAGTAAATCATGGGCTAATTTTCATTTAAAGTCTAACACGGCTTGTTCAATATCCCAGACAGCTTCCTTTCCATGTTTTCTAAAGGGCACGTGTGGGTGCGTTAGTAGACAAAGTGCAATTATGTAATTATATGGGCTATAAATCCATATGAGTTTCCATTGCAGTAAAGCGCCAGCAGCTCCTCTGTATTAAATGACCCGAACGCTGTCGCTCGTATCAGATGTTACCAGCAACATACTTCAATGTTCAGCTGGTTTCTCTTGAGAGAGATTATGATAATGGTGATGTCTGGATTTCCATTGATGTCACACACAAAATATAACACACACAAAAAGGATAGTTCACCCCAAATCGCTTAGCAGAATCTTAACAGCTCCGGTCACCATTCACTGTCATTTTATGCTGTATATGCGTTTGTAAGGTTAACTGCAGGTCAATCCTTTTAGATTGTTGAATATCTTCTGAACTAAATGCTTCTGAACTAAATCATCCATTGGGCATCTCTCAGATGTCGGTTCAGGTTCAGTAAGGAAAGCTGATATCTCTGCTTGAATAACACACTCCTCCCTCATTCATCTGTCAGTAAAACACTGGACAAAAAAACTGCTGTGAGCATTTGGTCGTGTCACACCTGTAAGATAAAAAGCTGGAAGATCCGAAAAACAAGATACTGGAAATATGGCAAATAATTCTGCGAAGTACTTCATCTTTCAATAATGTATTTGTGTCTTAGGCTTAAAAAGAAAGAAAAGTCTCAAATGAGATCACTTTAATATCAGCGCCGAGATTACACAGAGACCATTTGGAGACTCTTTCTGAGTATCCACCTAGTAGTCACCCACAACAGCCTGGCAACTGCATAGCAACACCCTGGCAACCACCCACAACACTCTTGTGACTGAATACCAACCCCATGGCAACCATTTACAACACATTTTAGCAACTGCATAGCAACCCCCTTGGCACTCTAGCAACTTCATAGCAACCCCCTGATAACCATCCACAACACTCTAGTTACTGCATAGCAACCCCTTGGCACTCTAGAAACTTCATTGCAACCCCCTGGCAACCACCCAAAACACTCTAGCAACTGCAAAGCAATCCCATGGCACTTTATCAAATACATAATAACCCCCTGACAACCGCACACAACAATCTAGCAAATGAACTGCAAAACAGACCCATTGTAAACCATAACTCTAGCGACTGCAAGCCTCTGGCAACCACCCACAACACTCTAGCAACTGCATAACAGGTAACCATGACGCTGGCAACCATCCACAACACTATCTACTGCATAGCAACCCCTTGGCACTCTAGCAACTTCATAGCAACCCCCTGACTGCCACCCAAAACACTCTATTGACTACATATCAACCCCTTGGCAACCATGCACAACACTGCATCGCAACCCCTTGGCACTCTAGTAACTTCATAGCAACCCCCTGACAACCAACCACAACACTCTAGCTACTGCATCACAACCCCTTGGCACTCTAGTGACTTCATAGCAACCCCCTGACAACCATCCACAACACTCTAGCTACTGTATCGCAACCCCCTTGGCACTCTAGCAACTTCATAGCAACCCCCTGACAACCAACCACAACACTCTAGCTACTGCATCGCAACCCCTTGGCACTCTAGTGACTTCATAGCAACCCCCTGACAACCATCCACAACACTCTAGCTACTGCATCGCAACCCCTTGGCACTCTAGTGACTGCATATCAACCCCCTGACAACAACAGTCCATAACCCTCTAGAAACTGCATAGCAAACCCCTAGTAACCACCCACAACACCATAGATCTGCATGGGAACCCCCTTGCAACCACCCACAACACTCTACAACTGCATAGCAACCCCATAGCAACCACTCGTAACACCCTAACAACCCCCTGGCAACCGTTCACATCACCATGGCTGCAAGCTTTGCATTTCCATTCACATTTTCTTAAAAACATATACAAATATAGCTCCTCCAGGCATTTCAAAAGAAATATCTTAGACAATATAGTCCCCTGAAATCAATGACATCTCCTGAGCGATGAAAGACAACATTAGAGTAATGTATACTCTAATATATCTCTCATTCATTTAGTCTGGTCTGAAGAATTGTACTGAATGTGTGCGGGTCAGAGCAGAGCTAGCGTCTCCCCTGTGAAGGCCTCCTTCCCTTCACCTCTGCAGATACGTCATCAGAATAACTCCAGTTCACATGGATACGCGGAAGCGATGAACAATTCTGTATTATACATTTTTAAGGCCAGACAATTTGTTGAGGTCAATCTGTAGAGAAATGTGCATATCTATAGACTGAACACGTAATACGCATGTGCACGCCGTCAGCGTTTACACAGATTCAGCTTTTTGAAGTTTACGCGGAGATGATAACGTTTTCCAAAAATGTTCAATGTTTGCACCTTGGAACATGTTTCAAAGTTTGCGTTCTCGATCACCAAACACTGTTATTGTGCAAATGAACGGCCAGAACGCATTATACGTTTTCTGTTCTCAGTTAAAACGGTGTCGTGTTAGCGGTAAGTTAATAACTAATGATCTTTACAACGGAAGTGAATCAATTAAAACTAACTTTAGCTGGGCAATAACTTTATTCTAGAACTGCTGTAAAGCCAAAAAATCTCTGTTACTGTAATCTCCTGTTATCACTGTAAAGCTGCTGTGAAACATCTATATAGTTAAAAGCGCTGTATAAATGAAGGTGACTTGACTTGACAGAGAGGCGCTCACTTTGAGGAGGCTGTTTGTATGCACATGTTCTGAGGGGCTTGTGTCCCTTTGAAGAGGCAATGAGCTTCATCCATTAAGATGAGCCGTGTTTACTGGCGTTCATTGTTCCTGGATCTGAGCAGATATCTCCGGATTTACTGATGAATGTGACACACGTCTACAGCTGTGACTGTATTTGCACTGTGATAAATCCACACACTTCAACTTCACTGCATTGGGCCTTAAAGGGAT
>JARWKJ010000021.1:1880535-1928035 GCA_029959095.1 Rhinichthys osculus | reverse complement strand
AATAAAATAACAATAAATAGCCATAGTACAAAATAAAATAACATATCCAGAAGTTCAAAATAAAATAATAAAATAAAATAAAATAAAATAATAATAAAATACAATATCCATAGTGAAAAAGTTAAATAAATATCCAAGTGCTAAATAAAATAAAATAGTCTTAGTGCAAAATAAAATACAATAAAATAATATTAAAATAGACATACAATAAAATGATCAAATATGTGTGATTTCCCCCATTGTTCTGCATAATAAAGGAGTGTGTTTTCAGGTGTGATTGCGGTGGCCATGACGGAGAGACTGTCCCTCGAGGAGCGGATCGAGAACTCCACTAAACTCCTGTTAAACCCGTCATACATTCTCTTCTGGAGCTTCACTGACCCCATAAACCCACAGGTAATCAGCATCATCTTCATCTTCATCATCAGTGTATATTACGTATACAAAAGTTTCCAGTGTAATGTTTACTGCAGTATGGAAATAGCATGTAAAATACAAAATGCACAATCATACAATTGATTGATTGATTCCTTTATTATGCTTGTGTTTTAACATGCATACACACAAAGAACCAACAATGTACATAAATATAAAAACACAAAAAACACTCAATAATAAAACATTATAATAATCATCACTGAGACCCGCTCAGTAAACACCAACACTACCTTTCATTTAAGAGTTTTTCTGGCTGTGATAGGAAGGATTTATTCCCTATTTTTAATGATTAAAAGCATTAAGAACATTTATTTTAGCGTGCGCCCCTGTGATCGAGGCAGAACCGTGAGCAGAAGAACAGATGTGAACTCAATCCACTGTTTGCTTTGCAGTTGCAGCTTGAATGTCCTGAAGATGTTCTTTGTTTCCAGTTCTGTCCGTCAGACCCGAACATCATCGCTGGCGGCTGCATAAACGGCCAGGTGCACATCACTCCAGAAACCAGTTTCACCTTCCACTTACACTCTTTTATCCTACATGTTATCTCTTATGCATCTGTTCTGATTATTTAATGATCATTTCAAAGGAAAGACACTATAGATAATTAGGGTAAAAATGTTAAAGTCCCCCTGTGGTCAATGATTGTATCCCTTAAAACTCATCTTTGATCAGCAAAATTACATATTTAAATGTTTTTTCCTTAAAATAGCTTGAGTGTAACTTGACACCCTTGCCTCATTTAGTATGTGCGGTTCTATGAATATTCAAATGAGCCCCGCCTCCACTCACTCCCTCAGCTCAGAGATCCACTGGTTGACGATCAAACGTTGATCTGATTGGTTACAAGGTCGTTTGTGACGTCAGAAACACCAGCGATTTCAAACCGTGTTTTTGAGACTGTCTTTGGTTCACTGCAGTTTTAAGGAGGAAATACTCAGCAATGCTGTCGACTTATGAACTTACACATGGTTTGTCTTAAAGCATATTAAAAACACCACATAGACACATAAACAAAGCTGGATTTTCACCACAGGGGGACTTTAACTGGTATATATCCCCATATTTTCCCCAGTTGACTACATTAAGAAAGTATTGTATAGCAAGTTTTTCAGAATATTATGTTTAAATGTGGAAATAAGCCATTGTCTAATTAAACATGCACTCATTTTTATACACTTCCAGAACATAAATATTATTATATATTCATACATATATTATATTCATATTAGAGTTAAAGGTTTTTACTGAGGGGATTTTGGATATCTCTTTTTATTACTCCATAAATCAGAAAATACTGTCGACAGCCCGAAAAAAAACACATTTTCACCATGTTTTAGGAATAAGATGTTATATAAATCAGTGTGAATGATATATGAGCAAACCCTTCAGTAAAATCCTTCAGAATATAGACAGGAATAACACTGTAAATTTTGGTGTTTATAACTGCGGCAGAAGTGGAGGACAAACTCTTCAAAGATATGTAGTGTAATTGAAATCTACAGACGCAAATTGATGATGTGCAATAAAACAAAGATTACGTTTTCTTTACACTAATCTGAAGAAATACATTTTATGGAGGCAGAATAGCTCATAATCTTAACATTGAGCAGTGCATGAAAAAAATGTGCCTTTTAATGTAAAGCACTTTAAATAACCAACATGTGTGAAATGTGCTATAAACAAACTAGCCTTGCCTTATGATGCATCTCAGCAGAAATGGAGGTAAAACTGGACCGTGGAGATTTGTAAGATCTCCACAAAGACCTAAAACAAACCAAACACATTATTACGTTCTGGTTTTATGAATGTTCAATATGTGCATCTTCTGCGACGTTAACACACTGTTATGCTGTCGACTCGTGACATGCAGTATATCGACTAACTTTTGTCTTGGTTACAGGTAGTGTTATGGGATATTTCAGCACATGTGGAGAGACTTCAGGACACCCGCAGTGGCGGTGACAACATCTCAAACAAACTAGTGAGTCACACACACACACACACACACACAGCTGTTATGTGTGCAAACAGCAGTTCACAACGGGTCATGTGACCACCAACAATCTGTTTAAAGCTCATTTAATGAACTGACGTTTAACTGATACCTTATATAAACACACTTTCCCAATCACAGAAGATGAGCATTAAGAGCATGTGTGTGTTTGCTAGCAATACTTTGGGAACATATTGTGTCCAGATGTGCTAAATGTGCCTTTGATGACATCCTCAAATGTAAAAATGACATCTAAATAAAGACTGTGTATCTAGTTATTATTATTAGCTTTATATAAAAACAATACTACAGACACATTGTAAAAAATTACTGCAATTTTAACAGTAAAAGACTGTAAGAATGCTATGGTAAAAACCTGTATTGGTAAGTTCCCTTACTCTATACAGTGAAAAACTGTAATAGACCTAATGGGACGTTTCGTGTAATTTTACAGTAAAATACTGTATAACTGTAAAATGTAAAAATGTAAATGTCATCTTATAATATACAGTAAAAAACGCACATTGACATTCCCAGAATCCTACGTGTGACCGCTCACATTTGATGGATTTTCATTGAAATAACTGTTTCGTCTTCGTTTTCTCATCACTTGTGTAGATTAGAGTTTTATGTTGTTAAATTAATGTTTCAATTGTAAATGTTAACATTAATTAAGATTACTAAATGCTGTAGAAGTATTTTTCATGTTAACTAATATAGAAAACTAATGTCAACAAATGAAACCTTTTTTTACACTATGCAAATAAAATATGTGCATGTTTTTCCAGGACACAAGCGATGTAATCCCCGTGGTCCGGTACTGCGCTGTGTCTGGGATAGAGAACGGACACAAAGCGCCGATCACAGACATTCAGTGGCTGCCAGAAACATTCGAGGTAAACCAGGGGTCAACTCTCCTGTCTTTAAAAGCAGAAGGATATAGCGGTAACACTGCAAAAAATGCTGTTCTTACTCAGTGTTTCTGTCTTCTTTCCAGTCCATATATGTAAACATTCTTTTTTTATTATTATTTGTATTAACAGTTTTGAAGTTATATGAACAAACACAAAAAACATAAAACAGTCAGGACAACAAAGACACAAAAAAACAAAACAAAAAAAACCATCTAAGATTGCCTCAGTCCACAAATATATACAAAATAATTATTGAAAAGAAAAATAAATAGATACATATAAATTACAATATTCGCAATTGTTTTATAATACAGCAAATTCCCCACAGGAGAGGGAAATAAGTGTTAAACTACCAAAAGTCCCAAGAGAGGTCGCCATGTGGCTTCAAATCTTTTTTGTGAGTAGAACTCCCCAAAATGTAACTGTTCCATTTGGATATTAAAAAGCATCTCATTTAACCATCTTCGAAAACAAGGCGCTTGTGAACTTTTCCAATTGAGGAGTATTACTTTCTTGGCCGCAATCAAGCCTACCGTTAGAGCATGCTGAAAAGTATGGGGAATAGTATCCATTACATCAGAATAGCCAAAAATAGCCAGATTGTGGTCAGGTTGAATGTTAATTCTGAATGCGCTTGAAAACAATTCAAAAATCTTAGACCTGAAATCATATAAATTAGGGCAGAACCAAAATAAATGTGCCAATGTCCCCTCCACCATCCCGCACCTATCACATTGAGAAGATATGGAGGGAAATATTTTGCTTAATCTAGTTTTGGAGTAGTGAATTCGGTGTATAACTTTAAACTGGATTAATTTGTATCTCGAATTTACAGAACAGCTCTTTATTCTCGATAGGCCTTCTTCCCATATCTCATCAGACAATGTAAACATTCTTAAATCAAGATGCATTTACTAGATGAGTAAAATGGCATAAGATATTATGTCCTGTTTTCTGGAGGAATTAATCAAAATTAAGTGAGTTGATGCTTAAAAAAAGCAAAATTATCTACCAATGCGGTGAGAAAAATAATGATGTTTCTGTTTAAATTAAGATTATTTTTCTTACCCCATTGGCAGATAATTTTGCTTTTTTTAAGCATCAACTCACTTAATTTTGATTAATTTCCCCAGAAAACAGGACATAATATCTTATGCCATTTTACTCATCTAGTAAATGCATCTTGATTTAAGAGTTTTTAGATATTTGGACTGGACACAAGACAAAAATACTAAGTAAGAAAAGCATTTTTTTTGCATTTAAGAGTTTAATATTTACATTTTAATCACACCGCAGCATTTATGTTCCTCAATTTCTCGCTCAGGTGTCCAGATTAGGGATTCCAGTGGAAAACCCGAGTCGTATGTCCGTCCAGATGGTCACGTGTTCTCCTGACTGGTGCTGCGATCTACACTAGACACACACACACACATGCTTATGCTCTTGTTTAACATCAAACTCACTCCTCGATGTGTGTGTGTGTTTCAGCTGTGTGTTATTCTGGGATCTTCGACCTCCTCGTGTCGTGTCTCAGTCCCTCACGGACGTGAAACAGAAATCGGAGGAAAAGCCCCCGGAAAACCCTCATGGTGTACCAAACACCTTCAAACACCTCAACCTGACCTGGAAACCCTTGATCCGAGTATGTGCTGCACACAAACACACACATGTCTGGGGCTTTTCACACTGCGCTTTAATTATTAGGGGTTCAAGCACAAGTGCTGAAACCCTACTGTGATTGGAAGGATTTGTAAAACTGATCGTGCAGACCAAACCGTAAGAGCTAGAGACGTGAAACCTGGCCAGATGGTAGGCCTCAATTTGGGGAGAACCTATCAGAGTATGACCCTGATTGGCCCAAAGGTGGCGCTACAGCAACCGAAACTACTAAATTGCTCATAACTCCTAGACCGTTTGACTTAGACTGAATGTTTTTACACCACTGTGATCCTTGGCTCAAGACGGACTAAATGTCTTTTTAGAGCTGTTTTACAGCAGGAATTAAAGTTATTGATTCTGTTATTTTCCTGTTTATTACTGTGAAGCTGCTTTGTTTTATATAAAGTGCCTTTAAATCAGGTTCCCTCTGTCTACTGTAGGTCTCCTTGCCAAAGATCGGCTCTAGTGGTGAATACAGTCCTCTGAAGTTCAGCTTTCGGGACAATACAGTGGACTACGTTACAGGTGAGACACCAGCACTATTTTAGATTTATTCAGTCACTATTTACAACCTGTTTTTGCAGTGTTGAGCTATGTAGCCAATCACAGACATATCTGTTGAGCGCATGAACCCAAAAGAGTTCTGCACGCTTGCGAATCCTTTTATTATAACCAACAAAGTTTAAACACAATGTCAATAAGAGATTTATTGCACAGTGTAAGCCGCTTCATTGATTATAACAGGAGTTTTCGCATAAGTAGAGTTGTGTATACCTCACGTTGAACTGAAGAGCAGAAACACTGACTCTTTCATCTGTCAGCTCATTCCTACAGCCTCCACAATTAACCTTCAATTCAAATCTTCATTTTGCACAAATTTAATTTAGATACAAACAAATTGTTTAGGTGTTTTTTTCTTTATATATATATGAAGCAAAAACAAAGTTCTGGAGTTCTGGAAAGAAAAAGCATCAGTAAATTAAAAAAAGTATTTTTTATTTATTAAAATAAATAATATCGTAATAAAATGTTTATTTTAATCTTATAACAAAAATCTAAATAAAATAATTACTAAAAAGAGGAAATATTTTGTTTGAAATCAATAATAATTGAAATAATTTTTAAATAAAATCAATAATATAGCTGCAAGCAACGATGACGGGCCCTCCACAGTGCATGTGACATGATGTCATAGGTCTGTTTCAAGTGATTACAAATGTATCATTTCAATCTCAAAATGTTGTCCTAGTCTTCCAGAAGTATTTGTTAAGGTCAAGTTTATTAACCTTATAAATAAACTACTTATATAAAACTAAATGGTCAGTCACAATTAAAATAAATTATTATAAGATAAAAATAAAAATAAAACACAAAAAAAATTAAAAATTTACTTTAGAATAAAAAGGTAATATGTAAAAAGTTTTATTAAAAAAAACAATCAAGATAAAAAACTAAATATTTTATCTTTACTACAAAAAAAAGTTTAAATATTTTATTTGTTTACGTGCATGTCATGTGACCATTACCTGATATAAGCAAACCGTGATTGATTCATGATGACAGATTTTTAATTTCAGGGTGAAATAATGCATTATTGTGCGACTCCAAAAAGCGTTCATTCAATTTCTACTCACCTTTAACGCCTGTGTTTTCTCTCTAGGTGATAAACCCCCACAGGACACGGATCGGGAAGGATTCGCGCAGCTCCGGGTGCCGTCGGCCAAACAGCAGAAACCCCTGGAGAACATCAGCACAAAACTATACGTGGGGACGGAGGTGAGGCGCTGGTGTCTGCGGAAGCCCTGAAGCGCAACGGAAAAAAAATAAATACATCTAAAATTACGAGAATAAAGTCGAAATATTTCAAGAATAAAGTCGAAATATTTCAAGATTAAAGTCGAAATATTTCAAGAATAAAGTCGTAATATTTCAAGAATAAAGTCGAAATATTTCAAGAATAAAGTCGAAATATTTCAAGAATAAAGTCGAAATATTTCAAGATTAAAGTCGAAATATTTCAAGAATAAAGTCGTAATATTTCAAGAATAAAGTCGAAATATTTCAAGAATAAAGTCGAAATATTTCAAGAATAAAGTCGAAATATTTCAAGAATAAAGTCGAAATATTTCAAGATTAAAGTCGAAATATTTCAAGAATAAAGTCGAAATATTTCAAGAATAAAGTCTAAATATTTCAAAAATAAAGTCTAAATATTTCAAGAATAAAGTCGAAATATTTCAAGATTAAAGTCGAAATATTTCAAGAATAAAGTTGAAATATTTCAAGAATAAAGTCTAAATATTTCAGGAATAAAGTCTAAATATTTCAAGAATAAAGTCTAAATATTTCAAGAATAAAGTCTAAATATTTCAAGAATAAAGTCTAAATATTTCAAGAATAAAGTCTAAATATTTCAAAAATAAAGTCTAAATATTTCAAGAATAAAGTCTAAATATTTCAAGATTAAAGTCGA
This sequence comes from Rhinichthys osculus, assembly GCA_029959095.1. Lineage (NCBI taxonomy): Eukaryota > Metazoa > Chordata > Actinopteri > Cypriniformes > Leuciscidae > Rhinichthys > Rhinichthys osculus. The sequence continues at coordinate 1,920,558 of JARWKJ010000021.1, read as the reverse complement.
AATATTTCAAGAATAAAGTCGAAATATTTCAAGAATAAAGTCGAAATATTTCAAGATTAAAGTCGAAATATTTCAAGAATAAAGTCGTAATATTTCAAGAATAAAGTCGAAATATTTCAAGAATAAAGTCGAAATATTTCAAGAATAAAGTCGAAATATTTCAAGATTAAAGTCGAAATATTTCAAGAATAAAGTCTAAATATTTCAAGAATAAAGTCTAAATATTTCAAGAATAAAGTCGAAATATTTCAAAAATAAAGTCTAAATATTTCAAGAATAAAGTCTAAATATTTCAAGATTAAAGTCGAAATATTTCAAGAATAAAGTCGAAATATTTCAAGAATAAAGTCGAAATATTTCAAGAATAAAGTCGTAATATTTCAAGAATAAAGTCGAAATATTTCAAGAATAAAGTCGAAATATTTCAAGAATAAAGTCGAAATATTTCAAGAATAAAGTCGAAATATTTCAAGAATAAAGTCGAAATATTTCAAGATTAAAGTCGAAATATTTCAAGAATAAAGTCGTAATATTTCAAGAATAAAGTCGAAATATTTCAAGAATAAAGTCGAAATATTTCAAGAATAAAGTCGAAATATTTCAAGATTAAAGTCGAAATATTTCAAGAATAAAGTCGTAATATTTCAAGAATAAAGTCGAAATATTTCAAGAATAAAGTCGAAATATTTCAAGAATAAAGTCGAAATATTTCAAGAATAAAGTCGAAATATTTCAAGATTAAAGTCGAAATATTTCAAGAATAAAGTCGAAATATTTCAAGAATAAAGTCGAAATATTTCAAAAATAAAGTCTAAATATTTCAAGAATAAAGTCGAAATATTTCAAGATTAAAGTCGAAATATTTGAAGAATAAAGTTGAAATATTTCAAGAATAAAGTCTAAATATTTCAGGAATAAAGTCTAAATATTTCAAGAATAAAGTCTAAATATTTCAAGAATAAAGTCGAAATATTTCAAGAATAAAGTCTAAATATTTCAAGAATAAAGTCTAAATATTTCAAAAATAAAGTCTAAATATTTCAAGAATAAAGTCGAAATATTTCAAGATTAAAGTCGAAATATTTCAAGAATAAAGTCGAAATATTTCAAGAATAAAGTCGAAATATTTCAAGATTAAAGTCGAAATATTTCAAGAATAAAGTCGTAATATTTCAAGAATAAAGTCGAAATATTTCAAGAATAAAGTCGAAATATTTCAAGAATAAAGTCGAAATATTTCAAGATTAAAGTCGAAATATTTCAAGAATAAAGTCTAAATATTTCAAGAATAAAGTCTAAATATTTCAAGAATAAAGTCGAAATATTTCAAAAATAAAGTCTAAATATTTCAAGAATAAAGTCTAAATATTTCAAGATTAAAGTCGAAATATTTCAAGAATAAAGTCGAAATATTTCAAGAATAAAGTCGAAATATTTCAAGAATAAAGTCGAAATATTTCAAGAATAAAGTCGTAATATTTCAAGAATAAAGTCGAAATATTTCAAGAATAAAGTCGAAATATTTCAAGAATAAAGTCGAAATATTTCAAGAATAAAGTCGAAATATTTCAAGATTAAAGTCGAAATATTTCAAGAATAAAGTCGAAATATTTCAAGAATAAAGTCGAAATATTTCAAAAATAAAGTCTAAATATTTCAAGAATAAAGTCGAAATATTTCAAGATTAAAGTCGAAATATTTCAAGAATAAAGTTGAAATATTTCAAGAATAAAGTCTAAATATTTCAGGAATAAAGTCTAAATATTTCAAGAATAAAGTCTAAATATTTCAAGAATAAAGTCTAAATATTTCAAGAATAAAGTCTAAATATTTCAAGAATAAAGTCTAAATATTTCAAAAATAAAGTCTAAATATTTCAAGAATAAAGTCTAAATATTTCAAGATTAAAGTCGAAATATTTCAAGAATAAAGTCGAAATATTTCAAGAATAAAGTCGAAATATTTCAAGATTAAAGTCGAAATATTTCAAGAATAAAGTCGTAATATTTCAAGAATAAAGTCGAAATATTTCAAGAATAAAGTCGAAATATTTCAAGAATAAAGTCGAAATATTTCAAGATTAAAGTCGAAATATTTCAAGAATAAAGTCTAAATATTTCAAGAATAAAGTCTTAATATTTCAAGAATAAAGTCGAAATATTTCAAAAATAAAGTCTAAATATTTCAAGAATAAAGTCTAAATATTTCAAGATTAAAGTCGAAATATTTCAAGAATAAAGTCGAAATATTTCAAGAATAAAGTCGAAATATTTCAAGAATAAAGTCGAAATATTTCAAGAATAAAGTCGTAATATTTCAAGAATAAAGTCGAAATATTTCAAGAATAAAGTCGAAATATTTCAAGAATAAAGTCGAAATATTTCAAGAATAAAGTCGAAATATTTCAAGAATAAAGTCGAAATATTTCAAGAATAAAGTGAAAATTACGAGAATTTAAAAAAAAAATTTGTGAAGTCGAACTGCCTCGGACATGGATCTGAATATAATAGAAGCTTTTTACTTTTATCTGGGCCTGCCGTTCAACAAAAGGAAATTCTACAGGTGCTAATCTAACAACATGGCATTACCGTTTGTCTTAGAATATATACTGCGCCGGAATAGACTTTACAGGCGAAAAAATTAAAAATAAAGACTGTATTCTCAAAATATTTCGACTTCAATCTCGAAATGATACGACTTTATTCTAGATTTTTCTTTTTTTTCACTGTGGTTCAGGGCTTCCGTAGATCTCTGCACGGGCAAAACATGCTTATAAAACACACATCAACCCCTTTCCATCCACTCAACTATATTATGGCAGAAGAATAATGTATTATGATGGATTATTAGGCTATTGATGAATGTATTTTAGCATATTATTTGTTTTATAAAAGCAACAAGCCACAAAGGGCAGTGCAGCAACAGCCTTTACTGTAATGCACAACCTCTTGTGTGTTACCGCTTTATTTTACTCATAATGAAGCTCAAATGAAATATCTTGTAGATCATTTCTGTCTAAAGACAGGCGTGTGCTCTTGAGTCTGTTTAGGACGGAGAACTCGTGTACACCGACTGGAAGATGGAGAAGGACAACGACTCAGGACGACTGTTCAGTGAGTAAACATCCAAACACATGCAAACAGGAATGAGTTAAGATGAGGGATTACATTCAGAGGTCAAATGTTTAAAGTGATAGTTTGAGTTTAAGTACTATTTTAAAAATCAAGATTAAATCGCTTTAAATTTAAAAAAAGCATCTTCTAATAAGCGATACATATTAAAGGACATATTTTACTCACCTTCGAGTCGTTCCAATCCTGAACGTCGTTTGGAGAATCTTCACTGCTCTTTTCCATACTAAATTAACTGAATGCATAAATGTTGATTTTGCACAAATTTAACTAGAAAATATATTTTGATGTTATACAAAACATTATTTAACTGTTTTTCCTTATTATATACATGTGGAAAGCACATTTCTGGAGTTCAGGAAAGAAAAAAAAACTCATCATCATTGAAATTTAAATAAATAATTTGAGAATAAAAACAAAAGTAAACGTACTAAAAATATAAAATATTGTATTCAAAAGAATTAAAAATAAATAATTTGAAAATAAAATACAAATATTTTATTTTAAAGAATTTAAAAAATGTAATTGAATAAATACTTTTAAAATAAAACGTATTCAAAATATAATATATTTTATTTGAAATAAATTAAAACTAAAATAAACAAATATTTTGAAAATAAATATAATTATATATATTTACATTTATTTATATAAATATAAATATAAAATAAATATTTTATCTTAAATTAAATTAAAAACAATGATATACTTTGAAAATAAAAACAAAAATAAAACATACCAAAAAGATACCATATTTATTTCAAATCATTTAAAATAAATATATAATTTGATAATAAAAACAATAAAAAAAGAAATATTTTATTTGAAAATAAAAACAAAAATAAAACACTAAAAAGATTAAATATTTTATTTGAAATCAATTCAAATTAAAATAAATAAAAACAATCGGAATAAAACATGCTAAAAAAATCAATATTTTATTTGAAATAAAATAAAAATATATTTAATAATGTATTTTGTCAATCTGCATTTCATGTGACCTTTAACGGAATATGTGTATGTGTGTATATTAATATTAATGTAAATTCTCAGGGGGACTTCAGATAAATATTTTAGCTCTAAATACTTTGTATGTTATTTGGAGAATCTTCAATCAAGTCTTTTCCACAAAAACACCATAAAAGCCCGATTAAACACCTACTATCTCAACTGTAGAAGCTTGAGATCTCCAGCAAACTGAACAACACTAAATTATGCGATTAATGAGACACATCTTGACTTAGACGATGACGACGAATGTCAAACTCTGGATCATGGAGCTGGTTGTGGTTTTCAGAGAAACACTGAGCTCATCGTGAAGGATTTTGGCAGAGATCGAACCTAATTTGACCAAACCGCGTCCTGTAAACCGAGGCAATTACAGAGCGATTTCCATAAATATTACAGGATATTAAGTTTGATTAGTGCAGCGTGTCTGAACTCATTTACTGTGAGCGTTCGATCTTAATGAAGCCTGTCATTTCTTCCTCGTAAATCCTGCTGTTCCATTCATCTCTTCTGCTTTTCACACCCAGTGTCCCATTTGCTTGTTGTCTATTGTATATACTGTTATATTTACATGTGGCAGATTACATTGCATACATAGTTTTTCTGGGAATCGAACCCAGAACCATGACCATGCGAACTCTGTTTCAAAACAAATTTTGAGATAAAATATTTACTTAAAGTGCCAAAGATTCTCAATAATTTAACAACATGTCACACCTGCAATGCTGATAAAAATTTAGGTTAAAAAAAATCTGAATATATATTTATTTATTTTGCACAAATTCAATGATGGGAAAAAATATGTTTGTTTGAATAAAAAAAATTGCTTGCTGTTTTTTCTTTAATTATACATACAAAAAAGTTGAACACTAAAAAGATAAAATATTTTTTTTTAATATATTTAAATTAAAATAAATAATTTGAAAATAAAATAAAATACTAAAAAGGATGAAATATTTTATTTAAAAAACTAGTTAAAAACGCAAATTAGTAAATACTTTTAAAATAATACAATGTAAACGCGTACTAAAAATAAGAAATATTTTATTTGAAATAAATAAAAATTGAAAAATTATTTGAAAACAAAGTCAAAATAAAAATGTACTAAAAAGATTAAATATTTTTGGAAAACAATCTAAAAAACAATCTAAATAAAATACTAAAAAAGATGAAATATTTGATTTGAAATAAATGTAAAAATGTAATACATTTAAAATAAAAACAATCAAACATTCACGATTCTCTGAAGGTAAACTAATGAGACATTTCATCTTTTTTAGTATGTGTTTTATTTTGATTGTTTTTATTTTTAAATTATTTGTTTATTTTGCAGTTTTTATGATTAAATTAATTATTCGTTTTTCTTCAACTCACAAAGCACATGCGACACGACATGTTACACACAAATATTGGGTAACAAAACATCTCAGAACTGAAATATATTTATAAATAACATTTCGACGCAATTTTTGCACTGATCTAGTCGCAGTGCATTCTGGGATTGCATTCTCTGTAGATTTTTTTTAAAAGAAGATATTTTAAGAAGTGTTTTTATGTTCCACAAAAGAAAGAAAGACGTACAGGTAAACGAGGAAAAAATGTTAATTTTTGGATCTGATGGTTTATTTTGGTTGATTTTATTATTATATTATTATATTTTATTCTAAAGTTATTGTTTCACGTGTGTTTTCTGCCAGGTGCCAAACCCACGCATCAGTTCCCCGCACACCACGCTCTGGTGAACACCGTGAGCCGCTCTCCGTTCTTCCAGGACATCCTCCTGACGGTGGGCAGCTTCAGTTTCGCCATCTGGAAGGAAGGGGTCATGGTGAGGTCACGGCACAAGCACATCAAACGCACAAAAGCATCTTTAAGGGCCCTGTTTTAACCATCTAAGCTCATGGTCTAAAATGCACAGCGCAAGTGTCCGAATCCACATTTGCTAGTTTAACGACGGGACAAATGGTCGGTGGTCCCGGCGCTGGTCTAAAAGAGTTTCTCTATTCTCTTAATGAGTAATGGGTGTGTTTAGTTTTTATTAAGCATTTCTCTCTACACACACACACCCACATGTTTCTACGGTGGCCCTGAAGGGACACACGCGTTTCGTCACTATGTTGTTCTTCATAATAAGAAGCTGCTAAAGTCAGGGAATAAAACACTGACACAATGATGAACAAGCGACAATAATACTCACAATAACATTGTTTTACTGAATAAGTAAGTAAACCTAATTTCTTATTTAAGGCGAGACACTACAGGTGAATAGGGTAACATTTTTAAATAATAGATATCAGCATGAAACTTTCTCAGTTGATTATTTACACAAGTATATAAAAAAAAAAGTATTACAAGTTTTTGAAATTTGTATGTTTAATTAAGCAAATTAGGCATTATCTCATTAAATATGCATAATTTTGCATATATTTTCGGTAGATAGATCTGAACATATGATAAAGCCAGGTGCAAAATTATTTTTTCATTTTGTTTACACACAAGATGAAAAAATAATTTCAGGATATATGCTTTCATTACCTAGGAAATCAAAATATACTGTCCATAGCCTTAAAAAATCAATTCTCGCCATATTTTTCTTATTAAAATGTCACATAAATCAGGCCAGGAATGATTTATAAAGAAATCCTTCTGAAAATATCTTCAGAATACTGCTAAGTGTATAACTGGAAAGTTTGGTGTACATAGGTGCTACACAGGCTGAGATGTTTCTACTGGAGAATGACAAAAACCTCATTTTGAGAAGACAGCATTTAAAGATTTGTATTGATTTTTTTTAGTGGAAACAACTATTTACAGACACAATATCTTATCAAATCATTAGCAACAACAATACAAACCACCTAAATCACTTTACAACTTATAACACAGCATTTATGGCCTTCAACTGAACAGAAAAAGTGTCAAAAACACACGTCAGAGCACGTCACGTGATGCATCTGAACGAATCACGTTGTCAGAAATTGACATCAGCCAATGAGATTTCGGTTTTAGAGTTAAATGCCCATTGTACTTTCACGATTGGTGGCTGATAAAAAAGGAAATGACCATATTTGGATCCGACAACAATGTGCAAGAGAGAGAGAGAGCTTTCCAACGGTGTGTGTGATGACAGGGTGCAGATCGCGAATGTTGATTTAGAACGACAACTTTTTGTTGAATTTAGGAGAAATCTACAGACGCAAACAGACAAAGTGTAGTAAAATAAAGACCTAAATGTGTATTTTGGAAAAATTTTCACCACAAGTCTGAAAGAAGACATGTTATTGAAGACAAATAGCCCAAAATCTCAAAATTGACCAGTGAAAAAACCCCGCTGTTTTTGCTTGCCGTGTCTCGCCTTAATCTTTGTAAAGAAACCTCATTGTTTAACTGGCTACTCTCTGCGGTCTCAGACGACGACATCACTTCCTGTCGGCCACCGTAACTTCTGTTGGGTGCAATTCACAACCTCACCACTAGATGCTGCTGAAACTTACACACTGCACCTTTAAATACATTAACTAATGTTAACTAATGAACCTTATTGTAGGGCGCTACCATTTTAGCTTATAATAGTTTGGATCAGTTTTGGATGGAGTTTAGCATGTGCTGAAGGATTCTGTCTCACTTCTCGTTTCAGAGCGGCCCGATCCTCATGTCGGCCTGCTCTAAGATCATCTATACGATCGGCCACTGGTCCCTGTCCCGGCCGGCGCTCTTCTTCATCGGGAAGGAGGACGGGAACATCGAGGTTTGGGATCTGCTGCAAAACACCCACGAACCCTCACAGACCCAGAAAATCAGCACCGCCTCCATCACCTGCATCCGGTCCAGCAGCTCCTCGGGTGAGCTCTTAATGCACTGTATTCCCTTTTAAACTGGACGTCGTTGCATAGTAGACGGGAAATACACTGGTGTATTTTTATTTGTAAAGTCCTGTTGGGTCTATATCTGCAAGAGTTGTGTGGTTCTGTTCTGTTCAGCCCAGCATGGATCAGAGCAGCGATAACCCCTCTTAGGATAACAGAACAGAACCAACATGAATGTAGTGCAGATATCATTAATTCAAGATTTTAAAGTACAACATAATTTGTTTGTGATCTTAATTCTCCTGCCAGGCTGTCGTTGAAAATAAGACCCTGTTCTTAAGTGACTTGACTGGTTAAATAAAGGGTAAAGACCAACACTCCTGAAGTCTAGAGGTCAGGATTCAACACAAAGAACTTAAACGGGTCATGACGTGGATTTTTTACAATTATTTAAATATGTTACTCGAGGTTCTATTATATTGTTAATAAAGTTTTTTTTGCACACAAAAACAAACAAAAATACACTGCCGTTCAAAGAACCTTTTTAAACACTACATCGAGACCCATCTTCTCAGTTCTCGCGCATGCGTCGTGGCGTTCTCGTGAACTCGCGTCAGAGGAGTGAGACAGCTCTCAGATTTAATCACAAATGTCTTATTTTGTATCCCGAAGATTTACATTTTTGGGTGAACTAACCTTTTAAGGCTTCAGTAAACGCCCACTGTTATGATTGGCTAACGTCATTGTAGAGGAAACAGTATCACTTGCTATTGAAAACATTTACAGACGAAGCATTATGAATCATTTACTGAGGGTTTCTGATGCAGATTCTGTCAGATTAATACAGTCTCTGCTTCATCTGTCAACAGAAGTTTCTCTGTGAACTCTCCATTACACTGTGTCTCAGTCAAACGCTCCGAACACACACATAATCCTGCGACGCCATCCGGGACGCCGTTAAAATAAAGCATCCGCTTGTTCCTGACGCTGGATCTCCCGAAGCCTCGACAGAAACTCAAACCAGCCGTTTAAACTGGACACACGTTCTTCCACTCTTTCATTTCAGAGACTGAACGCCAGTGGGCGGAGCCTATGGTGTGATGAGGTGGAACTATTGGTCGATGTCTCGCTCTGGAGGCGGGCATATGCAAATGTGTGATGTCACAGATCACGCAATATCAAAACGAGCTGTTTTTGGAGCTTGATTAAAGAAATGCTTTGTTTATAATGAGAAGGACGTTTTAATCTCGGAAACTTGCAGGATGTTTTAATGCTATAAAGACCTTTGATATGCCAAAAGATCAAGGCAAGTTTTAATGGCATGACCCCTTTAAGAAATGTCAGTAACAGTTTTAATCATTTCTTAACATTAGTTCATGTATTAACTAGCATTAACTAACAGTGAGCAAACTATTTTTATCTTTGAACTATTATACTTTTTAATGTCTGTTAATCAAAATGCAATTTGTACATTATTTAATGTAAACAAATACATCTTTTAATTTTAAAAATGTATTAGTAAATGTTGAAATTTGAATGAATGTCACCTCACTGACAGATATTTGTTCTTGTTTTAAGCAGAAACTCGATTTTTTTTTTTCAGAAAACAAGATTTAATATCTTCAGTCACTCTGCTTCTCCAGTAAATATATCTTGATTTAATAATGTTTAGATGTTTGGGCAGGAAAACAAGACAGAAACACTGAAGAAGCACATGTTTGTTCATTCTTAGCTCTATTAACTAATGTAGTTAAGTAATTGTAACGAATGAAACCTTATTGTAAATTGTTAGCGAAATTTCTAAAGATAAATTTCAAGAATATTCTTAGGAAGGTTTAAATTTTTTTCTAAAATATTTAATAATGCTTTCTTTCAGCACCACTTTTTTTAATCCGTATTTTTTAAATAATTACACTGGGGAAAAAATGGGTGTAGAATTTACTTTGAAACTTTTTTCGCTCCTAAATTGCTATTCAACTTCACAGATTACAAAGAAACTGGAAGAAACACATAGCATTAAATGTGAAATTCTGAAGTAGAAAGACTGAAATAGTATTTTTGTGTAAAACATACTCCAATAATCTTTGTTTTATTTAAAGCTTTGAAATAGACTCATTAAAAGTACACTGTAAAAAAATATGTTTCATTCATTTGAGCTCTTTGATCAATAAATAATTACATTTTTACTAACTAACATTAATAAATGATTAAAAATATATATATTGCTCATTGTTAGCTAATGCATTAATTAATGTTTAAGTCAATAATTGTATCCCTTTATACTCATATTTGATCATTAAAATTGCATTTAAACATGAAAATAATTTGTATAAACTTGATTTTCACCACTTTAACAATATTATTGGAAATACAATTTTTTTTCTCTTATGTTGGAAAAAAAGCCGGATACTTTTGTTCTTAAGCATGTTTAGTGAACTGAGGCCAGGACAGATGCTGACGTGTCCCGTGTCTCTCCCGTAGGGAAGCATCATCTTCTGGCGGTCTCAGACCGTATCGGGACACTACACATCCTACAGATCCCATGGACCCTGCGCAAATCCTCCAACCACGAGGTGAGAAGTCAAGTCACCTTCATTTATATAGCGCTTTTAACAATATAGATCATTTCAAAGCAGCTTTGAGAATGTCATCTCATGTTCAGCTGGACAACTATCAATACTGAATAAAATTCATAATTCATCTATTCAGTTCATGGACCCTTTTCACAGACTGATGACGCGTTTCCACTGTTATTAACATCCTAAATTTATAATATTAAACTTTGTGTTGTCATTAAAGGTGCAGTAAGCGATTTCTGAAGAGCACTGTTGATATTTGAATTGATGCCCAAACAAACACGCCCCTGCCTTTATTGCTCCGCCCCCAAAATAACAAATACACTAGTACGCACAACAGGCAACCACTACCAGCTCGCGCAAGCATGGAAGAAGCAGCTGTGATTCAACAACAACAACGGCATACAACAGCGCATCTTACTTCTGTGAAACATAGCACAATGTTACTCGTGTATGGAGCAGAAACAACGCAACCTTGGTGTCCGTGTTCAAGCCTTCTCACTCTGTAATGTCTCTCCAGCGCTGGAAAGCTTTTCTAATATCAGTGCGGCTCCTAAAGCTCTTGCCTGATCATAACCCTTCTTCTTCCAGTGATAATCCTCTGTCCTTTTCCTGTTTTCTAATGTCTCCCAGCCATCTCTCTTTCTACAGTCTTTCTTCAAATCTCCCTCTTGCTCACACTCTCTCCTCCCCCATCATGAGTGGACACGCCCCCTACTGCTGATTGTCTCACTCTCGCTCCTCCCCCATCATGAGTGGACACGCCCCCTACTGCTGATTGTCTCACTCTCGCTCCTCCCCCATCATGAGTGGACACGCCCCCTACTGCTGATTGTCTCTCTCTCGCTCCTCCCCCATCATGAGTGGACACGCCCCCTACTGCTGATTGTCTCACTCTCTCTCCTCCCCCATCATGAGTGGACACGCCCCCTCCTGCTGATTGTCTCACTCTCGCTCCTCCCCCATCATGAGTGGACACGCCCCCTACTGCTGATTGTCTCTCTCTCGCTCCTCCCCCATCATGAGTGGACACGCCCCCTACTGCTGATTGTCTCACTCTCTCTCCTCCCCCATCATGAGTGGACACGCCCCCTACTGCTGATTGACTCACTCTCTCTCCTCCCCCATCATGAGTGGACACGCCCCCTACTGCTGATTGTCTCACTCTCGCTCCTCCCCCATCATGAGTGGACACGCCCCCTACTGCTGATTGTCTCTCTCTCGCTCCTCCCCCATCATGAGTGGACACGCCCCCTACTGCTGATTGTCTCACTCTCGCTCCTCCCCCATCATGAGTGGACACGCCCCCTACTGCTGATTGTCTCACTCTCGCTCCTCCCCCATCATGAGTGGACACGCCCCCTACTGCTGATTGTCTCTCTCTCTCTCCTCCCCATCGTGAGTGGACACGCCCCCTACTGCTGATTGTCTCTCTCCTCCCCCATCATGAGTGGACACACCCCCTACTGCTGATTGTCTCTCTCTCTCTCCTCCACATCATGAGTGAACACGCCCCCTACTGCTGATTGTCTCTCTCTCTCTCTCCTCCCCATCATGAGTGGACACGCCCCCTACTGCTGATTGTCTCTCTCTCTCTCCTCCCCATCATGAGTGGACACGCCCCCTACTGCTGATTGTCTCTCTCTCTCTCCTCCCCATCATGAGTGGACACGCCCCCTACTGCTGATTGTCTCTCTCTCTCCTCTCCCATCATGAGTGGACACGCCCCCTACTGCTGATTGTCTCTCTCTCTCTCTCCTCCCCATCATGAGTCGACACGCCCCCTACTGCTGATTGTCTCTCTCTCTCTCCTCCCCCATCATGAGTGGACACGCCCCCTACTGCTGATTGTCTCTCTCTCTCTCCTCCCCATCATGAGTGGACACGCCCCCTACTGCTGATTGGCTCACTCTCTCTCCTCCCCCATCATGAGTGGACACGCCCCCTACTGCTGATTGGCTCACTCTCGCTCCTCCCCCATCATGAGTGGACACGCCCCCTACTGCTGATTGTCTCTCTCTCTCTCTCCTCCCCATCATGAGTGGACACGCCCCCTACTGCTGATTGGCTCACTCTCTCTCCTCCCCCATCATGAGTGGACACGCCCCCTACTGCTGATTGGCTCACTCTCGCTCCTCCCCCATCATGAGTGGACACGCCCCCTACTGCTGATTGTCTCTCTCTCTCTCCTCCCCATCATGACTGGACACGCCCCCTACTGCTGATTGTCTCTCTCTCTCTCCTCCCCATCATGATTGGACACGCCCCCTCCTGCTGATTGTCTCTCTCTCTCTCCTCCCCCATCATGAGTGGACACGCCCCCTACTGCTGATTGGCTTTCTCTCTCTCCTCCCCCATCATGAGTGGACACGCCCCCTACTGCTGATTGTCTCTCTCTCTCTCCTCCCCCATCATGAGTGGACACGCCCCCTACTGCTGATTGGCTCTCTCTCTCTCCTCCCCATCATGAGTGGACACGCCCCCTACTGCTGATTGTCTCTCTCTCTCTCCTCCCCCATCATGAGTGGACACGCCCCCTACTGCTGATTGGCTCACTCTCTCTCCTCCCCCATCATGAGTGGACACGCCCCCTACTGCTGATTGACTCACTCTCTCTCCTCCCCCATCATGAGTGGACACGCCCCCTACTGCTGATTGACTCACTCTCTCTCCTCCCCATCATGAGTGGACACGTCCCCTACTGCTGATTGTCCCTCTCTCTCTCCTCCCCATCATGAGTAGACACGCCCCCTACTGCTAATTGTCTCTCTCTCTCTCCTTCCCCATCATGAGTGGACACGCCCCCTACTGCTGATTGTCTCTCTCTCGCTCCTCCCCCATCATGAGTGGACACACCCCCTACTGCTGATTGGCTCACTCTCTCTCCTCCCCCATCATGAGTGGACACGCCCCCTACTGCTGATTGGCTCACTCTGTCTCCTCCCCCATCATGAGTGGACACGCCCCCTACTACAGATTGTCTCTCTCTCTCTCCTCTCCCATCATGAGTGGACACACCCCCTACTGCTGATTGACTCACTCTCTCTCCTCCCCCATCATGAGTGGACACGCCCCCTACTGCTGATTGACTCACTCTCTCTCCTCCCCCATCATGAGTGGACACGCCCCCTACTGCTGATTGGCTCACTCTCTCTCCTCCCCCATCATGAGTGGACACGCCCCCTACTGCTGATTGACTCACTCTCTCTCCTCCACCCATCATGAGTGGACACGCCCCCTACTGCTGATTGGCTAACTCTCACTCTCCTCCCCCATCATGAGTGGACACACCCCCTAATGCTGATTGGCGCACTCTCTCTCCTCTCCCATCATGAGTGGACACACCCCCTACTGCTGATTGGCTAAGAGAGTGTAGTGATCGGTCTGATCCACTTTAGTTTTTTCTCCTGTTTACGCAGCCAGGACTATTTTACAAACACAATATTTATTTTCAGCACAGACACAAAGAACAGAGATCAGGCAAATATTCACAAAACTGTTTGTCTAGGTGGTGATTTAAATTTTCAACAGAAAATTTCTTGTAAGAAGCTCGTAAATGTGAAAAGAGTCCATTTCAATAGATTCTGGGTTTGGGATTAAAAGAGATATTGAGATGTTAAAATTAGGTACTAGGTAGCTGTATAATATTGGCAGAACAGACTTCACATTGTGAGCATGACTAAAATGCAATCAATGTAGGACTAGGATTTATAAGTGTATAACATGTTTTCTACAGAAACAGAATGTGAGGAAGTACTTGGAAAAGGAAGAGGAACGGCTGGAGTACTTTGAGAAACGGCAGATCAAACACGAGAAGCACAAGAAAGAGATGGAGGCAGAACAAGTGAAGAAGAAGATGGTGAGAGAGGAACATTTTAGACGTGTTTAAAGAAACATTTACCACGTTTTTTTATAGTTAATTAAAACTAAAACCATGAAAAACATTTTCTTTACCTGGAAGAAGAAAAAAAACATTAACTGAAATTAAATAAGATATAAAAAACGTATTTCAGCTAGTTGCCAAAGCAATATTTCTCATTTCATTTAGTTTAACTCAAAACAGAGGTTTGGAACTTAAGGGTGATGAAATGATAATTAATGTTCAGGTGAATTATTCTTGATGATTTATCATCTATTTCTATGTGTTTTGAGATTATGTACACTCAAAGAATATTTAATTATAAATGTAAGATTTAAATGCAATACATAATTCCCATCCATTTGGATTACACAGTTTTAACATAAACAGTCTAATAAACTTAATGTGATCAATGAAACAGGTAAGAAACGGGCACTCAAAACTATTAACTATTTGCATCCATTTGATTCCATTTAAATAATAATAATTGTTGTATTCAAATTGCAAATAATTAGCACAAATCTGTTTACAATTACATTTATTCAGGTAAAAATTATGAATGTGTTTAAAAATATGGCTGTTATAAAAATAAGCAACATTTAAAGTAACAACAGGTAACTTTTCAACCTTCATAATATATTTCCAAGTCTCTTGTGATGGTACATCGACTTACAATAGGTTGAATGACACGTCTGCCATAGCCTGACGGGGTCTGTAGCGTTTTTAAACGTCACTTCCACCACCACCTTAAAATCGGACGTGCGAGCCAAATGTTATAGTCATGGCTGAAGCAGCACAGAAAAACAAGAAAGCAAAGGTTTTATCGGAGCAAAGCAAAAAGAGAAAAAGAGAAAGTGATCGCGTTAAAGGCAGAACGAGGATCAACATTGCAGAGCTGCCAACTCTCACGCATTGGCAGTGAGACACCCGTATTTAATTGGTTTCACACGCTCACACGCCACACCCCCGGTTTCTCACGCTAAATTGTCAACCCGGTCGGTCAAATGCCTGAAAGATGAGTTTATCTATAGATCTCTACCTGTTGAGCCACTCGTGATCGACAAGTTATACCGCAAATTAGTTCAAATCTCCCGGAATCTAGAGCGAGCGCGCACGCGAGACAGAGACTGTGCTCCAACGCGCGCGGACGGCAGAGAGAGAAAGCGAGCGAGAGACCTTGCGTGTGCAGGGAGCATCGAACCCCCCATCGAAAAAAGAATGCCTCTCTCTAACCTCTCTAATTCGCTCGAGTAGTAGCGAATTATCAATCTGGTAGCTAGTAAACGATATTCTAGTTTTGATGGTTAGCTATCGCTAGTATTCTCGTTCTGATTTGAACTTTGCAATCGATGAAATGCAAATAGCAAATGTTTGACCTAAAAAGTGTAATCTACTCAACATGTACAAAGAAAGGAGGAAGATTATTAATAAAATCATATTTTAGGATACCTAACATGTCTGTGATATTTGTTTATTTGTCTTGCCTCAAGCTATAATGCAAATCGATTTGTAAAATTTGCAGATTCATTTATGGTAGCTTGATATTATAATATTGACGATATATGGTTATTATCAACCACTCAAACATTGCATTGAAGTATCATATTGATCCAGTAAAACGGTAACCAATAGACTAGGCTACTATAATGACGCTGGCTTGTAAACGCGATCATTTGTCGTTAAAAAAAAAATAAAACACATGAAATTATATTCATATGACATGCTGAAATATATGCCACTGTACCTGGGATGAAGACATTTCACACACGCGGGAACACCTGCATGTGACCTCCTCCTACAGTGTTCAGGGCTATCATGGTTGTCAACAATTGCACGTGCATGTAGGATGACAGTTTACGACAGTAGTAGAGGACAATACTGTTTCCCAACTGTAGGGGGAGCCCGAGAGCAAAAAACTACCTGTTGTTACTTTAAATGTATGTTAAAATATATGAGATTGAAACAAATTGGTTTTGTTGATAATAAATACAGTGCTTATTGTGTATTTAAACACATTCAGTTCATTAGTGCTATTACAGAAATCTGACCTGTTTCATTTATGTATAACTGACACATATGAATCACATTAAGTAAAAACTGTAATACAAATGGATGGATTTTTTTTTAATGCAATTCAAATAAATAAATCTTAAAATTAGTCCTAAATATTTTTTGAGTGTATTTCCATGGCTATATGTATCTACTTAACCATATTTTGTGGACAAATTTGTACCCAGAGGTGAGCTAAACCTCACAAAACCTGCTTTTAGGGACATCCTGATTTGTTAAAACAGCATAAAAAAAACATTTTTATGTAAAAATTCAGAACTTTTTCGGTTAGGGTTAGGTATATCTAGCTGTTTATAAAAAAATAATAGAAGTCTATGCAATGTCCCCATTTCGATAGCTATGCAAATGTGTGTTTAAGCTCAAGCAAACAAAGATGAAACCTGCTGCAGTTCAGCTGGAATGTGTGATTATGTGATTCCAGATCTGCTCAGACTTGCTGAATATATTTACTAAATATGCAAGTATGCAGCCGTCTGTGTCTCCGAGGGTCTAAAACACACTTTGTGTTTCACACCCCGCGGACACATGATGCTGGAGGCTCTCTGGAGAGATTTCAAGACAAACACTTAATGTTTCTGATTTAAGGCAAGACACTACAGGCGAAACTATTGTTTTTTGCATGTACTGGTCAATTTTGAGATTCTGGGGTATTTTGCTTCAATAACAGTGGACAGAAAACATCCAAAATACACAATTAAGTGTTTGTTTTATTGTACTTTTATCTATTTGCGTCTGTAGAATTACACTACATATCTTTAAAGAGTTTGTCCTCCACTTCTGCAGCAGTTATAAACACCAAACTTTACAGATTTATTCCTGTCTATATTCTGAAGGTTTTTACTGAGGGGTTTGTTCATATATCACTCACACTTATTTTTATCATATTTTTTTCCTAAAAACTTTTTCTGACTGTTGACAGTATTTCCCGATTTAAGGCAAGACACTAAGCCATTGTTTTTCATACACTGGTCAAAATTTTGAGATTATGAGATATTTTGCTTTGCTTTTGTCTTCTTTCATTCAGATTAGTGAAAAAAAACATCCAAAATACACATTTACGTGTTTATTTTATTACACTTTCTATAAGCGTCTGTAGATTTTAATTACGACACATATCTTTAAAGTCTGTGAGTTTGTCCTCCACTTCTGCCGCAGTTATAAACACCAAACTTTACAGTGTTATTCCTGTCTATATTCTGAAGGTTTTTACTGAGGGGTTTGTTCATATATCATTCACAGTGGTTTATATAGCATTTTATTCCTTAAAACTTTTTTTTTTTTTTGGCTGTTGTGAGTATTTTCTGATTTATGGAGTGATAAAAGATATATTCAAAATCCCCTCTGTAAAAACCGTTAACAATATGTCAACAAAATCAATAAAGCTTTATCTAATGTTCAGATTTATGTATCAACTGGGAAAATATGGGGATATCTATTAGTTAGAATTATGATCATATTCTCCACTCTTCCCGTAAATGCTCATTTGTATGTGTTTTCCTTCCTATGTATTCCTACTGCAGAAGATGCTTGGCTTCCAGACCGTTTTCTACCATTTCTCTTTTTTTTTGTGCTAATTTTTGTCTTGTTGGCCAGTACAAATGTTTAAACATTCTAAAATCAAGGTACATTTACTTGAGAAGCAAATTATGTACTGTTTTCTGAAAATAATGATCAAAATTAAGTGGTTATGATTACAAGAAAAATATCTGCCAATGGAATCATAAATATACGCCTAATTTTATTACATTTATAACATAAATGTATCTTAAATGTGGTGCTCTTCGGTCATTTCTGATTTTGTTTTACATTTTTAATATATATATTTTTTTACTCCATTGGAATGATACGAAAATTGGTAAAGTTTTTGCTCTTGCAATGTGAACACACACGAACACACACACAAATCATGGACATGTTTCAAAAAAGTTTTTTTTCATAACAATAAGCTTAAACTTAACACTTTAAAAAAAAACTTTTTTCCACTTCTGCAATAATCAGCCAAGCGTCTTTGCTCTAAAGCATTCGAGATTTATGACAGTTTAAGTTGGAAACCAAGCCAAGCATCTACTGCAGTAGGAATACATAGGAAGGAAAACACATACAAATGAGCATTTACGGGAAGAGTGGAGAATATGATCATAATTCTAACTAATTTTATTTTCAGATCTATGCACAAAAAGTAAATAAATAGATTATAAACTACTGCAGAAATATAATTTAGTACCATAAAATCCCCTAAAAATAGAAAATATTAAATAAAAAACATTATGGAACTAAAATATAGTACATTAATTTCATTGACCAAAGGGTTAAGAATGTTGCTCTGGAAAAGTGCACACCGCGTTCGATTTTTTAGTCTAAACGTACTGACGACTTTAATAAACCACATGAAATGTTGTTGGTCTGTATAAAAAGCTGTAGTGTGAAATGGCCTTAACTTGTGTGAGATGTTGTTCATCAGGAGCCAGTGCCACTGAAACAGGCCGAGGAACTGGAGGCGGAAGCGCTGAAGGAATATGAACAGTTTCTGGCTCTGGAGAAGACCGTTTTGAAGAACATGGGCCTCCTGACCGAAACGACGGACCTGTAACACATTAGAGACATCATCATCCTCCTCATCCTCCTCATCACCATCACGCTCTGGAACAAAGCACAAGAACCTCCAAATTACAGCTGAGTCAGATGGTGTAACTGGTGTAATTAGTTAAGTTCTTTGAAAAATAAAACCCATCTAGTTTGTCATTCTGATTGATCAATGTAAATCATTCAGTGTTATTCAGTGTAAACTTGCTTTTCAAAGAATCTTAACAGAATGCTAATGGATTGTTTGGAACAACATTCCAAATCTAATAATCATTTGAAATGCATTTTAAAGAATCAAATAATCGAATCTGATTGGTTCCCAAATATTAAATATATATATATACACTCACCTAAAGGATTATTAGGAACACCACACTAATACTGTGTTTGACCCCCTTTCGCCTTCAGAACTGCCTTAATTCTACGTGGCATTGATTCAACAAGGTGCTGAAAGCATTCTTTAGAAATGTTGGCCCATATTGATAGGATAGCATCTTGCAGTTGATGGAGATTTGTGGGATGCACATCCAGGGCATGAATCTCCCGTTCCACCACATCCCAAAGATGCTCTATTGGGTTGAGATCTGGTGACTGTGGGGGCCATTTTAGTACAGTGAACTCATTGTCATGTTCAAGAAACCAATTTGAAATGATTCGAGCTTTGTGACATGGTGCATTATCCTGCTGGAAGTAGCCATCAGAGGATGGGTACATCAGGGCCGGCCCTGACCAATTTGCTGCCCTAGGCAAGATTTTACCTGGTGCCCCATGCATTACAGCCCATTTCACCCCACTATTGTGTTGGTGTTTATTTAGTCATATATATATATATATATAGCAAGAGCATTACATCTAGCATTCAAGTCAAGTCACCTTTATTTTTATATAGCGCTTTTTAGCCTACAATACAGATTATTTCAAGGCACCTTTACAGTGATAACAGGAAAATAATGCAACAAAGTTGGCTTCTCCTGTACAGCAGATCTAGAAGAAAATAATGTCATAATCAAGCTTAAGTATGTTCAGTGTTGGTTTATTTTGTTGTAAAAAAAATATTAATTTATGTAATTTATATATAGCCGCTCTGGATAAAACAGTGATGTCATCGTCCAAATGTCATTCATGCACAAACTATTCATTGAGCACTAGCAAAAGTGTTTGTTTGGGAGTTGATGGCAGCAATCTTCCACTAAATTATGGCACGGTTCGTGTTTTCAACATGAATGAAACTGCGAAATCAAATGTCTTCTTTAATGTGAATTTTACATAAAACATAATAAACCTGTAGCCTATAAATATCATTAATAATTTTGGCAAATACATTTTTAAAAATGCCATATATCCCCCTTAAAACTGCACAACTGTATAGTAAAACATTAAATAATAAAAGTTTGGTAGTAAATGCGTCTAAATAAGACTTACATGATTACAAATCGCATTGTCTGGGGGCTCTGAAGAACTCAGAACTACTGTTAGCATAAAGATAAGGTAAAAATAACTGCCATTAAATTATAGTATCTTACTACTATGCAATTAGATAAACTGTTCCTTCATTACATCACTTTACCTCTGTCTTTATCCCCTTGTTGTGTCCTCTTCTTTTTGGCACTGTATCTATCGCAGGCTATAATGCTAATTTAAATGTGTCATGAAAATTCGGCCATCCATCACAATGAGGAAACTTTCACCGTGTCTAGACCTGGCGCGAGCTGGCAGGCCCGGGCAGTGCTTGAGTGAGTGTGTTAAGCGCCCTCAAACGAAAGCAATGCTGTCTACATTGGATGCGGCGAGGGGCGACGCTACACAACAAATGACCAACAGTAAACTGACCGCGCGAGCTCTGTTTCTGACGCACTTCAAGCGCTCGCTGGGCGGGGGAAGATTGATGCGCCGGACCCGAGTCGGGGGACTTAGTTAAGTTTTTGTGGAGTTGTTTTGCTTTATTTTGTAGTGTTTCGAATTAATACCGCCTATGCCACGGGCCGGCCCTGGGGTACATGGTGGCCATAAAGGGATGGACATGGTCAGAAACAATGCTCAGGTAGGCCGTGGCATTTAAACGATGCCCAATTGGCACTAAGGGGCCTAAAGTGTGCCAAGAAAACATCCCCCACACCATTACACCACCACCACCAGCCTGCACAGTGGTAACAAGGCATGATGGATCCATGTTCTCATTCTGTTTACGCCAAATTCTGACTCTAACATCTGAATGTCTCAACAGAAATCGAGACTCATCAGACCAGGCGACATTTTTGCAGTCTTCAACTGTCCAATTTTGGTGAGCTCTTGCAAATTGTAGCCTCTTTTTCCTATTTGTAGTGGAGATGAGTGGTACCCGGTGGAGTCTTCTGCTGTTGTAGCCCATCCGCCTCAAGGTTGTGCGTGTTGTGGCTTCACAAATGCTTTGCTGCATACCTCGGTTGTAACGAGTGGTTATTTCAGTCAAAGTTGCTCTTCTATCAGCTTGAATCAGTCGGCCCATTCTCCTCTGACCTCTAGCATCAACAAGGCATTTTCGCCCACAGGACTGCCGCATACTGGATGTTTTTCCCTTTTCACACCATTCTTTGTAAACCCTAGAAATGGTTGTGCGTGAAAATCCCAGTAACTGAGCAGATTGTGAAATACTCAAACCGGCCCGTCTGGCACCAACAACCATGCCACGCTCAAAATTGCTTAAATCACCTTTCTTTCCCATTCTGACATTCAGTTTGGAGTTCAGGAGATTGTCTTGACCAGGACCACACCCCTAAATGCATTGAAGCAACTGCCATGTGATTGGTTGATTAGATAATTGAATTAATGAGAAATTGAACAGGTGTTCCTAATAATCCTTTAGGTGAGTGTATATTATATATATATATATATATATATATATACCATTAGCAAAGCATTAGAATCCTTCCTGTAGCTAAAACAACTTTTGTGAATTTAAAACATTAGAAAGGCAGTTTCTTCAGAAGGACAGATTGTGTGTTTTGTCATTGTGAGTCGTAAGCGCAGTGACCTTGAAGATTGATTCTTCCTCCGGTTACTCGTCTGAGTTCATCTTTATTCCCCATCAGTGCTGTAATCAAACACGCTCTTAATCATCCGACAGATCATCTATAACCGGTTCTCTGGTTACATGCGCACATTCAGGCACTTAATGTCCAGTATTGATCAACTTCAGCCCGACTCGTATCGATTCAGTACAGGCACTAAACTTCCTTCTCAAGACCGTCCTGACAACAATCAATACACATGTAATGCAGGTTTGGTCGATGTACAGTGACTTTTCATAAAAGTGCATCTTATGAATTTCAAGTCAACTTTATCAAATGCATTTCTATAGGGTAACTTGTATGGTTTTGGCGGCCCTAAAGTAATTGATTAATGTAGAATTTCGTACTGTATACCTTTTTATTTACCATTTAAAAACCCTGATGAAACACCAGAAGAGCAGATTTATATGTGAACTGTTAATACGTAATTACATATTTGCATAAACTGAACCTAATGCAATCATTTACGTAAGATGATTGTACATAATGTACAAATTCAGGCACAGTATGCAAAATAGTATGCGTAATGTTTCAAATATTAGGACAAAACTTAACTTTTGAAAAATACCCTGCCGTTCAAAAGTTTTGGATCGGTAAGATTTTTAATCCTTTTAAAAGAAGTCTTTTTGCTCACCAAGGCTGCAATTATTTGATTAAAAAAAAAAAAACAAAAAAAAAAAACAGTAATATTGTGTAATATTATTCCAGTGTAACATTCCATCATCTGTTGTCTATGTGAATATACAGTAAAGTGTAATTTATTCCTGTGATTTTCAGCATCATTACTCCAGTCTTCAGTGTCACATGATCCTTCAGAAATCACTCTAATATGAGGATCTGATGCTCAAGAAACATTTATGATTATTATCATCAGTGTTGAAAACAGTTATTTATTTCAGGATTCTTTGAGGAATAGAAAGTTCAAAAGAAAAACAGCATTTCTCTGAAATAGAAGCTTTTGTAACATTAAACACTACCGTTCAACAGTTTGGGGTCAGTAATCATTTTTATTTTATTCTTTGGGGGAAAGAAATAAAAGAAATCAATACTTTTATTAATCGAGGATGAATTAAATTGAGCAAAAGTGGCAGTAAAGACATTTATAATGTTACAAAAGATTCTATTTTAAATAAAAGCGGTTCTTTTGAACTTTCTATTCATCAAATAATCCTGAAAATAAAAATGTAAATAACTGATTTCAACACTGATAATAATCATAAATGTTTCTTGAGCATCAGATCCTCATATTAGAGTGATTTCTGAAGGATCATGTGACACTGAAGACTGGAGTAATGATGCTGAAAATACAGCTTTGATCACAGGAATAAATTACACTTTACTATATATTCACATAGAAAACAGCTGATTTACATTACAATATTTCACATTTTTTTCTTGTATTTTTAATCAAATAAATGCAGCCTTGATGCAAAAACATTAAAAATCTTACCGATCTAAAACTTGTGAACGGGAGTGTAACAACGCTCACTTTGCATTCCAGTTTTGTAACAGATAATGAGTCAAGAAGGGGAAATAACAAGTGATGATTTCTGATCCATTCCTTACACTGGAAATGAAGGTCAAATCGCGCAGTGCATTATGGGATGCTGTTTTTCATGCAGTTAATGTTCTGCATCTTTTAAATCGCATTAATGTATTAGCCTAGTGACTGTGCAAGAACACTAATACACAAACTCGTACATTTTGTGTGTGTCTGTTGCATGAAGCCGCACGTCGGTCCATGAACCGAACAATCACGTCTTCTGTTCGTTCTCCAGCGGCATTAGCCTCTATCTCATCGCTTTCTCTCCTTAATCTGTTCCTGTTGGGCAAACAAAGGCAGTTTTGACTAAACCTGGCCGCGTGTCAACACTGATAAAGCTTTTCTCTCCTTTAAGCTCCGTCTGATACTCTGATAGACTTCTGCGAGCGCACTCTGCAGATTTTACAGTATAAATGTTAAATCCACAGTGACGACATCAGAAGGATCGCCTCGACGAATCGCACGGCCAATCAAAGGTTATCTCTTCCAGGCAGCCAATCACAACGCTCGGGTTCACATCAAAGGGCTTTGACTGGGCCAATCGCACGTCTGAAGTCGAGCCAAATGCTGAAAGACGGTATGGATGTTTATCGTAGAAAGCAAAGCAGGTGTTCCTGAAGACGAACATCTGCACTGCGATCTCAGACCTACAGGGTGACCTTTACCAGGCTTATCTTACAGAGGCCGCTGAATTTCTGTTACTTGTAACATTTTCATGGCTGAAGGACACTGTATTTAGCACAAACTCTGCGGCAATATAATGTGAGCAGCATGTATGTAAAAGTTAATAGTTTTCAGAAAATTACATTTATGCGTGGTTTGTGAAAAAACGAGTCAATGAAATAAGGCCATAAAACCTATACTGATGTTTTTTGTTCACAAGACTTTTGAAAAATTAATCCAAAAAATGCTTTACTTAGTATTTCCAGTCCAAATATAAAACATTTCATAAATCAAGATGCATTTACTAAAGTAGTAAAATGACATAAGATATTAAGTCTTGTTTTCTGGGTAAATAAATAAAAATGAAGTGAGTTGATGCTTATAACAAGCAAAATTATCTGCAGATGGGGTGAGAAAAATAATGATGTTTCTGTTTGAATTATGATTATTTTTCTCACCCCATTGGCAGATAATTTTGCTTTTTTAAGCATCAACTCACTTAGTTTTGATTAATTCCTCCGGAAAACAGGACATAATATCTTATGTCATTTTACTCATCTAGTAAATGCATCTTGATGTAAGAATTTGTACATATTTGGACTGGAAACAAGACAAAAATACTGAGTAAGAAAAGCATTTTTTGCAGTAGCCTAGAATTTTTGCTTCAAAACTATGTGAAAATCATCCTGCCCACTCATTATATTGCTTTAAAATTCGAAGGCTGATTGCGACGAAGGATCGAGGCCTACAAATGTATCTACTTTCCCTGGGCAGTGAAGGACACAACGAGTGGATCCTTCACAGACTATCCCAAGATTCATTGCATGCCAGTGTTTTTTTTGTTTTTGGCGCAGACTCACCTGATATATCAGACTGATGATGACTGAGCTGCCGTGACAGATCACCAGCTAATGTTCCCGTGACAAATTACAGGAACCGAAATGTGAATCCGCAGAGGAAAAACGTGACTCGTTGTAGCCTGAGCTTGCTTCGATCACACGACCATCTGTGAATATAAGCGGCTAAATATATCAAGAAAAACAGTCGAGTCATCAGAGACTGCATGAAAAAAACTTTAATGTGATCATATACTTCTCAATATCAGTACAAATAATATCTGCTTTAGTCGTGGGTTCATCTTAGCACAACCAAACTTTTACAAAAACCGCAGCAGAGTTAAAAGAGAAAAACAGGAATGTCTTTATCAAAGCAGCTAACACGTTTCCTTCTTGCTGACCATGGATGACAGGGAATCTGATCCCAAATCAGGCTTCAGGAAACCAGATTAAACACCCTAAAGGTGCGGCCACACTGGATTTGCATCAATACACATTTATAAGCATGCATACTGAAATCTCCAATCTGGAATAGATAGTTAACATTCTAAATTTAGCATTGTATTTATTATTCAAATGAGAAGTCCATATGCAAGGCATCATATCCAATTATATAGCAAAACAAGTATGTATTTTTCTTTCATACTTCATACTTAAAATCTAGTGTGACCGCCTTACTAAGAGAAAACTGAGACCACGGGTCACCGAACAAAACTCCAGTCGACTGCTTTTATTCGCTGGATTTGGCGACGTGGGAAACATCTGAGAATTTTTTTTACTCAAATTTTTTTTTTTTGTGTAACAAATCCTTTATTTATATCTTTTAGAATGAGATTTCCAGGCAGACTGTGGCATTTCAATCTGTGGAGACCATTGTCAGGCGAGAAGCACAATCAGAAAACAAACAGCCCGTGTACAGATTCAGTCTTAGATTCACAAGAACTGCAAATTTACAACCGAGCCATAAATGTGAGCAGCTGCCAAATGGAAAAAAACAAACAAAATTAGAATTTCACTGTAATTAAAATGATCTCTATCTACACGCATAAATACATCCCGCTGTAGGATACACTGAGAAACACTTAATTTTTGACCGTAAAGCTTTTGACCATGCAATGCTCAAATTTCCTGCACTTTCGTGACCACAAAATACTCAAAATCCATACTCATTCTGTGACTGTGGGTTATATCATTACATAGACCCAACAAAATATATATATATATTTAAGGCTGATCTACAGGCCAAATACTACAAGGTAGCTGACGAACATTTAAATATGCACAAACTGAAGTGTACGTCATCGAAAAATACATATTCCAACTATATTCCTATATACATACATGTGTCTGTCAAATACTGATGAGTTTGTATCCCTGGACTGCTGAGAATGATGCATTTACAAATATAATGATCAAAAGTGGGACTGCTGTCGTCATGGTGTTATCATGTTACCATGATTATCACTGAGGCTATTTAGATTGCCCTTTTAATTTTTAAGTAAAATTTTGTGTTTAGCCCATAGAAAGCAACATAGACATCAGCAATTTTAAATTATTTTTTTAAAAATTTCATCATTAAAGTTCTGCCTAACTATTATTAAATATTAAATTTACTATTTACTACAAGCATATTCATTTTCCACTGTCTGTAGCTTGTTAAGCAGGATGTTTGAAGTAATTTTACATGGAAAAAAACTCAAACAGCTGCTGTTTTTATCTCAGACGACTGCAACCTCAACTAGACCAGCAGCGTTAGTCGCTCCCTGAATGAAAGGGTGTTCAGTGTCTGTGACTGCTCTTAGAGAGCCACCTTCCGGCAAAGTTTATCTCCAAAACATCTACCTTAAAGCTAAAAGATTGTAGTTAAAGACCTTGATTAGAATTAGGTGCATTTAATTAGAGCTGGAGCTGAATGTGTTCTTCCAGGAGCAGGACTGAACACCTCTGGTTTAGGGTGTAAGTGTTAGAACAGGGTAGGGTTAGGATGTAACATCCAGAGATTAGAAAGTAAGGTGCAGGGATCTCAAACTACTGGCTAACACCATCTCAGTAGGTAATTTGTGTTTGAGGACCCTGATGCAGAGTTCAGGATCATTGGGTTGAGGTTTGGGCGGTCAATCCCGCTCCTGGTGATCTACCTCTTTAAGTGATCCCCAATTAGCTGGTTAAAGTGTGATTGGAGGGTTGGAACTTAAGTCTTTAGGAAGCAAGATCTCCAGGAGCAGGACTGAACACCTCTAGAACAGGGTAGGCTTCAGATATGACATACCGAGTTGAGGGTCTAGGGCGCAGGGATCTCAAACAACTAGCTAACACCACCTCGCTAGGTAATTTGTTCGGGATCATTGGGTTGAGGTTTGGGGGCTCAATCCCGTAACATCCAGAGATTAGAAAGTAAGGTGCAGGGATCTCAAACTACTGGCTAACACCATCTCAGTAGGTAATTTGCATTCGAGACCCCTGATGTAGAGTTCAGGATTATTGGGTTGAGGTTTGGGGGCTCAATCCCGCTCCTGGTGATCTACCTCTTTATGTGATCCCCAATGAGCAAGTTGAAGTGTGTTTGGAGCGATGAAACTTAAGTCTACGAGATCGCGGTAGCAAGATCTCCAGGAGCAGGACTGAACACCCCTGGTTTAGAGTGTAAGAAAAGGATTAGGCTTCGGATATGACATACCGAGTTGAGGGTCTAGGGCGCAGGGATCTCAAACAACTGGCTAACACCACCTCGCTAGGTAATTTGCATTCAAGACCCCTGATGGAGAGTTCAAGATCGTTGAGGTTTGGGCGCTCAATCCCGCTCCTGGTGATCTACCTCTTTAAGTGATCCCCAATTAGCTGGTTAAAGTGTGTTTGGAGGGTTGGAACTTAAGTCTATAGGAAGCAAGATCTCCAGGAGCAGGACTGAAGACCTCTAGAACAGGGTAGGCTTCGGATATGACATACCGAGTTGAGGGTCTAGGGCGCAGGGATCTCAAACTACTGGCTAACACCACCTCGCTAGGTAATTTGTTCGGGATCATTGGGTTGAGGTTTGGGGGCTCAATCCCGCTCAAGGAGATCTACCTCTTTATGTGATCCCCAATGAGCTCGTTAAAGTGTGTTTGGAGGGTTGGAAATTAAGTCTACAGGTAGCAAGATCTCCAGGAGCAGGACTGAACCCCCCTGGTTTAGGGTGTAAGTGTTATAACAGAATTAAGGGTTCGGATATGACATTCAGAGTAGAGGGACTAGGGCGCAGGGATCTCAAACAACTAGCTAACACCACCTCGCTAGGTAATTTGCATTCGAGAATTCTGTCATCAATAACTCACCCCTCATTGTGTTACAATCCCATAAGACTTTCGTTCATTTTCGGAACACAATTGAAAATAATTGTAATGAAATCTGATAGATTTCTGTCCCTCCATTGAAAGTATTGACCTAAAAACTCTTACGTTTCAAAACGTTTATAAAGATATTGTAAAATAAATCCATATTAACTGCGTCGTTTAATCCAAGCCTTCTGAGGAGACACGCAAGAACTAATGAGGTTTGTTCTCACGCGTCAAGCAAATATAGTTCAGCTTCGGTTTATGTTCGCTGATAAAAGTCTTATGGATTTGGCATGACATGCGGTGAGTAAATGATGACAGAATTTACATTTTTGGGTGAACTATCCCTTTCATTAGAACTGGAGCTGAAGGTAGCATTCCAAGAGCAAGACTGGACTCTCCTGGTTTAGGATAAGGTTAGGATAAAACACTCATAGTTTAGGAAGTAGAGTACAGTGATCTCAAACTACTCGTTAAAACCACCTAACTAGGTCATTTGCATTTGAGACATCTGGTATAGGGTTAGGGTAGGGTGTTCATTCCCGCTCCTGGTGATCTACCTCTTTAAGTGAATCCCAAAGACCTTGATTAGCTGGTTCAAGTGTGTTTGGAGGTTTGGAACTGAAGTCTACAGGAAGCCGGATCACCATGAGCAGGATTGAGCTCCCCTGGTTTAGGATCTGGGATGTATCTGTAGTACCTAGTTCTCCCACCGTAAGGCTTTACACCTGTACCTGAACTAGCCGTGCCTCTAACAGCAGGCCCCATAAGTGCATTGGTTTTCATCGTAATGTTTTGTACCTCTTTAGAAAGTAAAAAGCTCTCGCTGTCGTAAGCACCACCTTGACACAATGAAGGCACCTGGCGCACCCCTCGGGGTTCAATGAGTTCTTCTCATAAGAAGAAAAACAATAACGCGATCAACAACATGGAGACCAGGAGACAAACAAAAACACAAATCAGAAGTGAGGAATGTCTTCTTGTACATGCATCCCAAGTGTGCATGGGAGCGAGAACGTACCATACCGCTTAAGTCTGTAGGAAATCACCACCATATTTCCACTGTTCTGGTGAAGAGTCAATAACCTACGTTGAGCTTGTTCTTGTTGAGCTCCCTCTCCAGGTTGCCAATGAGCGTGTCGATGCTCTCCTGCAAGTCCCGTAGGTTGACCCTGTTGCTTAGTACTGGGCTGATCTCCTGGATCTTTATGTAGGCCTGGTAGGTGTGCTCTTTGGATCTGTGCTCCTCGTAATCGGGGAGGATCTGATCGCAGGGGCTGATAGGAAGAGGTTCCTCTACTTGTAGCCTATCCAACTCTCGTGTATCCTCTTCCTCACTCAATTCCTCCTCTATCTGCATTTCCTCAACCCTCTCCATTGCCTCATCCACCTCGGGAAACTCTTGTTCAGGGACCACATCTTCAGTACCCTTCGGTAAATCCTCCTGTCCCACGTTCAGAGGCTCTTCGCTGGGAACGTCGTCATAGTCGGCCTCCTCCAGGCAGCTCGGTTGGAGGTAAGTTTCCCGGCATCGGCTCCAGTCCCCGGCGTAGCGGTTACTGGGACTGTCCAGACGTCCAGGTCTGGGTCGCAAAACACCAGCCATGTCCGCCTCAGTTAAATTCAACACCTGTGGGCGCTCTTTTCTCCTCCTTACGGCAGCCGTCACCACTGGGAGCGACTCCATCAGGGCAGGAACCGGAGATGAAGATTTACCCTGAGCGTCCACAACTAAAAGAGAAAGAAAACAATGGGTTTATTCACTTGAATACAAATTAATGAAACATTTCAGATGGTGAGAGAATATATGGAATAACCAGTGTTGGGGAATGTACTTTAACAGCTTCAATCTAGTAAAATAAATACCTCAAAGAAGACAATATCTTAGTACACATTAAAGAGATAGAGAGAAAAAGATTCACTAAAATTAATGGTACTTTACTAGCATTACTTGATAGAGAGAGGAGAATTTAGGCATTTAGACTTTTAGTTAGTTAGTTACTCCCCAACACTGACAATAACATATGGGTTTTTTCCATAAAAAACTCAAAGCATGCAGAACAAATGAGACAGATGCCACAAGACCCTAATAACCTCAAAAATCCTAACTACCGACACCAACCCAATTTGGCTAAATCTCAAATACTTTTTGTTGAACTCTGCCCCCCAAAAACACAACCTTCTAGTAAACTAAGTTGCCACAAACGTTGTAACTCTGGGTGATCTGGTGAAGGAAAGTGGCACAACAGAGGCAAGCTATCATTATTTTTAGCTTCTATTTGAACAAATCTGCATGCTAGCAAGATATTGAGATCATGAAAGAATAGCAGAAGACACGCAAAGCACACCCGTTAATCCCGTTTACCTGCCCCGATCTGCCCTCTAAACCCTCTGGTGATTTTAGCTGCGGCCTACATGTGATGGGACGAGTAAAATAAACAAACAGACAAGCACAAATAAATATACAATCTACAAATGAGAGCTAAATAATTAGATTTGTTGCTCTGAAGTCCAGAGTGTACTTGATACTTTATATTTTTGATAGTGTGCGCGAACGCAAGCGGTCGACGCATGTGCTCTAGAGAGTTTCATCTTTGTCCAGTGTCTGCGCTATTTCTCTCCAGAAGTTATTACAGATAAAAATATCTTTGAATTCTTTTAAACTAACGTTGCGGCTCACTCATAACCACCGTACTCAAGTCTGTTGTTGTTGTAGTCTCCGGTGTTTTGTTGTTGTTCCTTTTCTTTAGTTTTGTTTTCTACTGTGAAACAATGGTCCGGTCCAGTGTTGCCATCTTGTGGAACAACTGATTAGTGCAAAACAAATTAAATTCGCTTGTGCGACCTGCGCATACTATTCTGGTGGCGAATTTTGCGTTTTGTGTAAAAACGAAGTGTATCGCGGTGCTTCAGCCTTAAATTACGCGTTTTTTGTTGTTGTTTTTTTTTACAATAAAATTACTTAAAGAATGGGCTTAAGGCTAGAATTTCTATGTACACACAACCTGTTAAGCATATATGCTGTTTTTAAACTTAGTTAACTCAGCTTAGGTAATCACCTAACATCATTAAATCAATGTTGTTTTGTCTAAAATAGAAACATGGATACAGACGGATTTTGAGAGTTTCTGACAGCAAATCAAAGCGTTTTTTTTAAAGCATAAACCTAAAAAGAAAGGCATAAAACATAACAAAACAGCATAAAAGAAGGACTGACACAGCAAAACATGAAAAACATAGCACTTTTCATTATACAAATCGTTTCAAGGCAGCTTTACAGAGGAAAATATTCCAAACAAGCTTAGATTTGAAGTTTGGAGAATTCTTACTGAGAAAAAAAAAAAAACGTGATTTACAAAAAAATCTGAAATTTTCTCATTAACATGGTAGGCTGCTTTTCATATTAGTAAAACAATAATGCAAAACTGACTATAAATACAATATGTGCACATCATTGCAGAAAATAAACAAACTAGTGCTGGGCAACGATTACGGTAACCGCGATTACTTGCATCCAAAATAAAACTGTTTACATAATATATATGTGTGTGTACCGTGTATAATTGTTTTGTATATATAAATACGCACACACATGCATGTATATATTTAAGAAATATTTGCATGTATTTGCTGTGTATATATATTTATACATCATTTATATTATATATAACAAATTTTTCTTAAATATATACATGCATGTGTGTGAGGCGGCGGGACGGGTGAGCTGAAGGTTAAGACAGTCTTAAAGAAACAGCGCACCTAAACACGACATCCTTATGCTAATGTTGTTCTAAACACACACACACACTCACATACTTGTATATGTGGTTTACATATGAGATGTCCTCATAAACCATGTTTACGTTGTAATACCCATGTCATTATACACATTTGTGTCCTCATAAACCATATATACAAGAACACACACACACACACACACACACACACAAAACCTTCTGAAGACAGATAACAGATTTATAAAAGATTCTCATTACAAATTTGGAAAGAAGCACCATAAAACTATCATAACAACTTTCAGTTTCGTGTCTCTTACTGCGTTTCACGGAAGAAAGCAAACCTGGTCCGAAACAAACGTGTGTGTGAATCTCACAGAACGTTTATTATAATGAGGGTAATGAGTAATAGCGAGTGTATTGTTCTCACCGGGCCAGAGCTGGAGCAGATAGTGCAGCACCTCGATGTGCTTCTTGAAGTGCAGAGCGCTGGCCAGCTCCTCGGAGTCGATGAAGACCCGGTTCCCGTGACACGACGCCTCCTGCCGCTGGCTGAGCAGAACCGGCCCGAAACACACCGCCAGGTTCTGGCAGGTCATCTTATTCACCTCGTGATGAGACGCCACGCGCTTCAGGTGATCCAGGAGCTTACGCAGGGTCGCCTGGAGAGCAGAAACCACAGGTGTAAGAGGACCTGAAACCACACTTGAGTAAAGTACAGACACCTTACAGTGAAGATAACTCTTTACAAGTTACCAATTCCAATCCGCTTTAAAGGGATAGTTCCCCCAAACATGTAAACTCTGTCAGTAATGACTCTCCCTCATGTTGTTCAACCCCGTAAGACTTTTGTTCATCTTCGGGACACAAATGAAGATATTTCTGATTAAATCTGAGAGCTGGATCACTCCTCCATAGGCTTCTAAGGGATTGAAACTTGCCGGTCCAGAAAGTTATTAAAGACATTGTTAAAATAGTCCGAGTGACGACAGCGGCTCAACCTTAAGTTTATCAAGCGACGAGAATACTTTCTGTGCGCAAAAAACACACAAAAATAACGACTTTATTCAACTCTTCATGTTCTTCTCTGTGGGCCTCGAGTGACTTCACGTAGTGTAACAGCGCAGCGCTTCTGGAGTACGTCACACGCAGGCTCACTATTGGCCGACGCTGGTCATGTGTGTGTGACGCGTGTGATGCTGGCCAGTATTCAAAAAAGTCTTACGGGGTTGAACAACATGAGGGAGAGTAATTACTGACAGAGTTTACATGTTTGGGGGAACTATCCCTTTAAGTTAAAGTCTTAGTGTATCTGATTTTAAGTATTTTACTCATATGATCGTAGGCTCACTCATAGATGCACCTCGACACCTTGAAAATTAACAATTGATTTGTAAGATGAGAAATAGTGTTAAAGGATTAGTTCACTTTTTAAAAAACTTTTGCTGATAATTTACTCACCCCCATGTCATCCAAGATGTCCATGTCTTTCTTTCTTCAGTCGAAAAGAAATTAATGTTTTTGATGAAAACATTCCAGGATTTTTCTCCATATAATGGACTTCAATGGTAGCCAAACGGTTCAAGGTCTAAATGACCGTTTCAGTGCAGCTTCAAAGGGCTTTAAACGATACCAGACGATGAATAAGGGTCTTATCTAGCGTTTTATAGGCACAAATGCTCGCCTTGCGAACTCTCCTGTTCGAACTCGTTCATCAAAATGAACGAATCTTTTTTCGAGTCATTGACTCGTTCATCAAAATGAACAAATCTTTTTTCGAGTCATTGACTCGTTCATCAAAATGAACAAATCTTTTTTCGAGTCATTGACTCGTTCATCAAAATGAACAAATCTTTTTTCGAGTCATTGACTCGTTCATCAAAATGAACAAATCTTTTTTCGAGTCATTGACTCGTTCATCAAAATGAACAAATCTTTTTTCGAGTCATTGACTCGAAAAAAGATTAGTTCATTTTGATGAACGAGTTCGAACAGGAGAGTTCACAAGGCGAGCATTTGTGCCTATAAAACGCTAGATAAGACCCTTATTCATCGTCTGGTATCGTTTAAAGCCCTTTGAAGCTGCACTGAAACGGTCATTTAGACCTTGAACCGTTTGGTACCCAGCAAAGCGCATTATATGGAGAAAAATCCTGGAATGTTTTCAACAAAAACATTAATTTCTTTTCGACTGAAGAAAGAAAAACATGGACATCTTGGATGAC
Source organism: Rhinichthys osculus (assembly GCA_029959095.1). NCBI lineage: Eukaryota > Metazoa > Chordata > Actinopteri > Cypriniformes > Leuciscidae > Rhinichthys > Rhinichthys osculus. The sequence goes on along the minus strand of JARWKJ010000021.1, from coordinate 1,886,163 downwards.
ATGGGGGTGAGTAAATTATCAGCAAAAGTTTTTTTAAAAGTGAACTAATCCTTTAAATAAATCAATAAATCAAGGTCGACACAACAGCCGCTAAAACGTCTACAAACTCTCTCAAGTCTCAGTTCAGCTCAAGTGCACAAAAGGTCAGAAGTAAACCGATATCCTTCACAACGGCCTCATCAATATAGCGGATAAATCAAATCATCTTAAAGCTGCAGTCCGCAGTTTTTCCTCTTTGTCGCCATCTCTGTTCGAAATCTGCAATTGCAGTCATTCGCGGATTATCAGCTTTACGCGAGTTGTAGTTCGACACGGCATGAACAGTGTTTGAGGAGAGTGTGTGTGTCAGTCACCGCCGGTGTCAATACTGGCGTTCACAATCAAGTCAAGTAAAGTCAGATATATTTATATAGCGCTTTTCACAATACAGATTGTATCGAAGCTGCTTCACAGTATCAATCAAAACAACTTAACAGTGTTTGTTTATTACTGGAAAAGACATCCAAGTTTGGTAGAGCTGATCAGTGGTATGATGGGTCATTTAATTTGAAAATCCCCAAACTGAGCAAGCCAAAGGCAACAGTGGCAAGGAACCGAAAAACTCCATCAAGTGACCCAATGGTGTCCTAAAACTCCATCAAGTGACCCGATGGTGTCCTAAAACTCCATCAAGTGACCCGATGGTGTCCTAAAACTCCATCAAGTGACCCGATGGTGTCCTAAAACTCCATCAAGTGACCCAATGGTGTCCTAAAACTCCATCAAGTGACCCGATGGTGTCCTAAAACTCCATCAGATGACCCAATGGTGTCCTAAAACTCCATCAGATGACCCAATGGTGTCCTAAAACTCCATCAGATGACCCAATGGTGTCCTAAAACTCCATCAGGTGACCCAATGGTGTCCTAAAACTCCATCAAGTGACCCGATGGTGTCCTAAAACTCCATCAGATGACCCAATGGTGTCCTAAAACTCCATCAGATGACCCAATGGTGTCCTAAAACTCCATCAGGTGACCCAATGGTGTCCTAAAACTCCATCAAGTGACCCGATGGTGTCCTAAAACTCCATCAGATGACCCAATGGTGTCCTAAAACTCCATCAGATGACCCAATGGTGTCCTAAAACTCCATCAGATGACCCGATGGTGTCCTAAAACTCCATCAAGTGACCCAATGGTGTCCTAAAACTCCATCAAGTGACCCGATGGTGTCCTAAAACTCCATCAAGTGACCCGATGGTGTCCTAAAACTCCATCAGATGACCCAATGGGGTCCTAAAACTCCATCAGATGACCCAATGGTGTCCTAAAACTCCATCAGATGACCCAATGGTGTCCTAAAACTCCATCAAGTGACCCGATGGTGTCCTAAAACTCCATCAGATGACCCAATGGTGTCCTAAAACTCCATCAGATGACCCAATGGTGTCCTAAAACTCCATCAAGTGACCCGATGGTGTCCTAAAACTCCATCAAGTGACCCAATGGTGTCCTAAAACTCCATCAAGTGACCCGATGGTGTCCTAAAACTCAATCAAGTGACCCGATGGTGTCCTAAAACTCCATCAAGTGACCCAATGGTGTCCTAAAACTCCATCAAGTGACCCAATGGTGTCCTAAAACTCCATCAAGTGACCCAATGGTGTCCTAAAACTCCATCAAGTGACCCGATGGTGTCCTAAAACTCCATCAGATGACCCAACCTTGGGAGAACCCAGGCTCAGTCGGGGCCAGTTCTCCTCTGGCGTTTATGAAGTAGAAGCCGAATTTACAGTAACTGTAAGATTAAAAATTTTATATGAATGCCTGGCTAAATAGATGCGTCTTTAGTCTAGTTTTAAACTGGGAGAGCGAGTCTGAGCAACGAACAATATCAGGAAGGCTATTCCAGAGCTTCGGAGCTAAATGTGAAAATGCTCTCCCTCCTTTGGTGGATCTGGATATCCTAGGAATGACCAGAAGCCTCGAATTTAGTGATCTAAAAGAGCGCTGTGGATTATAGGGCGATAGAAGATCCGTTAAATAGACGGGAGCTAAACCATTTAGAGCTTTATAAGTCAAAAGCAATACCTTGTAATTAATACAGAACTTTATAGGTAACCAATGAAGTGATGATAGAATCGGTGTTATATGATCATATTTTCTTGATCTAGTAAGAACTCTAGCGGCTGCATTTTGGACTAACTGTAGCTTGTTTATTGAAGATGCAGGACAACCGGCTAATAAAGCATTACAGTAATCTAGTCTCGAGGTCGAACAATCACAGATTATTCTTTTTGGAGTTTTTACTGGTAAATGTCTGAACAAGTGAGTAACATCCACTGTTCTGAGCAACTAAGGGGGAAAAGCATTGCAGTAAATCGCGCTGATTAAATCTAACGATCGCTTATCATATCACGTCAAACCGTGCAAATTATACTTTGTTCTCAAATTGTTAATGTTCAACATCCGCATTGCGTGACTACATCTAAAGCCCTTCAGATATTATCCGTGTCTTCGCATGGGCCGTTGCTTATTTCTTCTTCCAAACTCTCAGTCGAAGTCTTTTGTATTTTACAGCGGGTGAGTCTCCAGTTGGCCTTTCTGGATCCGCCATCACATTGATAAGTTGAATTATATCAAGATCTGTGAGAAAAGGCTATAAATCTCCAGCTCCAGCATCCTCACACTCACAGCCGACGAGCCGAGACTCTTCTCTATGGCCCAATACCCACCCTACACCCTGAGGTCCTCCTCGAAGTGGACACTTGTTGAAAGTGCACTTAGTGGAGTAAGTGTGCAAGGGCCCGAAGCTGTGAAGAATTGGGACAGTTTTGCCCACGTCACTCAGCAAACACCGTTCATTTGGCTAATGTGTGCGCTGCTAATAACAGCTGTAACATGACACAATACTTTGAATTCATTTTTTTTTTTTTTTTTTACTCTTAGCTACCAACCTTTCTGTTAATGTTATTCATATTTAAAAAAAATTGGCTAAGATAAATTGTAGGGGTGTAACAATATATCGCAATACAAAAATGCAACAATACGTATCGTGGATAGTCCCCCCCCCCCCCAAAAAAAAAAAGACTATGTGAGGAAAAAATTCAAGTTTTCAGAGTTTTAGTGTCAGTACTACATTAAACTACAATATATAATGTTGAATATAATGTATAATAATGCAATGGGGGAATATTTGTGGATCCTGATAATACCAAATGTCTTATGTTACCTGACCAGTAAAAAGTGTCCAACATTATTTGAAATATATCTAGTCAGTGAAAAAGTGCAAGAATATTTGTCTTAAATAATTCTGTATTTTCAGCTTCAGAATCATGAATATTTTTATTCTGGTGTCACCATTGTCCTTGGGTTAAAAGCACAGAGTCCAAGCCTATTCATTTAAACCCACAATGTAATATCAAAGTTAGCATTTTAATCTACAGTACATTTTTTGTTAACCTTTTATCATATGTCTCTGAGTATCGCAATAATATCGTATCGTGAGTTCAGTATCGTGATATGTATTGAATCGTGACATGAGGGCATTGTTACACCCCTAATAAATTGTGATATAACCTAAATTATGAAGTGATGTAAACTATACTGCATTATACTGAGAGCTGTTCCTAATATTTTGTCAATTTGGTGAGTGAGTGTGGAGAAAAGTGAACTATTTTCACTTAAAAATACATTTCTTCTCCATTTTTAACCCCAAAAAGTTACGGACTGCAGCTTTAAGTACAGTTAAATAGTCAAAGTCTACTTGCACTGGATGTGCTGGTTTCGGCCTCATCATGACATCATCTCCTAAATCACACTCCAGATTCAGCAAATCCTGCTAATGCATTCGCATTCGTGTAAAGTAGCATCGTCGAGTGAGTAAAACACAAGATATAGTTCCTTCAACGACGATATCGCTTCTTTATCACAGTAATAATAAACTGCTGCAGAAAAGGTTAGTGCCTGTGCAATTGCATTACTCTTCACAAATGTTTTAGAGTTAAAAAGTACATTTACTTATTCAAAAATGTAGTGGAGTAGAGAGTAAAAGTTGCTAATATATTTGATACTTTAACCCTTAAAGACCTAAACGGCCGCCGGCGGCATAAAAATAACTGTTGTTCTTAAATGTTTAATAACTTTTGAACCACTAATCCAATTTGTATGCTTTAAAAAGTCCCATAAAGAGGAGATTCGCGGCTTTATTTGCGGCTTTTATGGTATTTTATTTGCGGCTTTTATTCGCGGCTTTTATGGTATCGGGTTCATCGCGGTTGGACATTCAGATGCTCCGTAGTGAATGTGATTGCATCATCAAGTTTTGATCAGCATTGATTCATCAAAGAAACCCATGTGATTTGTTCCTCTGAGCCAAACGAGCAGTTTGTTGATGCTTAGTCCCACCCCCAAGCCCAGATCGGTTGAAACTACATAAATATATATAAAGTCACATTTGCTTCAGTGCTCTATTACAATGTTTCTATTTATTTTTCTTCCTGAACTTTTTTGGACACATCTACATTGTAAATAACACCAGATTTTCACTGAAAATCGCCTATAATAATGTTATAATAAATGGCTATAACTTTCTTAGGGATTGTTACATGTAGTAAAAATTTCATCTGGAAATCTAGAATATCCAAGTACAACTTTCTAAAGGAAAAAATCCAAACTTCAGAAGGATTTGTTTGAGCTGAGTAAAAAAAGAAATCTGGTAAAATTTATCCATTCTAAGACAAAATAAATGTAAAATTGGTCATTTAAATGAGCTAGATTGAAACATCAAGTTCTATTGTTTAAAATGATATATGGTACTTGATGCTGACTGCTATAATGGGTTAGAAAAACAAAGAAAAGAGCAGGCGAGTCATGTGCTCCAAAAATGGTCTAGGTCTTTAAGGGTTAACCAAGAAGATACTTAAAGGTGCTGTATGTAAGTTTTTCACTCTACGAAAGCATAAAAATACCATAATATGTTTGCATATATTGAGGACACATGCTGAGTTCACACACTCGTGTCTCTGAATAACACTTCTACTGCCGGTTATTGTACTTTGAAATGTGTGTTTCCAGGCTGGAATTGTTATTGTTTTGGTCTTTGATACTGTATGTTACCAATTTGACATTTTCATTGTGCATTGCGTTCGTTCCTGTTGCGTGAGCTCAAACTGGCGACCCGCGTGAGCGTCGAGTCTGTGGAGGCGGGAGAAACCACGATCTCCGATATTTTGAATTGGACTGCAGTACCTGTTTCCACCACTAGCTGTCATTCTTACACACTGCACCTTTAAGTGCGGTAACCAATTACATTTACTCAAACACTTCACACCACTGGTAGAAACACACACACACACACACACGTGAGATCATGGATGACTGACGCTGCCAGGTATCCCTGTACCTTCTCGACGTCGGGCAGGATCTCCATCAGGCTGACGGCGTGATCCGTGTCGAGCGGGTCGTTCTCACACACGCCGGTTCCCATCAGCAGCGGCCGCTTCGACATCGACTCCAGAACCGACTCGTACAGCGGCTGAGTGATCAGAGGACGAGGGAGCTCTCGCAGGAAATCCTTCAGCACGCCTGCAGACACACACACACACACACACACACATCAGATCAGATCAGATCAGATCAGGGAAGC